>JAECXD010001052.1:4912500-5325000 GCA_018151445.1 Zaprionus inermis
ACATCTGGCATGCAAACCGCAGACAGAGCCCGAAATCGTCAAGTGCAACAGCGCAATTAATAACAGAGGCAAACCGAGCATCTCAGTCGGAGCATCATCAACAGCAAGCTCGTCGGGGGTGGCGTAAGGAGGGAGGGCAGAAGAGGGGTAAAAGAGATCTGTGGTATGGCTTCTGCGACACCTTGCAGCCCCAGTAGCAGCAGCAGCAGACGGAAGCACGTGGCGTGGCAATCTCATTGCACAACCCAATCGGGCGCGTCCTTGTGCTGCGCCTCGCCACGCCTCGCCAAGTCGCATTTGCATGCAAATGGCTGGTTAGTTTTTTGCGTGGGCGGAAGGTGTCACAGAAAAAGAAGAAGCCAAAAACGAAAAAGAAAACAAAACAAAAACGAAAATGAAAACGAAACGAGAGCGTATCCGTTAGGCTGCATTTTATGTGCTCGCGAATGGGAATCAGCAGCAAGATTTGTTGCCGTCGTAGCCAAAATATGCACGTGATGCACGTGAACTGTCCCCATTAAAAACTCCCCAAGCGAAAAACAAGCAAGAACTCTGCTCGAATCGAATATACCCGCCAGCAACCTGTTCGACCTCATGACATTCATGTTAAGTATTATATGTTGCCTACTTTTGAGTGCTGCCTCTAAGCCGACTAAAATGAGTTTTTGAATGCGTTGCCTACTTGTTAACTGACTGTAATAATGCAATATTAAATAAGTTCTGTGGTTGTTATTCGATCGCAATGTGAGGACACTTTATCTACACAGGTAATGATGCTGATCAAAAATATATATAAACTTTATGTCATATACCCTTGCACTCTACGAGTCAAAGGTATTAAAATTATCACAAAAAATATTGCTTAACAAAAACTGAGTCAAAGTTGAACTCAATTTGGACGTCAAACATAAAAGATATACAGCCTATTCGAAGCCTTCCCCAAGTGTGCACTTATTATCGCAAGTTTAACTCTAAAAAATTTGCCATAAATATGTTAACTAGTTACCCAGTTTATAGCACGCTCTTGACTTTATAGCGCTCTCAAGTTCATTGCGCATATTTTATTACAAAGCCAACGAAATAAAATTGACGTACTATAAAAATGTAACTACCAGAAGACCCCATATAATACCGTTCCCCTACTCAATTACCAGACTAGCACGAGCACTACTAACGATAATGGCGGCTGTAAAATGGGAGTACTTCTAAGGGGCAGGCAAAGCGAGCGAGCGGGCCAGTGAGCGAGTGAAACCACAAGGATGTGACAACAAGCAACAATAGGTTTTATAGCAAATGTATTATTATAGTAGCAACAACGAGGCATGTCTCGAACTATGCCGGCACAGAACTAATTGAGCTCGTTAAAAATGAAATGAAAATGAATCTTTCGGGGAATCGACGACGACGAAGACGACGATGGCGACAGCAACAATTGACGTAATGCTTTTTCCTGATTATTTTAGAGCACGCTTAACGATCTGACAGGCGTGGAAGTGGGCAGGAGGGGGCTGGGTAGTGGCGGGGAAGGCGTGGCATAGTGACAAATTCCATTTGGCCTGATAAATATTTGAGTGTAGCATATTCACTGCTTCATGGCCTAACTGACTGCCTGACTGCCCGTATGCGTGTGTATGTGTTGTGTGTGAGTGTAAGCGGCTGGTATGTGCCTCTGTGTGTGCGTGCGTCTCGATTCGCTTCGACTCGTGTTGATGAGGAAAAACTTGTTTCGCTCCTGTCGCAATTCCATTTTCATTTACATTTTCATGCCGGCCATAAATGCTTGTTAGCAAAGGAGAGAAAGAGAAAGGGAGAGAAAGAGGCAGAAAGAAAGCGGCGAAGAGATGGAAGGGGAGAGTACTCTGCTGCTGTTGCTGCTGTGACTGCGTTAATTAAATTACGACGCTTTAGCTGCGTTCCTGGCGAGGCCTCGAGCAGATTCTAATCGACAAAATGAATACCGGCAGCAGGCTGCTCTTGTTCTTGTTATGCCTGTTGTTGCTGCTGTACAGTGTGATCTCATCAAGGCAGATTCATTTCATTTTTAATGCTGCTTACCTGCTGCCATTTTGCTGGCAAATCGCATACACCAAAAGCGACGAGAGAGAGCGAGAGCCCGAAGAGCCCATTGAACTCATGAATATGCAACCAGCGGGCCCACAACGCCCACCTGGCATACCGCACCCCATCTATTCCCTCCCCCTACCTCTCTCCCTGTGCCTCCCTATCTCTGCCTCTCACTATCACTCCGCTCTCCCTCTCTCTTTCTTTGCCATATTGCCGCATGATTGACAGACTTTATGCCCGCCTGCATATGCAAAGACCCGCCAACGCTGCTGCTGGCTTGCCTACCCCTCTCTCACTGTCTCTCTCTCTCTTCCCTTCCCTCCTACTGGCCGGCTTACATTATAGTCTGGCTCATAATTAAAATGTGTACAACAACAACTCCCCCACACACACACACTCACATACAAACACACACCCACACAGGGAGCAAACGGAGCTGCGGTATCGTGCATTAGTTTTGGCATCAAACAACTCGACTTGCGTCTGTCTCCTGACTCCTCTCTTTCTCTCCATCTAGTGGGCGTGGCTGTATTGCAATTTGTTAACATTGCGTTGCCTGATAGACAGCCATTCCCTTCCCCTACCCCTTCCCCCTACCACCAGACAACTCCATTTTCAGCTGCGTCTCCAACGCCAACTTCAGTTGACAACTTCGACTCCGATTCGAGTTCGAGTAGCTTCGCTTGGTGACTTTGTCCAGCCTATTTCGGATATGCGACTCACTTGCAGACAAGCATGCCGTTCCTCTCCAGCATCACCCCTACCCGCTAGTCCTTCTCTCTTACCCTGCTGTGTTGCCACACAGTTTTGTAATCCCGACCAAACTCGCTGTATGTGGGAAATTTTTGAGGCAGCAGCGCAGCCTCATGCTGTGGCAGGCTCCCTCTGTGTGCGTGTGCGAGTGTGTGGGTTGCATATGTTATGGCGCCGCATTTGTTAGTCTTTCATGTGGCATGCCACGCCCCCACTCACACCCACGCCCACGCCTACAGAACCAACATGCAGCACAGCTGCCAAACCAATTTCAATATTCATTTTCGTTTCCGCTTGAGCTTCAATGTGCAGAAATTTCTTACTTAATCTTGGTTTATGTAATTTTTATATGCCTATGCCATGCCCCCATTCCCGCCTCCGTCTCCGCCCCCGTCCATTGCCGCAGGCTGCTGCTGTGTCTGAGTCAATGCCAGCAACTGCTCAAAATCCTCAGATCCTGCTGCTCTGAGTCTGCACCTCCCTTACCGCATCCCTGTCTCCTTCTCCCTGTCCTTCTCTCTTCTTTTCCTACTCCTGCTCACTCTACCGCTCAGCTCGATGAAGCCAAAGCAAATGGTCAGGCAAAAGGCAGCATCAACGCACAGTGTACCAGTTGTCATTTGCAATGAAATGAAGCAACTTTTTGGGTTTCCATTTTAAGCTCAGCTTTTACCATAGAAGCTATTAAAATTCTTCCCAACTTTTTAAAAATCAATTAGATAGCAAGTTATTTAATAAAAAAAATAATAAGATTGTGTTAGCAGATTGCATATATTAATTGTTTTTCAGATATTTATAAGATAACTTAGATCAAAAAGTATAAAAATAAACAATAGATTATTATTATTCAATCCTGCTTGTTTATTCTATTTTTTCCAATAACAAAGCACAGTGACTTAGCTCATCAACAAATAATGAATCGAATAAAATTCTACCAAATAATTTCTATGCGAATACCCTTTCAAATCGCTTTGCTCCACTGTGCAATTGTTGCTGTTGCTGTTGCGACTGTCAGGCTGAATACTGCAAGATTAAAAGCGAAGTGCCTCAACTGTTTCTCGAAAAACGAAAAAAAAGAAGCCAAAAAATGAAAATAGAGCGAGCAGCAGGGCCAGTACGAGGGAGATAGATAGAGAGAGACAGATGAATAGGAAAAGGGAGATAGATAGAAAGTCTGAGCGAATTTCAGCAGCGCACATGAAATGAAATAAAATGATGGAAAAGTCTTAAATGTCGGCTTAGTGCGGCTCAGTGGGACGAGGCCGAAGCCCGTAACGGTCAAAGCGGATGGGTAGTGGGTGCAGCCGAGTGGGCGCTGTAGGCGTGAACTGTAGACCGTACGAGTGCGCCAACTCCTTTGCATTTCTCCGCTTTGTGTGCGGCTTAGGCTACGCTATTGACCATGTCTGTCAGGCTGCTTTGGGCAACATAACCTACCAGGCTGGACCCGCTTCAGCTGCTTCTACCACACACCCCCCACCTCCATCCTCTATCCCTTTTTCCCTCCTGCATTACCCCTGCGGCTGCTCATTGCAACTGCAGCTACTGCCTGCTGGCTGCCTTAGCTTGCCAGCATATTTTTCAATTTTTCTGATTAGCCTAATGGATTTATGCGCTGCAGTTGCCACATTAGCACTGGGTGCAGCCCCCTGACCCGCAGTGCCAGTCCTTGTATGCCTGCTGCCCCGTGCTCGCCATGCTATCTTCTCCAGGCCAGCCTGCAGCTGCCTGGCTATGTTGGCCCAGTTCAAATTGAGTTTTCGCTCAACTTTTGTGCTGCCAAATTGGCAGTTGGAAATAAGTTAATTTAATATTATGTACATTGGTTGCCCCCAGTCATGCAAACACACATACACACACACACACACACACTGACATATACGCACACAGACAGTGGCAAACAATGCAAATGTTTTTACAGCTAATTCTAGCTGACTAATTAGGGCCAACACCAACACAGTTAACCAATCAACAACAACAAATGCACCACAAACAAGCAAGCACTCATATACCGACAGACACACACATGCACACAAACACACACTCCCCTCTTCACCTCTCCCCCCACCCCTTCGGCACCCTGCTTATGCTGTTGCATCACCAGCATCAGGAGCCACAAAACTGACTGAGGATTGTCCACACAAATCAGCTTAAAAATGCAAATCTCTTTCGCGAACCCTCTCTCCCTCGCTCTCCATGTTTTTCTCTCTTTCTCTCTCTCTTTCCCTCTCTCTCTCGCTCTGCAAGTGTGTTATTGTTGTTGCTCTGCTCGTTATTAATATTTTTATAGCTTGACTGAACCGAGTCGATTTGAGTCCAGTTGCCTCTTGGAAGCCGCAAACAGGCCTCGCAACACACACACACACGCAGATCAAGAGATAAGAGCTGCAGTTGGAGCAAACACTTGACCGACTAGCAGTTACCCTCAAGGGAAACATATTTTTCTGTATTTGAAATACGTTCGAATTTATTCAATTTCGCCCAAGTTAAATAATAATAATGAAGTAAAAGTCCACTCAACTAGCATTTTAATTTTCTTATATGGTATTTTCATAACAAATCACCACAACTCTACACAATTTACAGTAAAACTGATTCAATAAATGTGAATCTGTTTAATTCGAGCTTAAGCTTAAGCTGTTTCAAGTCTCGTTAAATTGAATAGCAAAATCAAAGAACATAAGTTTTCCTCTTCTTCTGGCTTTTCCGAAGCTTTCCGTCGTTTTTCCGTACAATATACCCCTTTTTTGTTTCAATTTTGCCGCTTTGGATTAATCCTGTGCTTAATTAGTTATGCCCATGGCACAAATCACAGGGTATTTGCGTGGTATTACGGCGCGTATTTATTCATATTCATATGGCAGGAAGTTTTCCGTTTCCCTTTACTTTATCTACGCCCTCGATTTTTACGAATCCAATGAATGTTGCCAAACTTCATGTTGTTGTCCCTTTTGCAAATTGATTGAATGCCGTTTCGCGCGCGCGTTGCCCAATCGGCAACAACAACAGTGACAGCATGTCGTGCAATTGGGGACAAAGTTGCCACCCTGTTGATTTTTGTGTGTTTATTCATTTTTTTGGCGGTCTTATTCCTCCGCTGCCTGCTGTCATATTTTTTGTTGTTGTTGTATATTTATATCGCTGTCGCCGTCGCAGTTTACGTCGCAGCTGGCGTCGCAGCAGTCACAGTTTAATGCCCATGCAGCGATAAATGCGGATTGTGAATGGGAATGGGATTGTTATGGCATCAACTGACTGAGTTGGGCGAGGGTGGGGTACGGAGAAGGGGAAAGGGCATCGGGAGGGTGGGAGCAGCAGGACGCAGTGATATGATGGGCACAGTCACGGGGATTTGGTGAGATTTTCGGCCTGTGGCCTGAGGAATCTGAGACAGAGATAAAGGCAGGGAAGGCAGCGAGAGAGAGTGAGTGAGGGGGGGGCGGCGGTTAGAGAGTGCGGTTGGCTACGTGGACTGCAAATGCAAAAGCGGTGAAGTGGAAGGGGTATGGTTGCGGATAGGGGCATGCGTAGTAGGGGATGGCGGTTGCAAGTCGAGTTAAGGCGGAATTTTTGGCAGTTTGCCGTCGAATTTAACAACTCCATCGCGTCCGTTCAGCTATCCCTTTCTCGCTGTCTGCCTCCGTATCACTCTTCCTATCACTCTCCCTCCCTCTTTCTCTCTCTCTCTTTCTCTCTCTCTCTCTCCCATCGTTTCGCGATCTTTGTCGCAGTCAGCGCCTTTTCGTGCGTTGCCAGTGCCGCATTAAAATTTATGTCAATCGCCGCAGAGCGCGCAACTCGAAACGCGACTCTCAACGCGCATTGAGTTATTTATGTGGCAGCTTGCCTGTCAATCTGCCACTCCCCTCCAACACGCTCTGCCCCTCTCTCACTGCATAAACTTGTTAAGTGTTTTTTGCCATTCGCCCTCTCTTTCTCTCCCGCTTTCTCTCTAGCACTTTCTGTCGGGAAGTCTCCCTCTCCCACTGTCTCTCTGCATCGACAGCTCGCTTCATATTTTTGCAAGTGAAATTATGAATTCTTTTGTCGTTGCCAGAGGGGTCGTGAGCAGGGGGAGGGGTGGTTGGGCATCAGCAGGACAGTACAACGGGCAATTGCTGCAAGTAATAAGCGACATCAGCAACGACGACGCAACGTGGGGCAGGCAGTGAGCCTTAAATTGCCCGCCACATTGCTCAAATGGCGACAAGAAGAAGAAGAAGAAGCAGAGAACGGAAAGCTACAATCGAGTATGCTCGACTGAGATATACGTCCGCTACCAACCTGTTCGTCCCTAATGACTTCCATGCTAAGCATTTTATATAGCATACTTTTAAGCGTTGTATCTAAACAGACCAAAATTTATATATCGCAAGTGTTGCCTACTTTTGAGGGCTGCAACTAAAATAATTAAAATATATAACCTCTGTGATTTATCCCGGCTCACACCCTACAGTCCGACAGCCACACATACAGACACAACTATATCGACGTGACTGTTAATGTGATTGAGAATATATACACTCTGTGGGTTCGGCGATGCCTTCAAAATTATAATACTCCTACTACTCTATAAGTAACGGGTATAAAAATAAGCAGCAAGCACAAGATGCAGAAGAAGCAGAAAAATACCAACAACAACAGCAATAAAATCTATTCAACTTAAGCAAAAGTAAGGAGCGAGCGAGAGATAGAAACATACACAGGATACAGAGAGATAGAGAGAGAGAGAGAGACCACATCGACCTCAGCTGAAATTTTATGAATTTTGTGAATTTCGGTTCCAACGACTGTCCCCATCGATTGCAATCAATGCCGATAATCACCACACTCGCACACACACACTCATACTCTCTCACACACATACATACATATACACTCACACAGACCGTCTGGCGACATCCGTATCCGCATTCATATCCACATTCGCCTGCAAAAGGGTGCCCAGCGGGTAGTTAGGGTAGGCAAGCGTAGTCGGTTTAAAGAGTAACGACTCCATGGAAATTATGAATTGAGCAGCCAAAAGTGCTATGGCTACACAGCGAGAAAGGTGTGTGTAGTATGTATGGCTCAAAATAGAAAACAAATACGGGGAAAATCAGTTCAAAACAAATACTAGACTAGATCTTCGCAATGCCAAAGTATTCTACTGCCCAAGCAGGTTATCTTATTGAAAGTTGCCCGAATTTCGCTCAGTGTAGCATTAGAAAAACTTACAATATAATAAGGAAAAAATATGCTTGTGCCACATTTTAGTTGACTCTTTTTATTGGCCCATAAAACTCATGAAACTGCGTTGAAAATATTTCGCTAATAAATATTCTCGGTTCCTTCGGTTCCGGCGAAAATCTGATGATTTTTAATGAAGTAAAGAGACTGGGCAGGCACAAAAGGGATCTTAAAATTGAAAGTGAAAATTAGGAAAAGTCTGAACTTCCCTAGTAATACTTATTCCACTATCTTGATCGCTGCTAAACTAGAAAAGACCTCGCAAGGCATTTCTAGTTGAGCTTGTCAAGTGTAGCCTGAAAAAGAGAGAGTAGGAGCATGACATGGAAAGACGAGGAGAGACGGCTTGAGACACACTGAGACTGTGTAAAGAGTTAAGCCTTTATTCAGTGCAACAGCTACATGCAACATGCGGCGTTGCATGCCGCATGCAGCAGATTGGACAGACCTTTGACAATACACAAATCTGGCCATAGCTCACAGTGCGAGTGCAGCGACTCTTGTTGCCTGCCACAACAAATGACGAGCGCTTTGTTGCACGCTTCACGTTGCAAGTTGCTCAAAGCGGATTGCCTGCGAACTGAGCAGCGCAAGTTGCATGGACGGTGGGCAAGGGGAAGGGGGAGCGGTTAGTAAGGACTGTTGTGCCACATCAAGTTGCCATGCACCTTGGCATTAATGCGGCGCATTATTTTGGCTCTGCCTTTGGTTAGTTTGTATAACACTATGTTGGCTGCCTCGCAGTCTCTCTCTCTCGCTTTCTCTCTCGCTCTCTCTCTCTCGCTTTCTCTCTCGCTCTCTCTCTCTCTCTCTCGCTCTCTCTCAGCCTCTTTCTCTTTCTCTCTCTCTCTCTCTATGATGTGCATAAATCATAGAGGCAAACAGACGCACACACATGCACAAACACGCACGCACTCCGGCTAGATGGCCTAGTCATTTGTTTGAGGATTTCACATGCTGCCTGCCACAGGCTGCAGCAGGCGCAGCTGGAGAATTGCTGGCACTGGCAACAGACCTGGCAGCTGTTCGAATGCCACGTGCTCCGCCTGCCACTTGCCCCCAGCCCACGCCGAGCAGAGACGAGCATTTATAAGCAAGCGATACTCTCTCCCTCTCTTTCTCTCCCTACTCATCTGTCTCTCTCTCTGGCTTCAGCTGTGCCTGCAATTCTCCGCAAATTGATTTGTTAGCCTTATTTACGTGTCCCACAGCCACTTGGGCTTCTCCTTTCCCTTTCCCCCACAATCCTCCAATCCCGAGCTTTTTGGCAACAATCTCACATATGCAGCCGCTGGACGAGGCTCCACGTTTTGTGGCTGCAATTAATGAAGATTTGCTGTAGGCACCTACCTCTCTCCCTTTCTCCCTCTCTTTCTGTCTGCCTGGCATGTGTTTTACTTTCGCTTAACTCGAAGACTTTATCTTTATCCAGCTTGACAGCCATCAACAACATCATTTTGATACTCTTTATTAATGGATCCGCCTCTGTGCAGCTGAAGCTGAAGAAAACTTTACTCCATTCGCATTACGTAGTACTTGTGAGATGCAGATAAATCGGTTTCATTATGCTTGCCATATATTTCAAGTTTAGTATTTTCTCGTTAGTGGTATTTTATTAGTATTTTCTCGCTAAAATTTCATCTTCACTTGGCCTCTGCTGAATACTGCATGGGCTAAATTTGATAAGTTTGAAGATAAGTATTTAATATGGTATTATATGCACTTCTGCAGTATTTTCTTGTTATTCAACAATGTATTTTCTAACATTTACTTGTATTTTTCAAGTATTTATTTTTTTGTTGCTGCTATATTTTTCTTTTGCAGTTCCAGCATGGCATTTTACAAACTTTCTTGTCTATAAGTAAGGTTCCACCTTTCTACAATTCTGTCCCGCACGCAGGGTATTCGGCAGTCGTGCTCCTTACAGATATGTTTTCAGTTTACCCGAAGATGCCTGCACATTTGCACGCTGCCCCAAGCCAAGCGGCCTCGGTGCGCTCTTTTAGTTAAATCGCTTCAAATGCCGCTTGCGCTTATATTTTGTGCCACATGCCGCAGCCCAACCGGGGGTATCCGGTGCAGCAGCAGCAGGAGCAGCAGGAGCGTGGCAGCGCCGCATGAAAGGCAGTCGAGGCAGCAGCTGACAGGCACAGTTGGGGAATACTG
The DNA here is from genome assembly GCA_018151445.1 of Zaprionus inermis. Classification (NCBI taxonomy): domain Eukaryota; kingdom Metazoa; phylum Arthropoda; class Insecta; order Diptera; family Drosophilidae; genus Zaprionus; species Zaprionus inermis. The sequence continues at coordinate 4,922,713 of JAECXD010001052.1, forward strand.
CGAGTACGTGCCGTGCTTCTGGTTAGATTTTAAGTACACTTCCGCCATAAAAAATGCACCAAAATGCGCATTTGTGACAGCTGGACAGCTGCAGGGCAGGGCGGGACAGAGTGGTGCCAAGCAGACGAGGCAAACTATAGCGCAACCCGCCAGCCCCCGCCCCCAGTACCAACCGCGACCCAGACCAGCACCAAGTCAAAACATTTGCCAGACACGCCCCTCCAACAAAGCATGAAGACGCGGCTCGAGTGATTTAATAACTGTCCGTTCGCACATATTTCCATCTACATATTTAATGCACCCCCCCCCCCACACGCTTCTCACCCGCACTAAGTTTAATATGCGGTATGGCATGCAAGCCGACAGCAACTGCATGCAAAGAGGGCTTAATCCGCCTTCAGGTTTAGTGAGAGTCCAAGCATTTTTAGACTTTTGTTGAATAATATAAAAGAATGATTAAGTGGAGAATAATTAAAGGGAGAGTGATTAAGTGCAGAATGATTAAGTGGAGACTTAGTCAAAGAGAGTTACGGACAGAATATTATCAGAAATACTATGAAAACCCTTTAAGATTTTAAAATCACTTTTCAAAGTTAATTCAAAGTAATTATCGATAAGAGTGGGAGTTTAGCATGTCAGTCAAAGTTTGTAATCTTCTTACCAATTTTTCTCTAATTGCTATAAGCTCTGAGATACCCTTCTGAGAGTACAAACAATCATAACACTCGAATGTAGGATACCCTGTAACTGCTTAGCTGCTACCACAAACCAAAACCTTCGTATTAAATTATAGCGTGCTCGAGGGTGGCACAGCTTGAAGCTTTAGGCTGCTTAATAGAATGCCACACGTAATATCAAAGAGAGGAAGAGGGGTGAAAAATGCAGAGGCAGAGGCAGAGGTAGAGCCGCGCGACTGCTGAGGCTGCATGACCGGCGTGGCGGTGCCGCATCGCAGGCCGCTTCCTTGCTTTGATTTATGCCTCCACAGATGCTGATACACGTAGAATGCCTGCCCCGGCAGTGAAGTTTCGCAGACAAAGCAACAGCGCGAGCGAGGGCGAGAGAGAGCGAGAGCGAGAGAGGAAATGTGGTGAGCAGGAGCGAAGCAGCCACTGGAGCCGGCCGTGGCAAAATTATTAGCAACATCAATGCGGGCATCGCGCTGCTCGTGCCGTATACAGACTGAGGTGAGCGGCTGCGGTTTTGTGGCCGACCAGAGCCAAAGCCGCCATAGCCTGTGCCACCCCCACTCGTGCAACCAAACAACCAGCCTCCCCCTCTGTCTGTGCATCGGTCTCCCTCTCAGTCCCCTCGCGCACAGCGGCGAGCAGCGACGGCAACGACCGCACGCTGTTATCTTTATGGCCGCGTGCTGTGGCCGCGCCTCGTTTAGAGTATTTCTAATTTTTCGGCCAAAAATTAAAGCCAATTTTCAGCTGTAAAGGCGGCAAGCGGTGGCGTGGTAGAACGCGTCAAGTTGGCAGCAGTTGAGTACTACGCTGGGGGCTACGCTGCGTATGCGTGATGTTTGCAAATTAAGCAGCGCAGGTGTGACAGTTCAATGGCCCCCGCGGTGCTGCTGGCTGCAACAGCGGCAAAAGATTGTGCGCAATAAATGGAAATGCCAAAACAAAAGTTACTCATACGCCGCGTCGGCCACCAACTATCAACAGCAGCAGCAGCAGCGACAATGTCCGCCGGCTGCACACAGAGGGGGTTGCTGCTGCTGCCTTTTTTCTGCTGCTGCTTTTTGTTTCTTGTCGTTGTTGTTGTTATTTTCTGGTGCACATCAGTGCAATCTCCTGGCCCTGTCGGCCTGGACGGCTGTGGCCGGGTGTGGCCTCTGTCTGCAGCGGAAGTTCGGGGTGTTGATAAAGCGGAAGCTGTGATAGTTGTAGCGCAGCTCTCTCGCTCGTTCTGTATCTCTCTCTGTTGCTCTCTCTCTCTTTTTCTCTACCTCGCTTTCTCTCTCTCTCTCCGCTCATTCCACTCAAAACGCAGGCCACTTGCTTTTTGTTGTCGCCGTTGCATGGTGCGGAATTCTCTGCTGGTTTATTTGTGCCACACGTTGCCATTCTGCATCATTTTCTCGCAATTTTCGCTGTGTTTTTTCAACCGTTCCCCCCTCTCTCGAGACAGTCCCTGCCCCACTGCCCCCAAGCTTCCCTCCGCCTCTGCCGTGTCCAACAAATGCTTTTATTGCTGTTGTTGTTGTTGCCTGCAGTTGCTCACGCGTAAGAGGCAACTTTTTACTGTGCTTGTTGTTGTTTGCACGCCACTGTGTTCGTGTGCGTATTTTTGTGTGCTTCTTCCGCCATTTTATTTTTTTTTTGGCTACTGCTACACTCAGCGCCATAAATATGCAGACGAATTTTATTTTAATTTTCTTTGCTGGCCGTTGCCAATGCTATTCCTGGTTGCTCCCGTTGTTGCAGTTGCTGCTGTTGTTGTCGATGTTGTTCCGTGTTGCTGTTGCTGTTGTCTCTCACTGCGTTGCTCGTTACACTCGAAAGACATGCACAAAGGACAAATTGGAAAAGTTTTATACAGTTTTACACACTGTCTCTCGCACACACACACACACACATCAACTCACACACACACACTTACCGACACGTAGCAGCACATTACAACACACACGTGCAGCAAAAAGTTTCGAAACACTCGCACAAAGTTAGCCCCGATGACATTGATAATGTTATTAACCCAAAAAAGAAAAGAAAAAACAAAAATAAATAAATAAATACTGCAATGTGGCAACTGCAGAAGCAACCCTCGGACCGCCCAGAATCGAAGTCAGTTGGTAATCGAAACGAATGAAAGAAGCAACGCTTCAAATGGGCAAGACTTGTGGTCGAAAAAAGACAACGTAAAATGTTGCTAACATTTTTGCGGAAATATTTGAAAATTACTCGAATATTTTGCATATCTGTTGGAGAGATGCTAGAAGGGATTAGGCAGCCGAGCAGGATGAGAAAGAGGAAGATGAAAAAGAGGAAGCGTAGGAGGAAGCAACAACTTGCCAAAGTAATCCACAGGCAACTTCAGCCACATTGCCGCAACCCTTTGTGGGTTGAGCCTAGTAAATCTGCCAGACGCTGCTTTTTTGCACTCACTGTGGCAAGCTGCATGGCTCTACCCCGTTCCCAGCCTGCCTTTGCCGCTCAGCGGTCGCTTTTGCGTTGACTGCTCTACCGAAAAAGCGGCCACAAGGCAGGACATGCTGTTTTTTTATGTCTCTCCCTCTCTCTCTCTCTCTCTCTCTCTCTCTCTATCTCCTTTCTCTGTGTATGTGTGTGTGTGACTGGTCACTGGCCACGCCCCTTTCACACGCGGCCGCAATAAAAACGAGTTGCCGTTTCATTATTTTAAATGCTCGACAGACCAATAAAAATAATAATGAAGGCGGCTGCGAGTGAATATTAAAAGCCATTTACCAAGCTCCTCTCGCAGCTGCCGTCGCTGCCGACGCAACGGCGCAACGACGCTGTCGACGTCAACGTCAACGGCAGAGTGAGCCGTTTTAATTACGAGACATAATGAAATCCGTCTGATTTATATGTGTACTATGGGGCGGGGGCAAAGGGGGCACCTGTCATCGGCAATGCCAACTTGTTTATGAGTCCGTTGTGGGCGAAGCGTGTGCAAGAAAACGCAGGCAGAACACGGAGAAGGAGGTGAAGTAGCGGTAAGGCGAGAAGGAGAAGGGTAAGAGGATGAAGCAGCCAAGAGAACGGGCGAGCGGCAAAGGCATGTGCAGGCACTTGCTGACAGCAGCTGCCGCCGCCAATTGGCAGCACAATGCAACGCGCGACTCTGTCATACGCGGCGTATGAGTTATGCATGCAGCATGCGACAGCCGCAAAACCAAGCCACATGTGTGTGTGCGAGTGTGTGTGTGTGTGCGCCTCTGTAGCAATTACATAGTCAGCAGGGGAGGGGCTGGAGAAGGAGACTGAGGAGAAGGAGGGGGGAGGCGTGGGGGCAGATAACAACTGCGACTTTGGCTGTGGGCAAAACGCATGAGAGAACTTATTGAAATTGCATTTGGCATGTGTAATCGAGTAATCGAGTGCTTGCGATGCAACGGCTTATTATGCCGGTATATGTGACGGCAAGTGTGTGAGTGGGTGGGTATGAGTATGTGTATGAGTGTATGTGTCTTGGCTTGGCAACATTTGCATAAAAGGAAAAGGAAATGAGAAACAATATGAGAACAATGTGATATGATTTACAACATATCTATTTATACAATCACATTATGGCATCTGCAGTATTTTTGTGTGGCAGTATATACTATATACTAACATGTTAAGGAAAAAGTTCGAAGCGATTTGCAAGAAAAAAAGTCCTTCGATCAATTAGTTTCTATTTTCTGCATTTAGGTTGCCTAAGAGCGATAGATTTATATTTATAATATATATATATATATATATATTTATATAGCATTCTTTGGATTTTATTCCTCAGTTCCTGAAACTCAACTTTTGTTTACTATAGTATATTGAACTGATATTATTATAGACAATACTGCATACCGTTCATATAAACAGACTAGCCAAAAATGTGTTCTCATAACTTTTTTAATACCGTCAAGTATCGTGGCTTACCCTTTCTGCCGATTTTTCTGTTTATGAAGTCAGCCAGAAAGTCGAAACAATTGCCTGTTTGAAAATGTACGCTGCCTCTTTCATTACAATTCAAAACTAAACAATCTCAGCTAGCTGAACTAAAAACTCTCGTTCTCCACTTTTGCATTCCCTTTGTAAATGCTATGGAAATGTGGGACGGATGTGTGTGGGAAGTTTGCCATGTGGCAGTGTAACAAGCTTCAAACTTGACATTCCTTCTCGCAGCACTAAATAGTCGCATACACTCACACTCACACAGACAGGCCACGAATTTGAATTGAGAGCAAAACTGGCAAAACAGACGAAATGCAAGAGGGGAGAGAGATGGAAATGGATGGGGAGGCACTTTTGCATGGTGAAAAGCGTGTGGCAAATGCGTTAAATGTCGCTTATCTTGATATATTCAGATTCACCGCACTCGCACACACACACACACACACCCGCAACACACGTGGTGAGGCAGCGGCAGCAGGCGCGGCACAGTTGCAATGTGGCACTTACGCAAACATGCAGCGCCTGCAGCATATTTCCAATTCAAATTGCGAATATTGCAACAAATTTCTCTACTGAACGAGCCCCGTTGTAGCTTGCTGCCATCATGCCATGACACGCCTCCTCTGCCGTTCTGTCGTTCCTCTCCCTTCTCCCCCTCCAGGGGAACCCCTGCCATCGACAAGCCGACAAGCAAGTTTAGCGTAGCGGCAGCGGTAAAAAGAATGAAAATCAACGGGCAAAATCTACGCTCGATTTCGTTTCGCTCCTCTTTCCTTCCCGTTATTCCCTCGCCACACCTCTTCCCTTTCCCCTACCACATCCCCTTCCCCTTGCTTTTTGGTTTTGTTATGAGCGACGTTTTGCTGCCAGTTTTGATCGATGGCGCTGGTTGAAAACGTCGACGAGGACACGCAGGATACGCAGCAGCAGCAGCAGAAGCTGGAGCCGGCACGGCACATGGCCATGTTAAGCATGGTCGCTGGTTGGCTTAGTTACCACTCCCCCTCTCCACCATCCCCCGCCTACTCTTGGTGGGGCAGGCGTGGCAGCTGCACTTGCGGCAATCATCGCAATCGCACGGAATCAATTTTTGTGAAATGCTGCATGCGGTAAGGCAGCTTGCTGCAGCTGTTGCAGTTGCCATAAAGCTGCGCTGCATCGCCCACTCCCCCACTCCTCAACCCTTCCCAATCCCCCATGCTTCTGTCTCTTTTTATACCCATTACAACCTCTCCCACGCTTCGTCTTTCTTTTTCTATCGCTCGTACAGCAGTGAGCGTGACACGTGACTCACGAGCCAAAAGTAAACGATAGCTAACGTTAACCTTGCCAACTAATGAAGGTAACAACAGGGCAAGGCAACCCCTTTGTATGCAGAGCAAGAAGTTAAGTGTACGCCCACTTTGCAGCATCCGTTCGCCGCGTCGTCTCGTGTCACGCTGCCATCTCTAACCCTCCAGCTATGCACATGTTTACAGCGCAGCGCAGCGCGAGTTCAAATTGCTGTTTATAGAGTTGTCGCTGCCAGGCAACGAGGCAACGAGTCAACGAGTTGTCAACACGCCGCAAGCCACGATTGGGAGTCGACTGCGGCGACGACTGTCAGTTGGGTGGGTGAAAGTGAGGTGTGTGGGGTACGAAGGGGTAGGGAGGTCAAATGCTCTCAATGTTCTCTGTTTACTTTACTTTCGCCTCGCTTTTTATTAGAATCCTGACTACAGCCACAACAGCAACAGCAACAACAACAGTGGCTAAGGAAGAGTAAGAGAGAGAGAGCGTGAGAAAGAGAGAAATAGAGAGAGAAATAGTGAGCCCGGAGCTGGCGTTTCTTTCTGGCAGTTTTGACTGCCACCGGACGATATTTATTACTTCTTTGGCCGCAGTGTTTGCACTTTGACAAGCCTCGAATTGAATAGACCAATCCTTGCTGCGGCCCCTTCGAGGGGAGTTACAGGGTAATACTTTCTAATTACTCCTGTTTATTTCTGCGTCTCGAAGCCGCACTCAATACATTACAAGCTGCACAGATGAGACGGGAATATTTGAGAGAAGAAGAAGTGTAAGAGAAACCTGAGCCAAAAGATGATCAGACTTTCGAAGTTTGTTCGCTCTCTCCCCCTCTCTCTCTTTTATTCTCTGTTTCTAGTCCACCTTTGTCTATAGTCCTTCCGTATCTCAATCGCCCTTCCTCGATTTTTCTCTGATAATTCGCCTATATTATCCCGATAAATCCTCGATAAAGATTAAAGTCATCGATGCTTTCCAACTACAGCCAACCTGCATTTGCCATCCTCTTTCCCATCAGGCTTAAGCGCTTCCCCCCCCCTTTAACCAATCCCCCTGATGCAATTCTCCCTCCCTACACTCCAACTGCACGTCCCCCCTGACTGTCTGCCTATTTGTACAGCTGATGCAACCAGCTCGACCAACTGACGATGTCAGCAATTTGATTCCGTTTTTATTTTAATGCCGCCTCTCGACTCATCGCTTATTTAATATTGTTCTGCATCGCGTTCTGCTCTCTTCTTTCCCTCCTACCACCCCTCCCCACCCCCTTCTATCCCTCTCTCACTTGCGCTCTTCCCTACTCTTCTATCCATTTGATTCTTTGCAATACACATAAATGCAGCTGCAGCAGCTTTTTGCAGTGTGTGGCATGAGTATTTACCGGAACAGGAGTGCAGCGAGGAGTGACAGCAGACGGGAGAGAGAGAGAGAGAAAGGGGGGGGAGAGGGCAGTGAAGGCACAGAGCGAGCTTAGCTGGACACAGATGGGATCCAAAGTGCACTCGGGAGGCCTTGGCATTGTGGCCATCGTTACCAGTTCACCCGCTGCCAGTTGCCACTCGCTTCCTGCCACTTGCAACCAGCAGGTGCAACATAGGGGGGGCAGCGCTTAAATGCATTATCGCTGCCATTCACGGCATTATAGGTGGGGCCTGTAAACAGCATTAGGACATCAAGTGTTTTGCCTCCACTGAATAATTTAGGCGGCGCCTTAAACGCTGACACGTTGCACGTGCCACGCGGCGTATGTGGCAGGTGAAAACCAGTAACGAGCCCTAAACACACACACACACGCACACCTGCCAGTTGCAGCATGCGCGGCAAGAGGCAAGCTCGCGTATGATTATGACGACAGCTGCCACTGCCACTGCCACTGCCGTTGCTGCCCATTCCGAGTCCCGTTTGCTGCACTGCAGCCGCGTGTAAATATTTAATTTACCAGTGTTGCAAGCAGCAGCTGCAGCCCCGCCGGCTGTTGCAGCCACACACACACCCTGCCAACCCCCTCCCTCTCCTTTCCTGCCAAATTAGCCAACAAGCACAGCAACCGAGCTTGAATTACTTTCAGCCCGTTTGCCAATGATGATGGGCTTAAGTTGATTTCATGTGGCACGATATGTGCCACATACGAGTAGGAAGGGGGCGGAGCAGGGCCAGGCAGATAATAGGCGGATATGCCATATCGAATTGCTGCCAGCGCCGCATGTGGAGCATGGAAGGGGACAACGAGTGCGGCAACTGTCGGCGGGGGAAGCCTTAGCTCTACTTGCGGTCGGCTAATTGAAAGGCTTATGGCTTATGGCTTATGGCATGCGCTATGGAAGTTACTCACGGCCTCAGCAAGTTGGCAGGCCGCTTTCCAGTTTCCATTTCAGATGTCTTTAGGTGCCGAGCTCAGCGCGTTGGCAAGGTAACGAGCTGCCATGTATTCTGCATGTGATACTCAGCTTACAGTTGGATCTTTGAGTAGGCTGTAAGACAAGTTGGCAGTCCGTCTTCTATTTTACTCTCATTTAGGTAGAGAATTTGCATTTGAGTTGCTTTACAGTCTGCCTAGTCAACTCAATCTTATCAGACAAGTTGGCAGTCCACTTACAAGAATTTGCTCACTTGATAAGGGAACTCTCTCATATTGTTCAATCAACGCTTTATGTAGGAAAAGCGCGAATATTATTCAATACTAGGCATAGTCAAGAGTCCTGACAAGTGGACAGTCCCGACAAGTGGACAGTCCTCTCTTCTACAACCTAACCCCCTCGATTAACACAACACTTTGTCATTGCTGCTGCAATCAACAATGCCATCTTCAGTTTGTTGTCCACTTCGCAGACATGCAAAAGCGCAAACTTTCAATGAGTTGGCAGCTCCGCCCACTGCCCCATCGAGATACGAAAGGTGACTTTACACTTGAGGCGGAACAAGCGAGACCTGAACAAACATTGACACGAAATTAACGACAAAGGGGAGGTAGAGAAGAACGAGAAGGAGCGCACTAAATTGACGAGCAAATGAATAAATAACTGAATGAATGAATGAATGACCAAGTGAGCGAGCGAGTGGGCGAGTGAACGAGTAACTGAGTCACTCACCAAGTGATGGCGAACAAATAGAAAACTTGTGGGGCAGGCGCCGTTGCTGCTTTCGCTGTGCTGCAAACTGTGGCAAGTTGCATTTGCCGCTTGCATTTGTCCTAATTGATTGTTTGATTAATTGATTGACGGACGAATTGTTAATGCAAGACAAGCCAACAGCGGAAAGCAGAGAGCAGACGGCGGAGTTGGGAGTTGGCAAATCGAAAAATGGAGAATGGAAGAAACGAGACACTTTGCACCTAGTGAAAAATTGCTGGCACATCAAGTTAAACGGCAAGCGGAAACGGAATTGCCGCAAAGCCGAAAGGCCAAAGCCAGACCACGCCCACGCCCACGCCCACCCCAACTCCCACTCCCACGATGCCGCTGCCTCCGCTGCGTCCACTTTGCTGCTCCACTGATTGTTTGCCAGATTGTGGGTCGTGGTCTGTTGCCCTGATGCTGGGCCAATTAGTCGACTGTCACCGTCACCTGTCAGCGGCAATGACGACGGCAGCAGCAGCAGCTGGAGGAGGAGCAGCAGCAGCAACAATACTGACACATTGTAGCGGCAGCATAGCCGGTACTGCGACTGGTACCGGGACTAGAACCGGCAACAATGACAACACGTTGCCGGGCCGGCAATATGCTCAAGTCGAGCGTGGCATTAACTCTCGGCCAGCGTTTGGCAGAGGCAGAGGCAGAGAGGGAAGATGGAAGAGTCAGCGGCTGCAGACGTTAACCGCTGAATACAAATGGCGTCACTTGCATTTGCGCTATGCCACCTACTCTGCTGCCCTGCTTCCCCTTTTCCGACATCTTGCTAGTTGTGCAATTAAAAAATGCCATTGCCAGCAGAAGCAGCCATGCCACGAAGATGGCCGAGGCACACACACACACACACAAAGTGCAGGCAGATAGAGTCACGTGCTAGCTCATACACACGCACACACACACACACACATGCAACTGGTTGCTCGTTGGCCGCGTCATAATAATTTCGACAACCTTCATGTTGTCTGACCAGTCGCTTCTTTCCTCCTCCTCTTCATCCTCCTGCTCCTCCCCATTACTGCCTCCTTCAGGGGTCAACGACACCGGCAACAGCAGCAGCAGGTCACGTCAAGTCAGAGTAACAGTTTAGAGTTACGACGCAGCTAAGCCGAGCCGAACTGGTAACGAGTCGCAAGTAACAGGTAACTGGTAACAAGATACAAGTAATAATTATGAGTAGTGGGAGCGCTTTACAAGTAACGTAACCTGGAAACCAACCATAGCCTGTAACGAGTCATAAGTAGCAGCTAACGAGTTGCGGCTTATTAAACTATTAGTATTTAGCTCATTGAACCTTTGCTCTTCTTTTTCGCCAGGTACAAGTTAGATTTACTGAGTTAAATGTCACAAGTAATAAAAAAATACATGCTGGCATGGCTAAAATCACTGGAAATGCGTCATAAGTAGCAGATAACGAGTAGTGATTAAAAGTACTGGCTTTTGGTCTTTAACGCCTTATCTGTCTGCTTAAATCATTCAGTGTACGTTTCCTTTTGATTATATTAGTTAACAAGCTAAAGGTATCTGAAAAGCCAGACAAGTTCTTTTCGTTATTCGCAAATCACGCGTTAATTAGAGCAGCATACTGTGATCGCCTCAAATATGCATTAAGGAGGGCAGCAAGTGTAGTTTTTAATGTTGGGCAAATTGGTAAGCAGGCATTTTGGACTCATTGCATAATCCATGCCCATACACCGATACATGCATAGATATATTCATTTTCATATTCATGAGTCTCATGCATATTGTACACTGTGTCTTGCCCGAGATATATGGGTAAATTTATGTAGGCACACACGCGCGCCTATTGCTTGTGTATGGCATGCATATGTATTACGAGTTGGGGGAAACCTAACCAAGCCGAATCAGAGCCGGGCCCGAAAGGCGCTGGGAAACGCTGGTAACATCGCAACCGCTCCTGAATCTCCCTGCGGCTCAGCGCATTCAAAACCAAAACATGGCGACTAATGAGCTCGATGGGATCATGAATACAATCACACAGGGGCTACATGCATAGTAGTGCCATATATCCTGTTGTGGTATCCACTGGCTAACATGTCTGTGCAGGCAAGCGCATGCATAGTTGTTTAATATCTGTCTGTGTGTGGGTGTGTGCCTGTGTGTCTGTGTGTGTACGATTCTATTATACCCTCGAAAATAGCCAAATACAACCAAAGCTGTCGGCCAAAAACAATTGTTCTCTTATTCCTTCTCGCGCTTTGCTTTTTTCACTGCTCTATTGGCAATCCGCAGTTTCAATTGCCGTTTCACCAGCCACTTTTCAACCAGTTGCCCCCCCCTCATAACCCTTACCCAACCCATCACTAGTCCAGCGGCCTAAAGTCAAGCGGTTTAACTAACCGCGCGAAACGCTTATTTCAGCTACTTTTTTATCCTATTTTTGCTCTATATTTTCTGGTGTTCTTTGCTTTCTATTGTAAGCTGGGATGTGGCGGGTATTCGAGAGATATATACATGTTGTATTTGCTGCTATATCATGACTTTATAGTCTGTCTCGAAACATCTTCTTGCATGCTTCTCTCTCTCTCTCTCTGTCTGCATTCCCTTTCTGCGCTTTGTCTCAAGTTTTTCGAAAACTTTGAAAATTGTCTAAGAAGTTCGGAATTGCTCAAAAACCGAAAACTTTAAATCAAGCTTGCAGCACTTTTATGACTTTTTCTAACTTAACAAATTCTCAAGGATTTTTTCGGCTAAAATCATCATTATTCACTTTAAGGCATTCCACTTGAACCTATTATGATTCCATCTGCTACCATAAGCGCCAACCTATGCCTAAAGGTCTCTATCTCTCTCTCTCTCTCTCTGTCGCTCTCAATCTCATTTATCGCAAGGCAAGAATTATTGAAAAATCATTTGGCGTGAAAAAAGTATGTCTGACACATAAATCGAATAACAAATATCGAAATAAATCATTCGTCGTCGCTTTCGGCTGCTCTTGAGTGCTTAAAGAGCGATTTACATGTGTTTAAAATTTGTTGCCACCGATGTTGCGCCGTCACGTAGTTAATCTTAAAGCTTTCCGACATATCTTCGCCCCGACAACTGCGCTCGCCTATCGCAGCCTATCCCGATTGTGCACAGCACTCGCAATGGAGCGAACAAGTGAGGGAACGAGCGATAGAAGGACCTGGAGAAGGGACCTGGAGAAGGGACCTGACTTAGTTGCCGGGCGTGTGCTCTGTTGCCAAGGGAGACAGGTTAATAATATCAATAGGCGCAAGCCGTGTATAATTCAATTTGTCTGCTCGGCGCACTTGGCTAAGAAGCTTTAAAGCTGTGTTTAATCAAATTTGCAGCTGCCACAATGATTGGGAGCAGAGTGACAAGGATAGTGATAGATAATGATAGAGTACGAGAGAGAGAGAGTGAGGGATACTGGCTGCAGACTAGCTAAAAGTTAATGGCATTAGCTAAACTGCTTTTATGTGACATGCACTAATTATGACTTTAATTACTAATACGCACTTTGAGTCGCACTAAACACCGCTGGGACAGCTGAATCTGCCCGTGGGCGAAGGGTAGGTGTGCCAAGGGGGGATGAGAGGGCTGCGTAAGTGCCAGCAAGTGCTGCAGAGGGACAAAAGTCACTTGCAGCCAGTCAGCTTAACCTCCGACCCGACTTCATCTCCCTCGTCCTCTCTCTCTTTCAACTTCGCCTTGACTTTTGTGTGTGTGTGTGTGTGTGTGTGTGCTGCTGCCGAAATTAGCAAAATTATAGCTACTTATGCGGCTTGGTGTTTTCTTAGCCATTTGTGAATACATTTCGAGCCCAGCACGGCCAGAGCAGGGCACGGTTGGGCGAGCCAGGGCAGCAAAGCAGCCGCAGTCATTAAAATGCTTAATGCGACTTGGCAGACGTAGTCGTAGTCGTCTCATGCGGCAGCAGCCAATACTCGTAAATGCTGCGCACAATGATGTGCTACGAGCTTACCCTGCACGCGCCTGAAAGTGGGCAACACTTTAAGTCGAAGTCGAAGTCGTTTTCAGTACTTTCCTTTCTTTGTTTTGCTGCTCGAACACACCCTTTGGCATACATTTTATGTTTGCTACAAATCAAATTTCTGTTTTCTCTACTTTGTTTTTAGTTTTTCCTTTTTGTCAACTGAATATGGTTGCTTTCGCTGCTCTCGTGCGCGGTGCAGGGCATTTTATAGAGCGGTCACATCAATTGGCCATTAAAGGCTTCAATCGGACGCACATTTCACCTGGTACGTTTTGTAATGCGGCTGCCACTGTTGCTGCTGCCACTGCTGCTGCAGCCATAAAATGCGGTCACAGCGCCTAACAGCAGCCACGCCCACTGTTGATTTACTCGCGTTGCTCAGGTGTTTATAGAGGGTATTTTTCTAGTCGTGTGCGCTATCGCCCGCTCTCTCCTTCTCTTTATTGCTCTCTCTTTCTTACTCACTCTCTACCTCTCTCCCTCTCCCTCTCTTTTCTTCATTCACTCTCCCTCACTCTCTCTCTCTCTCTTTCTCTCTCTGCCTGCTCAATAAATATCGTAAATACATTTCAATTCAATGTTTTTTTTTATACAACTCAAACTTATGTCCCCGCTGCCGGACTCGGCCTCTCTCCTCCTCCCTCTCTCTTCCCCTGCTCCCCTGGCTTGTGTGTCATTTATTTATACTGTGTGTCTGTTTGCACGTATGTGTGTGAGTGTTTTATTTATTATTTACATATCCGTTTACGTTTATTTATATAAAATTGCTTTTTGTTCGCCTGCCTAACGAATCTTTTTCGCTCTTGTTTTCGCCAAATGTGACGCTGTATTTACACACCAACATACACACACACACATTGTTTCAGTGTGCTTTTATTTTGTGTGCATTTTCCACATCCACAACCCTGTCAAATCCCGAGCCATTGGTTACGGAATCGTAATTATAATCGGTTGCCTCCTTAATTTTCGAGTTTCATAAAACCAGCCAAATTCTGCATATTCTAGCTGCAAATCAACAGCATTTTCAAGCTGAATAAAGTCTCAAATTGCCGTTGAGGATAATATTTGGCAATTTTGCAACAGTTTTCGTTGCCAAATACCTATTCAATTTTGCTTCCTTGCTGCGGAAATTATTTCATTTAATTCGATATGTTTCTCTTTTCAAACGAGATAACGAAATTTGATTTGGCACAAAATCAAATTAGTTAGGAATTTATTTCATTAAGGAAAATATACGTATGGTATATGGTACAAAATTTATATTTATAAAAGCAGCTTTGCTTTGACAGTGAAAACCTTTGGCTAAGCTCAAGTGGAGCAGTGTGGGAACAATTTGTTCATTTCATTCTTTTTAGTTGCCAAAAACTTTTATATGTATGTGTTCGTGTGTATTTGTGTGGGGTACTCGCTCAGGTGAGTCAGCTCGTAATTCAAAGAAAACAAGCTCAAAGAACCGCGGATGGAATGGACGGGGAAAAAAGTAAAGTGAAAGAGGAAGACGAAGAGGAAGAGGAAGAAAGAATTTTTCAGTTTCAGCCAGTGCAGTGGGCACTTTGTAATTTGATCAGAGCTTGCTTCATCATTCAGCATGATGAGACTTCCTATGGTTGTAAATTCAATCTTCATTTCCTGCAGCAAATCCGCACTTGGCATACCCTGTTAGGGACGGGGCAATCGCCGGGGTATACACAAACAGCCTTAAAATAATCCAAGTATCGAACAAACAATCGAGTAGTTTTAGACAAGTCAGCAGTGTGTTTTCCCACTCCCCCAATGTTCTGCTTTGATTACAGGGTATCTGCAGTTCGGGCAGTCTGCGCTTTGGACGCTGATGCGCTGTCTGCGTTGATAAACCCAAAGGATACATCCGTGAATAAGGACTCGCATTGCAATGCGGGACAGCAGCTAAGTAGCGAACTGACAGAGCGCAGCACCAGCCTCAGTGCCTCCCTTTACCTCTGCCCCACTCACCCTGCCACGCCCCCTGCCATTTGTCTGGCGTTTAATCCATTAGATATGCATTCACAAAGAACAAAGCACTCGTGTCCGCTATGGTAGCCCCTGCCCCCTCTGCCTACCCGTTGCCTAGGCCTAGGCCGATGCAGTTCACAACGTGAATGTGTGCCACGCCCACATGACACCCTCCAATATGCGCATGCAGGCAGGCAGACGTGTGCTTTGGTTTCGTTGCACGTTCCCCTTTGCTCGCCATTTGCTCGCTTTATTTTCATAGCATACTCGGCACACGAGAAAAAAGCAGGAAAAAACACGGAAAAACTTGGTTACTTTGCATAATTTATTAAATACCAACGGTTTCAGCCTCCCGTTGCTACCCCCCGGCTCCGCCCCTTGATTACCCGTACAAATTTCGGCTGCAGCCTTTGTTGCAGATCTACTCGTCGTGTCTGCTGTGCTTTGCGCTTTTGCTCGCTTTCGGTTTTTTCAGTTCAGTTTTTCACTTCGGTTTTTCATTTTCTCGTTTTTAGTTTTCGTTTTTTATTTCGGTTTCGGTTTTTCTTATTTTTTTTTTTTTTTTTTGTTTCTTTTTTTGGTTTTTTGCTTGCCTTAGCAGCGCGTCGTGTGCTGCGCCTCTGCCGCTAAGTCTGCCCGGCCTGTTGTTATTGCCGTTTTTCCTGCTCTTTTTTGGCTGAAATGCTTATGCTAATGTTTGGCACATATTCCCACACACTCGCCAGCCACGCCCCCATTTGCCGCATCTGCTCTTCTTTTTGCCCTCCGCTCGCGAAGTGAAGCAGGTGCTGGCACGGCAAATGCTGCAAATTTAATGAAACCAGCGCTTTGAGTGTGTGTGTGTGTGTGTGTGTATGTGTGTGTGTGTGTATGTGTGTACGTGTGTGTGTGTGTATGTGTGTACGTGTGTGTGTGTGTGTATGGGTGTGTGTGTGTGGGTAAGACTTTAATGAGCTTACCATGCGGGCATACACAAACAGATTGACGAGACAAAAGAGGCGCACGAGCGGGGCGTGGCAGGAGCAGCTGTTCAACCTGTTCGCTGCCCCTTTGCCTCCCCTCTCTTTGTCCAACCCTCTACCTCTCCTACCTACCTCTCCCCTCCCACTCTCTCCCTATTCCTCCTGCTTCATTATACTTTAATTTGTAGTTTAGTTTCGCATTGAAGTCGCTGCTTGCCGACGACTTCCTCATTTGTCGTCCTTAGTCCCCCAAACCAAACAAAAGTCAACTTCATCTGGGGGTAGCTCGTAGGCAGGAAGGGCACAGAACGAAAGAGGGAGCAAGAGGGAAGGTAAAATACTAGGCTAACGGGGAGCCTACTTATGCAAATGTCAAAAATGCTCCGCAGTGCAATGACAGCGCCTCAGCCACAGTTAAGACGACACTGCACAGCAGAGGGAAAGATAGAGAGAAAGAAAGGGAAAGACTGAGAAAGAGAGCAAGCTAGAGAGAAGAGAGAGAGTGCAAGACATACGGCAAGATTGGCCGTACGAGCATGAAATGTCTTTACTTTGCTTTATTGACTTAAGTGACGAGGATACACGTTGATTGGTTACAGCAGCCACATGATTATCGATAACATATCGATAACACTTTATTGAACAAGCACAAGTTGTGCATAATAGTTTAAAGAGTTTCATAAAGTAATCGATATTTGAACCTATCGATAACAAGTCAATATCAATATCAATTAAAAGATGTACCTCTATGTAAGTCGAATTAAATGCTATAAAAATATCGCAGCATAAACTTTCCTATGAAAATGCTGGGTATCTTAAGTCGTCTGTCGTGAAAAACTTGGCTTGTTTTCTATGCTTTTCCCTTCAAGGCATGGCGTGGCCATAATTTAGCGAGAACATGTGAAAAACAATTCAGCTTTTTCACAGGGCAGACTATAGAGCAGGAGAGAGTGGGAGGGAGAGAGAGATAGAGAGAGGAGATAGAAATGCTGTGTGAAGAAGAGGGAGACACGTAGATAAGTGCATAGTTTTTGCTGCACTCACATCGCAACTCGAGACATTTTAATCGACCGCCAACAGTTTCGACTGTGGTTCAACTTTGCGGTTATTTAGCAGCCATTCACGGGCTGCCGGCTACGCGGGGCGTGGCAGAAGGCAGTCCAAGTGAAGCGGGCGGGGGAGTATATGAATATGAGCCTTGGGTACACGCTCAGCTGCTCAATCCGCTGCTCAGCCAGGCAGCATGATAAATACGCCAAGGCAGTTGCCCGCGACTGCGAGACAGCATCGTCGTCTTCCACTTGGGCACCCTGTGCGCTGGAACCCTCGTCTTTGGCTTGGGAACTACTCAGCCTGCCGCCCGGTTACCCTGTTACCCTGTCCCCCTGTCGCCCTGTCCGCTCCTCGCGCTCCGTCGCTCAGCTGATGCGTCACATTCCTTTCGCACTTCGCTTCCGTTGCAAACTTGCTTGAAATGTTTTTTGAATTAGTTTTAAAGCATGCCACACAATCGCTTACCCCTGCCTCTCCCTCTACTTCTTCACACTCTTTTGGCATTGTCTCGCCTCGTGCTGCTTCCGGCACAGCTGCCTCGTGCCTCGTGTCTCCTCCCGCATGCCTCCTGCTGCTTTCTTTTCAATTTCAACGACGCTCAAAATCGATAGACATGGAAGTCGCTTTGACTTTGACAAATTTCCTTGGCCCCAACTTGTCGAATGGTTCACACTACGCAGCATGTGAGCTGAGCGGAGCTGCGTGCTGCGAACTGCTAGCTGCGAGCCGAGCCCTGGCATTGTCTACGTATCTGGCCCTGGTCTCTTCCCCCTTTATGCAAAAATCAATGTGACTAATGTTAAAGCAAAATCGCTTGCGAACCAAGCGCAAATGAAATATTGAAATACTTCAAGCGAGTCGCAAGTTAAATGTGCCTCACGCCACACACACACACACACACACTCGCACAGATGGGAGTAGACGCAGGGGCGGGCCTAAGCTGCAATCGAAGCTTAAAATCAAATCGCTGTCAGAAGCTAATTCGCTTTGTGCGGCACAAGCGGCTGAGGTGCATCAATAGCAGGCTCAGCATCATTGTCGAACATCGCCAGCAGCTGCAACTGCAACTGCTGCAGCTGGTGCTGCCACTGCAGCTCACTTTGATGGCCTTTCAGGCTGACTTTGCTGCGCTTGGCAACCAGCACAGCCTGCTCAGACATCGCAACCTGCCCGGCCTGCTATCTGCGCGTGCTCTCAGCTCGACTGCCGCAAATGTAACGCTTCTCGTGTTGCATTTATTGTGGCACATTCTGTGGCAACTGGCGCTGCAACAATAACAAAACACTTTGATTTATTAGCGCAAGAAGCAATCAAATACACACACGCGAAACTAAACCGCAGCCAGTCTGGGCCCGCACAGTGGTGCCAGAGCGCATGATAAATTCGCACTAAAACTGCAAAAAACTGCGAAAAAATTGAAAATATATAGGGGAATTGCACTCAGAGCCGTGATACCTGTGTGTGTGTGGGGGGGGGGCACATAAATATTAATTGAACTTCTGCTATGCCAGTGCTATGGCTAGATCTGATCAAATCTGGTAAGAACTCAGTAAGTTGCTGGTCACATATATGTCACAAGATTGCCATATCGTATTTATTTATTTTAATATGTAATTCTTGTCATATGTACTTTTTTTTTGTATATATTTTGTGAGTTCTGGCCGATGTTCTCTCTGTCATATAGCTTAGCCATATTGTCATATGAGCTCTAGCTTAAAACCCACAACATGCCATATGTATGACCATAAAAAGTAATCATAGAAGTTTATAACAACTAATTAACATATACTACTACCTAACTGACAGTTTGACTTATTGTCATATGCAACACATATGAAATATGTCATAGATTTCACGTATGACGCACACTGCCAGTCTAATTAGTACGCTGCCTGCATGCCAGTGTGCCTTTGCCAACAGCTTTCGGCCTAGATGGGTGCAACAAAGAGGGGAGTGGCAGAGCAACCCTCTGTATGCCGTTTCTCTCTCTCTCCCTCTCTCACTTGCTCTCTCTCTCTCTCTTGCTCTGACTCTTCATTTCTCGCGCTGCAGTAAACTGCGCCCTCTGGCCGCATCTGCGTTCGACGGCAACCGCACTTAGCCGACGGCGTTTATAGCCAACATTTCTATTTGGTGTGAATTTGAGTGCCACTGTGCCACACTTGGAGAGGTGTCTGGCTGGGCATGTATGGTTTGGTACACACATGCACATTTAGATACGCCCAGATTACTGACCGAGCACCCTTCAAGCGCCTTTAGCACCATCAACGCCTTCAGCCTGCTCTGCCTGTCGATCGTTGTGCAGCATTTATCGCCGCGTTGCGTGTGACAGGATAATAAAGGATGCTTTTGTCGCAGTCGCGAGTCGAGGCAACGCGCTGGCTAATAATTTATTGCCCATGTACAAAATGCATAACATACAGACCAAGAGAGATAGAGAGAGACTTATCTGGCAACTAACCCAAATGCAACTTGATCTATGTAGCTTTATTTGCCATAAAAGTTGAGTTTGCTTTGGGTTACATTGTTGCTATCAAGAGACAAAGTGGATTATTGTATATAGTATTATAGTAAGAATGATACATATTCAATGCAACTTTGAATGAAATTTATAGAAAAAGATTAAGTTTCGCTTAAAGGTATACAAAAAAGATTATGCTAATTTATTTCGTATATATGATTATATCACATGTCATATACATTTCTTAAGCTCACTACATATTTCATACCAAAGAGCTACTCTAATGAACGTTTGATTATTCCATAGTTTCTCTACTTCCCCTACGGATCGAACTATTCAATCAGCTTCAGTTTCTTCTTGAATTTCAATTGAAAATTTCGCATGCTGCACGCAATTTGCTAGGGTATTCAATAGTCTGGGAACTGTTGCGCTTCGTATATTATTTGCCATTAATATGGGAATCACGAGGTTCACCATTTATGCAAATAGTATCAGCAAATACGATATATATGTATGTCTCACACGGAGTATTTTGCTCTCGTCTCGCACAGAACTCGAATTTGCATATATGAAAAAATACTTGGGTATTCTGTGGGTGTGTGCAGAAGGTGGGCGGAGGAGGGAAGGTGCTTGAGAATTTATTCTGCCTCAGATGACCAGAGAGAAAGAAAAAGAGTGAGCTCGGAATGAGGAGAAAGCGGCAGGAAGGCAGACAGACTATGCCGCTGTCCATCAGAGGCGACCGAGAGCGACATCGATGCCGACAAGGACAACGACATCGACACCAGTTCGCATGCAATTCAAAGTGCAGGGGGACAAGCAAAGGAGGGAAGGGCAATAGTCACGCTCGTCTCGCGACAAACAAAGCAAGAAAAAGAGTACAAAAAAAGCAGATAAAGAAGAAGCGAAGGCAGCTGAGGAAGGCGAGAAAGCCGAGGAATCTGAGGAAAGCGATGCAAATTTGACTGCATTTTTTGTCAAAACATTCGCTTCTCTGCAAATTTGATGATGCCCGGCTAGCACACCCTCAGTCTTCATCTCCTCTTCCCGCCCCTAGCTCATCCTCAGCTTCTTCCCTGCTGCATTCTAGGTTCTAAAAAGAATTCAGTTCCGCAAAGCCGGACCCAAAGCAAAGAGGCCACAGTCGCTGTCGCTGGCTGAGCACGTGCGAGTTGCCGCCGCCACCGAATGCCACCTCCAGTAAAAGAAGCAGAGGAAGAATAAGCACAGCACGAGGAAATCGAAGATGAAAACAAAACAAAATGAAATGCGGCGCACGTTTGCCAAAAATTGAAATTTACTACGCCGAACTCAGTCGCAGCCAGCTAAGTCGCAGCGGTTCTTGGGGAAATCATTCAGGCGCGCCGCCAACAGACCAAACTGGGCGCGGTCCAAGCAGCAGGGGGGAATGTCGGAGCGGGGGACAATACAAAAAATACTACTTGTGCATTGCTTTGGGAGAGCACTGCGAATGCATTTGGCCAGAAGTTTCGGTGACTTGGCCATAAACATTGATGCGAACCAAGCGACGGCGACACTCGGCAATGGCTAAGCCAACTATGTGTCTGTGACTGAGACTGTGTGTCTATGTGTATGCCTGTCTGTCTGACTGTGTGTCTATCTGCCTTTTTAACTGTATGTCCGGCAGTCTTTCCGTCTGGCCGTCTATCTATTTCTCTGTATGTTCCTCTGCCTGTGCGACTGTCTGTTTTATAGTTCGTATGTCTGCCTGCCTGACTGTTCGTCTGTATGCCCGTCCGTCTGGCTGTTTGTCGGCTTGTCGGCCTGTCTGCTTGCCTGCCCGTCTGTCTGCTGTGGCATGTCCCTTGCCGTGTGTGTATGTATGTGTGGGTGTGCAGCCGCCGATGCTGAAGACCAACTGCGCTGCAGCTCGACGCAAGGCATAGTGGAGCAAGACAGGCAGGAATTTTAATATAAGAAACAATGTAGATTTCATTAAAAGTATCCTAAAAATGTGATAAAATCTTTGCCAAACTTTAAGCTTCAACTGGCTACTGGATTATTAATTCTCATACATCTAGCCTAACTGTTTGCCCCACTGTGCTGGCATCGCTGCCTTGTGGTTCATTGCTCTCGGCTCGCTTGAGCATTGAACTCGATACGCTTGGGCGATGGTCGAAATGCGGCAAAAGTGGCTTTTCTCTTTGAGGGAAACCTGCAACACAACACACACACACACACATACTTGTAGACACACACACACACTGACAGACTCTGCCAGCCATAGTCATATTCTCCGGCCTCAGCTAAGCTGAATAATTGAGCATTTGGTTAGCTAATTAGCCCTTGGAAAATTGGGTATTATTACGGCAGGTGTTGCAAGTTGCATTAGGCCAGTGTTGCCAGTGCCGCAAGCAGTGCAAATCACTGTGGCAGCAACTGCCGGCTGCAGGTGTTTGCCTGACTGTGGCCGTAATTAAATCCTGTTTACGGCCAGCAAGAGGAAGAGAATCGCCGCAACCATTGCCACAGCAAGGCGAGAGACATAAAACACGTATACGCCGCGTGGCCGACAAGTGTCAGTAACTAAGCACGCATCGGCACGTTGCCCAAGGCAGAAGGCAGGGCATGGGCCGCTTACTGACAGCAACAGAAGGAGCAACGGCTGCAGTAGATGCTGTGTGTGGCAGCAACAGGAGGCAAACTTGAGCGGCATCCAGAGGCGCTTGTCAAGTAATTTGTCATTCTTAATTGCAACACGCCACCAAGTTGCACGCTGGCTACGCGCTGCTTGCTACTTGCAGCTTGCTGTTGGAGCCACTAAGCTGCATTAATTGGGCGGGCATTAAGTGGCTGGGCGTGGCCCGTTGCAACTGCTCATGCTGCTCCTGCTGCCGCCGTTGCCGTTGTCGTTGCTCCTGCTGATTTCCTCACGCATTTGCCGCGTGTTGTCTGCTGTCAGCGACAACAGCGCGTAATTTGCATTAGCTGCAACAGCAACAGCAACAAACAGCGACAGCAACAGCAGCCAACAGCGACAGCATTGCGTATACGTAATGTGAGCTGATTTCTGCAATTTATGCTGCAATTTGCATCAAAACAAGCCCCAGCTGCACCGCTTGCCACATAAATCAACAGCAGCATCAGCAGCAGTAATAGCAACAACAAAAGGAACAATCGGAGAAACAACAACCAAAACAATTGCGATAAAAACAAATCGAGAGTTCACGCACACAAAAAATGTGATTCAAAATCTCGTAAAATATGAATTTTAATTACACTGAAAACAAGAAAGAGAAACAATACCGCGAGGGAGCTTAACTTTGTGGCCCAACCAAATCCCATTAACATCCGGCAAATACTATATATATAGTGCACATTTTAATCGCTGCCCACTCGACTATCGATAGGCGATGACAGTCAATGCTTAAGCGATTAAGCGATATTTCCACTGGATTTCGTTTGCAAAACGATTACATATATTTTTGTTGATTTTTCTAAGCCAACAAATGAATCGTGATTAACTTGTGTGGATAATATGAGGATATGCTGACTGCTAAATACCCTACTATGCAGACAGGGCTGCTGTGTTTAAACATACTCCACTTCACGCATGTACAAGTATATGGTTTATCTTATTGTTCGATTAATTTAAAATAAAAGCCGATGTTCGATTTAATTTAAAATAAAAGCCGAGAAATTATTTTAAAAGTTCTCATGCTACGTTTTCTATATGCCACTATCAAATTGAGAGATTTTTGGGGTTCTTGTCGAAATAAACTGTATAAGCACATACAACTATAACAATTTCTAGCTAAATACTCCAGAACACCCCTTTTAAGCTGCAATTCG
Source organism: Zaprionus inermis (assembly GCA_018151445.1). Classification (NCBI taxonomy): domain Eukaryota; kingdom Metazoa; phylum Arthropoda; class Insecta; order Diptera; family Drosophilidae; genus Zaprionus; species Zaprionus inermis. Next base: position 4,945,974 of record JAECXD010001052.1, read on the forward strand.
TTGAGTTTCTCGTGCCAGCTTGCGCTGTACATGAGAGCTGACTGCAATCGAAGCACTACCAGGATTTATCAGTCTCTGTTTAGAACCCAAAATTGGATAAGTTGACTGCAAATGGCGGAGCTTTTCCCCCTGCTCAGCTAAATCGAGCCATCAGAGATGGAGCAAGAAATCGAGCGAGAACAAGAGAGAGGCAAACAATCGGGCTGGCGATATATTAGAGAGCTATGGAATATGCATAAGCTGCAACAGGATGGAGCTGCTTGTTGCCACATCAGTTGCTGGCCAATGTTGCATGCATTGCACTTTTGTGCTGCAGCTATGAAAATTGTTATTGTTGCAATTTGTTGCACTGTTTTATCTGTGAAATAAGCAAATACGCAACAACTGGCAAATAGCAAATATTCCAGAGTCGACATCGCCACAGTCCCGGTTACAGTTATAGCTACAGTAACCGTTACAGCAGTAACAGGGCCATTGGTGGGAGGGGGAGGGGGGTTGGTTGGTTGGCGCAGGGAAGTCAGGGCACATATCGCAATCGCATTGAGAGCGATTCATGAATATTTATGCCTAAAATCAAATTGAGGCAACCAGTGTAAAGAGTCACGGCAAAAAGGGGAATGTCAAAGGCAGGGGCTGGCAGAGGGGCAGAGAGGGCGGAAGAGGGATAACAGGACTTGCAGTGGGAGTGCAAAATTAGCATGCATATTGAAGGCGGTCAGCGTTTTGGCACCTGGTGCTAACCAGACGATGGTGCACTTCGACGAGGCAGACGACTCTGGATGAGGATGTCACTGTATGTGTGTGCGTGCGTGTGAGTGTATGTGTGTGTGCGGGGGAGGGACATGCCACTAAATGTGTAAGCTCGCAAAAAATTCTTTCGTGCACGGCCAGAGATAAAAACCTGGTTGACAAAGGCAACAGCAACAGCAACAGCAATGCAAAACAACAAAAGGACGAAAGGCAAACCCGCCTGGAATTCATATATGTAAGTAATAAAAAAAAAAGAACACATATATGTGTGGAGCAGATGCAGGGGCACGGGGTTGAATGTGTCGGGTGTGTGCGTGTACGTGTGCAAAAATTCATAAAACGGAAAGAAACTCACAGAAAATATGCAGAAATACTTGGAGCAACAGCAGCAAGGATTATTTTCAAGTAGCTTCCCGGAAACCGTTGGCAAAGGTTGCAGGCTGAAGCCACTGACGGGCCACGGCAGCACAGTAACACACACAACAGCAACACAAGCGACTCGAACACGAGCAACAATAACGACAACAACAACAGCAACAGAAACGGCAATGGCAACGGCAGTTGGACAAAATGAATTGAAACGTGCCACAAAAGTTGTTTTATGCATAACTAAAATGCGACGAGCGAAGCAGGCAGTGGGGAAGGGAAAGGGGGAAAAGGGTATTAGAAAAGCCAGAACAATTTTCCTCGCTCATGGCCAGCTGTTGCACCCACTGCTGCTGCTGCTGCTGCTGCTGCTGCTGCCGTTGCAGAATGCGGTCTGCCAAAATTACCACTGATAAAGTGTGTGTGGGTCAAGCTTATGCAAATGCCACAAACAATTGGCAATAGCAACAAGAACAACATGTGGGGCATACACGACTCGACACATGCCCTGCGTCAGTAGGGCCAACGCGATGACACACATATCGCATTCCATTCTCATGCAAATATTTTGTGAACACAGAACAGAAATTTCTTCACCAAAATAGTTAAACAACTTCGAGCTGAGATTTATGGGACAAGATGAGACGAGCTTGAGCGAAGAATTGAGCAGAAATGAATGAAGAATCGGGTAGAGAAGAGGGGCAAATTGTGTGGAGATAAAGAACTCACAAAATAAAATAAGAAGCAGAGTAGAAAGTGGAAAATTTAAATTTCAAGTAGGGAAATTTGTTTGAGTTGCTTACGCTGACAAAAAGCTGACAAAAGACTTGAGTTATTCCACTCAATTTGGTTTGCTTATCGGACATACTACTCTACATACAAATATATATATTTATATATATAAAAGTGTATGTATATGTACAAAGTTTATGCCACTTCAGTGTGCTATCGCTTGCCACAGACAGACAGTGCAATCAGCCCGCCGGGCACACCGTGCATCAATCTAATTGTCGTTCGTTTTGCCAATACGATGCAAGGAGTAGACCGTTATATAGGTATTCTATAAAACATACCAAATATATATTCCAAAAATTTACTTGCCAGCCAACTTTGAGTGATTGTCGAGGACGGAGGAGCAAGGGGAGAGCCTTGGCTACTTGCAGCTGCCTGCACAAAGCCGGTGCACTTTATTTGTCGTTCCACTTACCGCAGTTGACTTTGATTTGTGCGCGCAGTCAGGCAAACAGTTATCCCGCCCCGCCCCATACGACCCCCTCTGGGCACTGGAAGAGCAGAAAATGCAATCAAATAAACAAATTGCCAGTCGTCAGCGAAGAAGACGGTAGACGACAGACTCATATGCTCGCATTCACATTCGCATTCGTATCGCAGCGGCATCCGACTGTGCAACAGCATGAACTGTGGCAACAACAGCAGCAGTGACAGCAACAACAATGATGATGAGCTCGCTGAGTGGCATCAAACAGTAAGCGATGTCGCCCCGAGCATTAACGCGCAAAAGCGAGTCATGTTTAATTTGTTGCCACACTGCGTATACGTAATAAACATTTATTAAGCATACGCCGCGTGTGTCGTGCACTGATTTGAACGGCTAAAACTCCCCCCCTCCTCTACAATCTTGCATGTCTCGTGCTTGAGTCAGCGCACACACACAACGTCCCCCCGCATCATGTGTGTGCTCGTAGATAATTTCCGACTATCAACGCAATGAAAAGTTTCATTAATCGAAAATTATTTTCAAATAAAAACGCACGTAATGAGTAAATGAAAACTCGCAGTAAAGCAAAAAAAGGAACGAGCAAATTCTTGGATAATTTAAAATGCTTAATTCGTTAATTAAAATGTCGCATTGGTTCAAATAAAAATGCAGCAATAATGTTTGCGATTGATAACCAATTATTTATGCTAATTGATCAATGACAATCGCATAGGCCTAATTACCGCACTCGCATATGCAAATTACATTGAGGTAATTGTTAATTAAGCAGTGCACAAGATACAAAATTAACCAAAGCGAAATCAAAGAGAGAGAGAGAGAGAGCGCACGAGAGAAAATAAATAAATATTATTTTGGTATACATTTTTTAATCTAAATGAGAAAATTATTGAATAAATTAAAAATAAATTAAAATATAAAATAAAATTTTATTTCATTTTTTCAATTGACTTTCAACTGTAGCAGAACTTATGTAACATGTATTACAGTGTTTAAGTTGCAGAATCTTTTGTAGAAAATATATATAAAGTACTGCAGACACCTCCAACCCCATAAATCTCATTCAGTTGCTGAACCCACATCGGTTGGCTACCTTTACCTTTTCAAATATAAATTTTAATTATATAGTACAACTCACCTGGCAGTAATATTAGCAATCCGAGTACATAACACAACCAGCTGGCAATGGCGGCGCAACAGGCTCGTGTCGATGTGTTGTGCGTGTGTGGGTAACTCATTCTCGTAGTGGCCGCAATGAGTCGCATTTGATTCACGTTTAACTGGGGCAAATTTGCCCGCTCTCTCTGCTTCGCTGTCTCTCGAAATATTTATCTGCCTCTGTCTCGCTCGCTCTCTCTCTCTCTCTCTCTCTCTCTCTCTATCTCCCTCTGTATGTCTGTCTTGCTTATGCTTGAAAGTCAAGTCGATCGATGGCCATTTACTTTTCGCTCTCACTGTCACAATAAAGTCGCAATCAATTTGCCTGGCTCAATTCGTAGCCGTATCTGTTGCTATCTGCTTCAATCTGCAGCTGTATCTGTGTGTGTAACTGTAACTACAACTCAAGCTCAGCCTTAGCCTCAACCTGTGGCATGCGGCATGCGGCATGCAGACATATGGCGCATCGATCAGGCTGAATCAATAAGCCCGGCACCGGCAGCGGGGCCAGTCAAAAAAAAAGTGCTGGAACGAAAACAATTTTCTACGGCAATTGTTTTTTTATTATTATTCCGCTTTGTTGTTGTTCTGCTGGTTCTGGCTCGGGAACTGGGTTTTTCTTGCTACGCTTTTTCTGTCTCCCTCAGCAGACTTTGCTTCCGCTTTGCTAATGCTGCTACTGCTGCTGCTGCTGCTGTTGTTGATGATGGGACGGTTCAGCTTATTGTTGTTGTTGTCGTTGTTGTTCTTATTGTTGTTATTCGTATTGTTGTTGCAGGGCTCGGCTTGCCCTTATCTGCGGACCCTCTGCGTGGCAGGCGGGCGAAAAACTTTTACTTTTGGCTTGCCGCAAATTTCTTGGCTCTGTCTGCCATTTATCAAAAATTTCTGCCGCTTCTTCTCCTCCTTATTGATGTTGTTGTTGTTCTCGTTGTGTTAGCTGTGTTTTTTGGCGGGACTTGGCGGGAGTTGGCCGGAAATCGAGAGTCGTTTCGTTGGTGTGCGCAGGGGCAGGGCGGGGAGGCTGTGTAGTTGAGCGTCTTCTTAGGCAGTAACTGCTGCGACGCGGCAAGGTGTGCGCATGCAACACGCTTGTGGCATCTCCGTGTGGCGGTGTCGTTGACCTTGGCTAGTTGACAAAGTGCGACAGAGACAACAGGAGCGGCCGAAAGGCAAAAAACAAAAAAACAAAACGATTGGCCTGCGAAAAGGAATCTCAATCGCAATCGTATCCTGATTGATTGCTGTGATTGCTGCCGTTACTTTTGTTGTTGCTGTACCTTGTTACTTATGTGGCGCAATTGTTGCCAGCTCGTTGCATGCAACACAAATGTATTATGTATGAACTCATGTGTGAGGCGAGGTCAACTCGCTTTGATTCGCTACTATTCGATTCGCTTTGCCTGACTTCTTTTTTAGCCTTGCTCCTCTCGCTTCTCGCTGCTCTGTCGTTTGTTTTGTTGTTGCTGTGCTCTTAGCCTTTTGGCAAAGTTATTTGATGTCGTCTATCGAGTGCGGCGCATCCGTTATTTTTTTTCTATATTTCCGCAACTTGTTTTGCGTCTCCCCTTTTTGATTACTTTGTCCCGTTGCCGTCCCCTTTCCCGGCTATAACAAGTAGCCGACTTGTTGTCAACGAGTGCAACGATTTCGAATTCGAATACGAACTCGATTCCGCTGGCAAATATTGTCGTTATGTCTCGCTAGCTGTCCCTACTCTCGCCAACTCCCTTGCCTCCTCTCTCTCGTCTCCCTCTCACTGCCTCTCAGTGTGTCGCTCGCTTTGCATTTAAAATTCAATTTGGAAATAGAATTTGATTGCTCCGAGTTTGCCTTTGCTTGACGTCGCTGCTGCTCTCCCCTTTTGTGTTTATGTCCGAAATAATTTCAACTATCTATGCGCACTTATTTATTGATGTCTCGCACTCCTTTCTTCCTTTCTCGCTCGAGTTGGCTGCAGGTCCAGTGTTTCCTTTGGCAGGCGAAAGTAGCTGGGGGAAGAAATTGTTTGAGATTCTAATTAGAGAGGGCAACTATTAGAGTGTCACATGTGATAGAGCAGGCAGTTGGGGGAAAGTGGGGCAATAGCCTTTATATATCTGGTAGAAGGGACAAAGCACTGCGAATGCAAATCTTAGTTTTGGTCATGTGCGAGCTGCATAAATCAGACTGCTCTCAGCATATTGTCAGGCCACATTTACAACTATTACGCTTGCACACGCACACATAGACAGACAGACACACACACACACACATATACATACACAATTACACATAGACAGACACTCACTCTTTTTCTCACACACACATGCGCGCACGCATAAATTCATTTTTAAATAGCGTCCTATAAAATGCTGCTCGCTGCCTGCTCCACCTCCTCCTCCCCTTATGCGCTGCTTTTTTGCCAGTCCCTCTCTCACAGTGTGTGTGTGTGTGTCTGTGCGTTGCTTTTTCTGCCATTCGAAATTGCGCTCTCATTTTGGCATTAAAATTGCAGCAAATACTTTGAATAAATGCGCCGACCGCATGACAAATGTCTTGCATTAAATATAAAATATGTCCCGACGGGGAATGGGAGACCTTCGGCGTGCCCCAGCCCGGCCCGTTCTGCTGCTGCTCTGTCAGTGTCCAGCCGGGTGACCCACAATTATGCAACTCGCAGTGCAACTGCAGCAGACACAAGATGAGGCAGAGAGACACAGAGACAGAGTGTGTGTGGTCACAATGAGCGCCTAGACGAGATCTAACATGCAGTTGTAGCTTAAACAGAGAGAGAGGGAGAGAGAAAGAGAGGTAGTTGTGTCCTTATTTTTGGCAGGACACCAATTTTTCTCTGGTATTACGTAAATGTTCTGTAATGTTCCAGCAAGTTCTGAACGGGAAGAAGTCAAACTGAAGAAGGGTGCCTCTTTTTCTCTGAATAACCCAACTGAAATTATCCTTTGCAGCTCAAGTTCAACAGATAGGGAGAGTTCTCTATATCGCCACTGGCATCATAGATTATATCTATAAAGCACCCTGTATACCAATACACAAGCCAAATCCAAGGCGAAACACCCTGTATCCCAATTCTAAACTACCCCTAACACAAAATCAGTTTGCTGCCACCCCAGCAAAATCTGAAGTTCTTTTTTAGTTTCTTCGTAACTAGATAAAACATATGTAACAAGTCATAGTTTTGCGCACACACACACACACACACACACACGCATGGAATTTGGCATGTGTGTCTGAGTGTTTTCAAGTTTACTGACCAAATAGGTCAGCGAACCGAGCCTATTTTGGGGCCGACGGCACCTTTTCGCATACAATAAACTACAATAAATCAATTTACTGCCACATAATGTGAGTTTGTTTATGCGCGCACACACACGGCCGGCACACACACACACATCCAGAAACACACACATGCAGGCACTCACACCTATTGGCAGTAAACGTTCGCATCACAAATTACATGACGCTTATCGTTAGTTTTACAAGCGTCTTTCTCCAGGCGAATGCTTCCCTTCCTGACATGACCGACGACTGGATGAGTCGTGTGGCTCAATTTGTTTGACTGCCTGACAGACTGACACACTGGCAGGCTGGCAGACTGGCGAACGTAGTGACTAACTGACTGAAGAACTGACTGAAGAACTGACTGTAGAACTGACTGAAGAACTGACTGACTGACTGACTGGCATGACACACCAGTTGGTGTACGCATTATCTGAGGCGCCACAGCCTCCCACACGCAACTGATTGCTGTCTCAATATTTTCGTTGTTGCCCGCGTTGTGGCCCGTGCTCGTTTGGGTCCCTCGAGCATTATTGACGCCGGAGATGGTGGGGGCGGTTGTGTTTTTTTGTGGCCGGCTCTTTCCCGCTTCTCTGCTTGTAGTTCGCGCAACCATTTATCATCTTTACTCGCTTCACTTAAATGCGCCAATGCGAAATAATGTTTAATTTCGCATTTAACAAACGCCAAGGCGAGTCAAGTATTCGCTTGCCGTTGCCTCAGCTTCTGCCTCTGCCTTTTGCTTCTAGTGGCCGCACCGATTGGCCGCGCGAATGGCACAATTTATGAATGTTGTGATTAAGTATGAAGTTGCCGGAAGCTGGCAGCGGCGTAAAGTCATGCGTACAGTGCGTATACACAATAAACAGATAGTTGCGTTGCGTATACGCAGTGTGTAACGGCAGTTACGCCGCAAGAACTTCATTGACTTACAACTTGAGCACGAGAAGGCTCACAAGTGGCACAGTGCGTATACGCAATACGCAGATAGTCACGTTACGTATACGCAGTGTGTGAGGCGCCAAGCACTTCATCTGCTTGCAACTTATTTTCGATATTTTTCCTGCAAGAAATCGCATAGACGCAGCACATTGCGTATACGTAATATATCGAGCTCATATTGCGCATACGCCGTGTTGCCATTTCAAACGTAATCGATCGTATATTGCATACTTTAGAGCCATAAACATTTATCTATTTGCGTATAGTTTCTTTTCTCCGTTGTTCTCTCTCCTACGCTTTATTCGCTGCCGCTTGCAAATTCTCTCTGCAATTGATTTGTTTGCCCTGCAACGAAATGTTCTGCGATTTGTCGAACCTCACTCTCTCACTCTCTCTCTGTCTGTCTCTGCGAAAGCCAAGATATATGTATAGTGGCAATGCAGACAGCAAATTTGTAAGGCTGTCGGACGGAGAGGGGGCGGGAGGCAAGGGTGGCTGCGAATGACCCAAACAGCGTGCGTTCAATTAAAAGAAGATGAACGAGCGTTCGCACAGCACGCAATCGCTTGTCGGGGCATCGCCTCGAAATCGCTTTCAATTGGTTGGCAACACCCGCGGCAATGACGCGTAAAAGACGCTGAACAGGCAATACAAGCAATGGCAAGTGAGCTGGGTCGTGGGGGGGAGGGGGCTGGATGGTGACGGAATGGAGGCGGAAGGTTAGTGGGGGCGATAGGCGCAATGAGAGCATCCTCCCTGGCAGTCCTTGTGCCTTGCGGCCATCGGCTTTTGGCTTTAAGCCGCCGGAAAAAATGTGGAATACGGCAATTATGCCAGCGGCCGAGGCGGAGGCGGCGGCGGAGGCAGAGGCAGAGGCACAGACCGTTCATTAGGATTACGCAGGCAGACGGACGGATGATGGGTGCGCAGTTGAAGCAGCTGGCAATCAGCTCAGTGGGAGCGGGCACAAAATGCGAACGCAAACGATCGATGAACGAGAGAAAGAGAGCAAAGCAGCAACAATTTGCAAGAGCTGCACTTTGATTGCCAAATGGAATATAGAATCTAGTATATATGCACTATATATGTATGTACATGAATGATATATATATACTTGTAGAACCCATGCAGGGCTGAGAAGCTGCAGAAGTTACGGCAAATTTGGCAGTCAAAAAAGCGTAGGAATATGCAAATAGAATATCGCATGATTAAACCGCCTGAACAAACATATACACGCAAGCATGCACCCTTACAACACACACACACACACACACATCAATCGAGTTCCAAGTATTATATAATTGTGTAAGCAAGGCGAGTTTTAAAATTGCATAGCATAGGTGTGGGGTGTGGGGGGCCTGCTTCAAATTAACACTTGTAATTCAAGAATTTCTTCGTCTATCAGTCCGTGAGTGTGTTTGTGACGTGAGTGTGTGCGTGTGTGTTTCTGTTTGTATGTTGTAGGACGTTTAATTAAATCAGTCTCTGACTGTGCCTGCGCCAGTACCTCGCTTTAGCATTACAATAGCTAGAAGATACCTCTCCCTCATCTGGCCTGCCATTCTCCGACTGTGACTTATCATTTTTATTAAAGGACACTGAAATATTTTCACACTGAGACGACAAACACAAAAGTTAACCCCCAGCAATCCCACCCCACTTCTGCTGCTGCTGCTGGCATTGCCGACTAGGCAAAAAACCAAACAAAATGTATTGTTGTTATGTCTGTGTGTGTGTGAGTGTGCGGACAGCAGCTGAGCTTACACCGCCTATGCTGGAATATCTGTGAGTTTATTACCCAAGCAAACCAACCCAAGCAAACAAACCACATACCTCATGCCCCATGCCACGTGCCACATGAAAATGGTCACTCAAATTTCTTTAATTTGTCTACTGTGCGTAATACAATTGGGCAATAAGGCAAATCGCAGCAGAAAATTTAATCAACGAAAAGCAAATTTTCAAAATTTATTTGTTCGAAAATAGTTTCGAGCCGAATAAATATTGTTCTTCGATTTGCCAGAGAAAACACAGACTGCAAAATGTTTTCTGTATTGACTGTCGATAATTTGATTGCAATTTGAGAAGAGGGGGCGGGGAGAGTGGCTGTTGAAAGAATGAGATAAACCTCGAGCAAGTGTGTCAAGGAAATTTGTAAGAACTTATTGGGAAAAGAAGAAACTATATTAATAATGATTAAAGAAAGAAATCTCCCGTGATAATTTGCAGGTTTTTGAATAGGCTACGAGTGTTAGAAAGCGCTATAATGCTAGCAAAACCTGGCAAGGGTTGAGCCAATGTGTTTTCGCTTTAAACACTCATTTGCAGGCAGCTGGAAACCCAGGCCGTAAGCACGCCTTATAGAGACATATATAAACCACATACATACATACATATCCCTTGTAAAATCGACTTCGGTTCGGCCATGTTGCCGGAATTAGAAGCGGGTCCTCATATAATACCCATTATGTGAGCGACTCTGCTGACTACAGTTAATTGAATTGCTTGTGACATAAAACATTAAACATTTTCCTGCTCTCCTCTGCATGTTGCTGCTGCTGTTGTTGTTGTTGTTGTGCTTGCTGTGGATGTTGCCCTGGCACACATTCTCTGGTGTGATTTCAGCAACATGCTGTTGTTGCTGCTGTTGTTGTCGTTGCTTCACTCTGCTGAGCAGGTCGAGAACGAGCTCACGAGGAGGCTGAGAGTGGGTGTGGCATAGCATAGTTTTCAGATAAATTGCATTACTTTGCATTTTTGTTTTGTGCTTTGAATGAAATAAACAAAGCGGGCGGCACGACAATGGCCAGGGGGGAGCGGAGCGGGATAGCGAACAACGAAAAGGAACGTGGCACATACGAGTACCCGAGCGTACATAGGCGCTGGCCTCGATACTCAAATCAGCGACAAATAAAACTTTTTACAACGTCGCCAACACACACACACAGCAGCAGCAGCAACAGAGAGGGAGAGTGAGTGAGTGAGAGAGAGAGAAAGGCAGGCAGAGCTAGTGAGAGAGGGAGGCTGGTAGAGGCAACGAGGGGCATTCAAAACACGAGACCTCTCGGATTAAGGAAACATTTTTGCTAGCCTTTCTAGACGCTGGTTGGAGCATGGCACTTTAGTGGCGAGGGGAGTGAGTGATGCGGGGTAATCGAAATTGAAAAAATCAAAGAAAAAGCGCACACAGCGCACGAGCAAGCAAGCAGCGAGAGAAGAATGGCAAGAAAAGAAAAAAAAAAATATTACAAAATGAAAATGCACACGAAAAATAGTAGCAGAAAGCACATGTGCAGGCAGAGAGCAACCCTACCAGCTCACCGTTCCCTCTTTCCTGCTCCCTGCCCCCGATATCAGTGCCTTGTTTCCTTTCCCAACATTGAAATTATATTCGAAACGTAAATCGGGTTTATTGCTTCCGCGTACTCCATCAAATCGTTTTCTAATGGACTGCTTCTCTCCGCCTCTGACTCTCGCTCTCTCGATCTTTCTCGCTCTCTCTGTTTCTCTCCAACAAAACATGTGTGAATGGCAATCGTTTATCGTCTATCGCATATCGTTATCTGCGCTTTGTGGCGTGTGCTGATGTATTGTTTGTGGTCCGGCTCGGCCCGCCTACACTGCTTGACGGAATGATTGATGTGAGTGTGTGCTGCCTGGCCAAGCCACCCACATTCGGCTTCGGCTTCGGCTTGCTGCCAGCGACAGCTGCGACCACAACGGACTTATCAAAGGATATCACAGGGACAAGCTCGCCGCGCAAAGCACTCGATGTTGCTGTTGCAGGCAAAGCAAACACAGAGAGCCGCAATCGAAATCGCAAACATTTTGCATCTCAATCGGTTTGAGGGCTCTGAGCGAAACAGCAAAGTGACGGCAAGTAAGGGGAGGAGAGGTGGTTGTAAGTTGCAGGAATCTAATTACAACTGACTTACAATTCCAGAAGATACATGTAGCAATAGCATATAACAATTCATCAACAATATATCTAACAATTACTCTATAAATATAGAAACTTTATTATTTGCATTCACTGTGGCACACTGAATGCGATCGGAAGAGAGAGAGAGAGAGAAGGGCAGCGGGATAGAGAACAAAGAGCTACTTTTAGCTCACATTACATTGAATTTTCATAGCTTTTCTTAGGATCCCAAAATGTATGCTATAAAAACAGGCACTTTCAAGGCACTAGCATTCTGTCCTCACCAAAAATGTATGCTATAAAATCTGCTGTACAATTTATTCAGAGCAGCAGCTCGCAAAACAGATTTTTAACACCCTGTCCCTAGTACTGCCTCAGCCCTGTCCCCATTCCTGCACCTAGTCCTCGCACGTGTGCGCACGTGTCCCCTTCGCCCACAACCAGCCCTGCTACCCGTCTCAGCAGATCCAGCCGGCTGGACAGCCAATCAACTGCACAGGTATCCATTCGATTTGGCCAAGAAATATAAGCCCATTTGCACACTACACTCGGTATATATAAATACGTATATATATTTATTTATAAAGTGTATATATATCTACACGATATGTGTGTAGTTTATTCTCGCTGTTGCTCCGCATTTCGGACACGCTCAAGCACGTTAGCCAGTCAATTTCTGATCTAATTCGAGCGGCTTACAGATGTTATTCAAATGCCTGGTTGGAGATTTGGGAGGGGGGGGAAGGGGTGTTAAGGGGCGGCCGAAAACGAGGTTACTCAGTTGGTGAATGAAATGTGCAGATTAACTGTAAATCGCTGCATTTGTTGTGCGATATATAAGCGAGCATATGTACAAATAAGTACAAACTACACACACACACACACACACTTACACATAAGCATACTCGCATGTATGTGTAGGAGAGGCGGAGTGCGCGAGGCAGGGCAGAGGTTGAAGGGCCGGTCTCAATGGGTTAGTCAGCGTAAAGCGACCTTTTTGTCTCGTTGGCCTCTCGTGCACGTAATCAGGAAACGCAATCGCGTCCACGAAGCGCCACGGTCATTGGGCTCGGGTTCAAGGCTCCGGCTCCGGCTCCGGCTCCGGCTCTGGCTATGGCTACGGGTACGGCTACAGGTTTGGGGGCGATTTTGCAAATCGAATTTGTGTTACACTTTTTTTTTTTTTCATTATGTCTTCTTTTTTTTTTGTATATCATTTCATTTTTTACAGAAAATAAAAAAAAACATCAACACACACACACATACATACACGAAAAGGAAACACGAACAATGGCCGCAACGGTGTAACGGTGTAACGGTAAAGTCGTCTTGTGCATTGACCTTTTTCCAAGCGAATGACGGCCGGGATGACTGACAGTCATTGGGTGTAGGCGGATGGCAAAGGGCATTCGAGTAATCCTCGGCACATGTGTGTGTGTGTGTGTGCGTGCGTGTGATTGTATGTGTGTCGTTGTGCTGATGTGTGCGCTCTTTTTATGTGGCATGCCGCCCAGCATGTCGGCTTAATTATTAACTAGTTTTGCTCGCAACCCAAGGCTAACGATTAATTGGAGTAGTTCGCGCTAAAGCTACAGCTAATCCAAGCTGACGATAGTCGTGCATTACTCGTGCGATAGTTGGGTTGGGTTTGGAACTGTCTTACTGAAGCTAACGTCATAACCAGATGAGCAATACGAAGTAGTAAAATGATAATAATTCAAAAGAAATGCAAAAGTTATAAGATAGATATCGAATAAATATGATAAATAAGCATGCAGACTTATTCGCGCCAATTATGCAATAGCCATGCAATTATTGTGCGATAGTCTCTCGATAGTCAGAAGTTTATTATGCGATAGTTATAGCTGCCATATAATCGGACCAGCTAAACGTACGCCAAACTGGCGTAAAATGTCAAGGACGCACAAATTTACGTTTTGAGGTTTCCACGCTACGCTTGGCTGAGTTGCAACAACAACAGCACACGAGCAGAAGTAGCAGCAGCAGCAGCAGCAAAAACAACAACAACAACAACAGCAACAAATACGAACAACAACTCAGGCTCTTCAGGCTGGCAGGTCTAAGCCAAAAGCTTTGCGACATCCAATTCCGGCATCCACATTCACTTTGGCAACGCGTGCTTGCTCGCAGCGAGTGAGTGTGTGAGTGTGCCAGTGAGTGTTTGAGTGTGCATCTAATAGCGCGTATGAGTAATATTCCATGTGGTCATGCCTGGGGCACCTTACGGCAATACTAACGAGTACAGCAACAGCAACAGCAACAAGAACGACAACGACAACAGCAAGAGCAACAGCAACTGCTGCTGCACACGAATTTATTTATTGGCCTCCACCTGTCGCCTGCAATTGTGACTCGAACCGCAGTCACAGCTCTCATACACACACACACACACTAGTATAGTATATAAATACATACACACACACGAACATGTCCACACAGAATACTCCCCGAACTGACCCCATGGACTAGTAAACAAAAGCTGCTGCCTAGCACACTCGACTTGAAAATACCTTTCTAGCTCAATTTTAAAGCCTTAGCACAGAGTTTTGCCTTCAATTGCTTTTTGATTAATCGTAATCGAAAAGAAACAATGAACTTAATGATATTTACTTAAGCTTTAGGAACCTTCATTGCAAATTTGGTGCCTTTCGCTTCTATAGTTTTCGAGATTGTCGCGTTCGTACAGACAAACACAAGATATATGCTTGTTACATGTTAGTTATGCGATATATACTCTCTGAAATTTATCACACCACAGACTGCCTATCACATGATTTGGCAATAGGCCAGTATACCCTTTTGCTGACCAATTTCATTGGTCGCAGTGTAGCGAAACCTTCAATCGCCCTGGGAATAGTTTTTTGGTTGCAATCGAGGCTGTAAATCGCTTCCATAAAGCGGTTCGCTTGGTTTAGCATTGGCTAAATCAAATCAACAGGGCATAAATAACTATGAGCCGTATAAGTTTTCCAATTCTTAGCCAACTCGAACCAAAAATGCTGCACTTTAAATCAGAGTGAAGAATACAAACTCCCATCACAGATTCTCCACTCAGCTCGCTGCGAATTCGCAACCAAATTGAAAACCGGAACTCATTCATCGGATAATCCTCGGCACTTCACTATTGACCTAGGTAACGAAGTTGGCAGCAGAAAACCGCCAGAAATTGGTTTGGGTTCGAAAAACAGAAGAAGAGCAACAAGAGAAACAACAACAACAACAGCAACAACATTGAACCCGTTTGCAAAGCTCGACACAAACTTGCTGTATAATATGAAAGTTTTTTATCTGCGTTTTATGGCTTTTCATGAAACTTAAATTGCTTTTGGCAATATACCCTGGTCGAGTGGGAGTGCGAATACGAGGTATATGCAGGGCGAGAGCACGACTGAACGCTTGAGTAAGACGAGTTTGTCTACCCTTTATTACACTGATTACAGAGTATACCACCTATGCAGATCGAGCAGTTTGTCTGGTACGCTTGCTGTGCCTTTTTTTGCGTGTCTGATCAGCAGAATTACACACGCACACATACGTACAGTCGGCTAGCGAGGGCGGTAGAGGAATGGGGTTAGGTGTTGGTTAGTCAAGGCTGGTGGGCGTGGCAGGCGACGGAATGTACAGTACATATAATTGGAAGCATCTTTTCCGCGAGCAACGACTAAGTTAATTCATGCATAATTAAGCGGATTGCCGCACACACACCAGCGCACAGTCACACGCATACACACATAAACGTACGCACTTACACACACATAAGCTGACGCATACACAAGCAGAAGATCGGGCCGCAAGGCCGAGTCCGCACGCAAGCAACGCGCTGTCAATGCGCTACGGCCACAACCATTGCCAGGCCACACATCTCATTCCTCGTTATGTCCCGTACTCCCCCCTCCAACTACCTCCCATACCCACTGCAGTTGCTATAGCTATTGCCGGTGTCCTCGCATGCATATTTAATATGGGAACATGACTCAAAAGCCCGCAATTAACTTGCGATGAAGGGGCCACTCACTCGCTTATTTCCACGCAATTAAGAGCAGAGCAGAGCCGGAGCCGGCAGAGATATGCCAGAGCTGCCAGCAGAACCGACTGAGCCGTCGATGACAAGCAGGCAGGCAGGCAGACAGGCAGCCAGCCAGGCAGGATAAGGATGCCGCTGCCTGCCTGCTTGCGTGCGTGCGGAGTATGTCGCGCGGCGTGCAGTGTGGACAGCGATGATTCAGAGATTGTTCCCCAAAGAGTAAACAGAGCTTAACTCGCTCTCTCACGCACGAAATGCAAATTGTATCTGCAATAAAAGTAACGTGCACCCTCCTCCTTATTGGCACTCCTCAGCTTTGTTTGCCCTGCCTGACGCACACGGCGTATGAGTTACGGTAACTAAAAAGTGCGCATATCGCGTATACGCCTTCAATTATTAAAGTGGCATCCGCTACATTCGCCCGCGGCCGCCGCCCCTGCCTCCTCTAGCGCACTTTCTCCCCTCACTTTCCTTTATCCTATCATGCTCTACTCTCCCTTTGTGTCTCTCACTCTCTCTCTCTCTCTCTCTCTCTCTCTCTTTCTCTGCCTTTTCTTTATTTTGCGCTTTTGCTTTTGCATTTGCTTTTACGGCAGCTGAAATTAGAAAACAGAAAACACACAAATGTCGAGCTGAGGGGGAAAGGCAAGAGGAGAGGGGACAACGGTAGGGGTAGGGGCAAGGGGCAAGGGGCACGGCAAACTATGTGTAACACGTTCGCCTGCCGGGGCCAACTCAGCATCGCAATGAACTTGACTGAGCTGCATAATTGATGGCGGGTTTTCTGCTACAGCTACTGCTGCTGTGTGGTCGATGAGGAACGGGGTGATTGAGAGGGGGGTAATACATTTTAATTAAACAAATCAAGCCATAGCTGAGCATACTATAACTAATGGAAAACTAAAAAAAATTGTTAAAATGTTTGCGAATATTTCGAGGGAGAATTCGTTGCAAAATATGATCAAATTTTATAATTATATTTGCCTCATTATTAGAGTATACCGCGTTCGTTGCACAGTTCGTTTCGAACTTTGTTCTCTTTTCGGTTTTTGTTTTCCCTGTTTTTTCGCTTTTCTCATTTCTCGTTTCTCTGCACTTCGCACTTTTACCTGCTTCTTATGATTATTACGCGCTGTAAATTATGTTTATATTGTTGAAGCGTGTGCAAAAGGCAGGCAGAGGCAGAGCCGCTGCCAGCAGCGTGGCATGTGGCAGGTGGCAGTTGGCAGTTGGCAGTGTGCATGGGCTGCGTGCAACCATAACTGGCGACAGCATAAACTGTACTGATTATGGGGCGCCAAGTGGCCAGCAGCAGTAGAAGCAGCAGGTGCCGCAACCCAAAGACCTCAAGGAGCGGGACAACCTAGACAACTGCGAGAGCCAGGGAAACCCAAGCAAGCCGAGGCCAATGCCCAAGAACCCTAAAAGCAATAGCCGTGTGGCATCTTCACGCGGTTAGCCATGTCTTACAAATTTGTCCAGGCGAGACAAGTCAAGGCAAGCTGAGGCAAGTTCGCGCACAAGTTGAGTTGAGTATTCATTACGCTTGAAACTTTAATGAATTCTCACGGCCAACTCCAAAAATCTGTGTGCAGAGTAGACAGAGAGACGAACAGACATATAGACAGATAGTCAGAGAGACAGAGAGACGAACAGTCAGACAGACAGAGAGAGGGCAAGGCGAGTCGAGCCGCCGTCGAGTTCAGCCGCCTCGAGGGGATCGCTCGGCGCTCGGACATTTCTGTTGTTGTGCGTACAATTTTGTTTGATATCAAATGGTGGCCATTTTTAATTAAATTATCTAGGGAAGGCAATGCGCGCTCGTACATGGCAGTTGCCAAGCGCAGACAAGCTGCCCGCCCAAGCTCTGCAGTCAGACCCAAGAAGGGTCTCCGGTCCAGTCCGGCTCTGTCGGGTCCGGGCAAGTTCGCAGCATGTGAACGGCGCATTTAAGCCGAAGCACTAATTAACAGCAAATAGTATATGCGAATAAAATTACTGAGTAATAGCTGGCATGCTCGACTAGCAGTTGAGCTGTAATTGCAGAGAATCGCAGCTTTTTTGCTTTCTATTGCCTACGTTTGCGATTCTTCGTGCATCTACTCGCCCATAGCCTAATTTTCTCCACTGTTCGACTCGCCTAAACGCAGCATATCCCCACTGTACTTCTCCAACTTTTACAGGGTATTGCTGGAATTGTGCTACAAATTGGAAAACAGATGAAACGAAACTACACACAATTAAAACGTTCCATAATTGCAATGAAAACGAAGGGTCACGTTCCGTAGAGCTTCGCGTTGAAACTGCAGATATGTCCCTGCCATAAGTGCTTATATATCGTAATATTTTAAGGAAACTTTTCTGACTTATCAGCTATTCTCTTGTCAATTACTTTACTCATTAGTTTCTTGAGCGTTCAAAATAGATTTGAACTTTCATTCAGCTGGTTTCGTTTCTTCTTTCGTGTTCTTCTTTCGACTTCTTATCTAACTTCTACTCCTATTTCGTAGTGCTGCCCTCTTACAGCAAGCGAATTCATTTTAATCATCTATTCTTACACCTTCTTCTATTTCTTTTTTCTACTTTTGACGCACTTTTAACTTGCGCACTGCTTACTCTTCTTACTGTTCCTCAATTATCCAGCTACTCTCCTTGCTTGACCTTTCTAACACTCGCTTTATCCCCGCCTCTGGCTAATCCTTACTTGTACTATTTTTTTTGTACTACCTTCTTGACTTGTGCTTCTGCTTTCGTCACAATTTACACTTCTACGCCTCTTCTTGTTAGCACAGCTTTGCATTGCCTTCGGCCCCCCCCCCACCCTCTTCGGGCCGTCTTCTGCCTCTCCTACTCCTATTGCGAGCATAAAAACGGAGCATTTATTAAAAACCAAGTGACTGCCTCGAATTAAGCCGTGCCAGAGGAAGTAGAAGAGAATAAAAGGGACAGAGGCGAAGGCGTTATTGCTTCAGCTGTCCGGGAACTTTCCGGGCACCGGGTCTAACGCACATCCATAAAGCACGCTAGACTGCACCGACTGCCTTCACTCGCCTCAATTGAGGATTGAGCCCAAGCCAGAAAACTGGAACCAAAACCGAAACTGGAACTGGGACTGAAGCTGAGCCCTCAAAATCCCTTAAAAGCGAACTGAAACTCCCGACTCGATTCACATGTGTTTTACCTCGCTTTCTCTCACTCCCTTTCATCTTCTCAAAGAAAGAACAAGAAGAAGTCATACAAAGATAATGTATAAAGGTTTTACGACCTCGCTCAAGCTATCATCGGTTTGTCATCGAACATGCAACGCATTTAGGGGAGACACTCTCAAACATCATCAACTCTACATTCACAAAGTCAGCAACAAATTTATGGCATATATTATATTTATATTTGCTTGATATAAACGCGCAACGATAAGTTTTCTTACTAGTCTTTGAAGAAGTGCCATGAAAATTTTGTGTAGTACACTTTTGTGGCCTGTATTGTTTATGGAGTTCAAAAGGATAGGTTAGCACAACCGTAATTAGCATATTATGGAGGCAACTACAGCTGCACAGTTGGAAATATTCAGGAGTAAATACTCCATAATATTATCACTAGCTACTTCAGATTCATTTGAGCAAATGCTCAATAAAAACTCCTCAAGAGTTAGCGAGAGTCAAGCACGTTGTGAAAGTCGAAGCATCCCTTTGCTTGAGAGAGTGTAGCATAATAATATCCGTAAAATGTCAACGTGTCAAAATATGCCAGCAGCTTCCTTCCGTTTACGTAGTGAAACACAAAAAATATTTTAACACACACACACGCACACGCAGGCACAAACATTTAAAGAAGCAAAGGCTCGAATCTGCGATAATGCGTAGCAAAACATGAAAATACAGACCCTTTGCTACTCTCACTCGCTCCCACTCGCACTGTCACTCCTTTCAGCCTTCTCTATTTCCCTTTCTCTCTCTCTCGCTCCATATATCTCACTCACTTTCTCTTGCTTGCTGAATACTCCGCGCAACCAGAAAAACGGAAGCGGAAATGCTGCGAATTGTGAGCGAAGCACTCAGCCAGTGTTGGGGACTATGTGTGTGTGTGAGTGTGGAGAAGTGTGCGCGGGGCCATCCTAAATAAACAATTTAACAACTTGAAAATTCCATTTATTAACCTTTTTCCGCATAATAAAATTTGAAACCTTTCTACACACATCGACAGCAGTGAAGCGAACAGAGAGATATAGGGAGAGGGATATAGAAAGAGAGAAAAGGGGAAAGAAAGAGAAAGAAACAGAAAGAGACAAAGAGAGAGAGAGCGAGAGAGGGAATCAGTGCCAACAAGCTGCGCTGAAGAATTGCATAAAGAGTTAAAGAAAAGGCCCCAAACTAGGGCTGGGTGTGAAGAGAGAAGAAGCAACAAAGCACAGCAACAACAACAACAACAACAAGTAAAAGAGCAGGAGACAGTGGGGCAACAACAATTTGCTGGAGTGGATTAATAACAAAGTCAACAAGGATAACACGCCTTAATTATGTATGTACAGGCAGGCGTTAGTGCGCGCTGCGGGCAAATCCAAAGACTGCGGGCGGGCCGGGCCGGGCCGGGCCGGGCCGAGCCGAGTCGGGCTTGAGCTTGGGCAGGTGCTGCGCCAGCGGGGCAAATTGTTTTCACAGCGGGCCGCAGGGGTGAGGGAAAAGGATGTACTGATGGACGGGCGGAAGTTTTCACAGTATGGCTGGGAAGCTGAGGAGGAAGCGGCTTGCAGATGTTTGCGGCTGAATGACGTAAATTGTAGTCAAACAGCGGCACCAGCAACAGAAACAGCAACAACAGCAGCAGCCACAACAACATCAACAACAGCAACAACAACAGCAACGAGCAGAGACAAAGAAAACAGCGAAGCAGCCAACTAACTAATACACGTAAGTACAATTGGATGCGGGTCGCTGCCGGCGCAGAGCAGTGCAGATCCTGACGCGCTGTCTTTGCCGAGAGTGATGAAACGGGGGAAGGGGCTGGCCGTGCCGGGGTGTGTGTATGTGTGGAAGCAAATACTTGTTAGCGAATGCGGGCAGGCAGGCCGTAGGAGGCGTGGCATGCGGCGTCGCCGTGTATTTTCATAAATTAATTTCATTTGCGATTCCAACTGCCAAAGGACTCTCAATATTGTTCTTCGCTTGCTCCTCTTCCACTCGCTTCTTTTTCTTATCCTTCATTCATCCCACTGTGCTTTCGTTTTTGTTTTTTTGTTATTTCTCTCGCCATTCTGCTTAATTGTCGCTGCGAATTTCGCGTAGAACTTCACGCTGTCTGCCTCGCCATGTCCCATGTCTATCTATCAAATGTCAACAGCGCGGCGAGGTGAGCTCGTGCAGTTGCCGCCTTGTCGGCAGCGATGCATAAATTAAGTGCGCCACTGCAAGTGCTGGCAGATTAATTAACTCTGTTTGAGGTGAACAACTGATTTCCCGCAAGATTTACGCATTTCTGCAGAAGGGACGAGTGAATTTTGTAATTAAATTTGCAGAATTTAGACAAATTATTGCTGGGTAATTTGCAGAAAGTATTCCACAATTTGCGGTTCTGCTAATGAGTTTTTAGCGTAATTTATAGCTAATCAGCTAAGCTTAGAAAATTACAGGGATTTTCCCATTTTATCAACAGATTTCAATGGAATCTAAGCCCCTAAGTGCCTATACTCACTCTGATTAATCATACGCAGCTCTTACACAAATATAAAAAACAAAGCATACTTTTCTGCATGCATTTTATTTGTAATCATTCAAACGTTTTTTCGTGATCGACTGTAAATACCACTCAATAGACTTGAAAAATGAAGAGATCAACGGTCGCTATAGCTTGCAAGCAATTCAAGCCGACAATTCCACAATGGGAATTCAACTCGATTCGAGAGAGAAGCGCGTCGGGGGAGCAGACGAATGGAGGCGAATGGAAGCAAATGAAAGCGACATTCAAATAATTTGCATACATTTAGTCCAGAGTCGGATTATTTAATAATGAAATATTTTTCGGGGCCTTTTGGTTGTGCAATGAGAATTTAATTAAAGCTGCGCTCAGTGCCAGCTGACAGAGAGACAGCGACGAGAGGCAGGGGCTGGCAGAGAGGCTGGAAAACAGGCAGGCTGAAAGGCAGCGCAAACAAATACAACAAGAAATACAACTACAAATACAAATAGAGATACGGCTGGAGAACGAGATAGAGCGTTGCACGTATGTACATAAATATGCAGATTGTTCAGAATTTCAATTGAAGTTTCAGCTGTTGAAACTACACGCGGATTTTGTGTCTCCTCTCCTTCTCTCTCGCTCTCTCTCTCTCTCTCTCTCTCTCTCTTTGTCTGTCTGTGCTACTCCCTCGGCTGCAATTAAAATTCTTAATCGCATCCATTAGATGGTGAGGCGGGCAGGAAGACAGAAGGACGGACAGACAGGCAGACAAGCCGAGCTGATAGTCATAATTCAATACAAACTTGCGAGGCAACAATTAGAGGCCATTAAAATTGTATCATATGAAATTGAAGCGTTCATGAAAATGTGTTGACGTCCAATTGCCATGGCTTTAACGTCGAGTGGCTGCCCCAGCTGCTCCGGGAGACGCGGGCGTATTAAATATGAATAGATGCAATTAAAAAGCATTCAGACTGAAATTGCAAAGCATTATACCCTATTTTTTCATGCTTCTTGCTCGTAATTGCACTTGGAGCTGTGTAAGTGTGTGAGAGCGGGAGTGCACACAAACACTCCTCACACACACTTATCTGAGAGCTGTGATCTCTCATCAAGTTACACAGGAAATTCGCTTGGCGTTGCCTACTTTCAGGCGGGCGCAAACAGATGACGAAATTCTGGCGACCGTTTTTAATTTCGTTTCCACAAAAACGAAAAACAAAATGAAATGAGGTTTCAGCTTGGTAATTGAAGCAGCACAAAGCACCAAAAAAAGGTACAAATTTTCTCGAAAAAATAAAACAAAACAGCTTTTAATTAGTTTGCCGCGCTGAGGTTTTTGTTTTTCTCTGTTAACGCTTTTCCAGCTGCACTTGTGATTTTTGAATGCGATCTGCACACTGATACGGCGCTCACGGCACTGTTAAATTACTCAGCATCAGTTAGACAACTAATTTCACTTTATAATAATTCAAACTCACAGTAACACAACCAAACACACTCAAATCATTTGGAAATAAAGCCGAAAACTCTTTAGTACACAGAACTAAGCTCAAAACTCGTTAGAACTACCATAAAATACCTATAAATATGCGAAGCTGATCTCAACTCATTTTCTCGCTAACGAGCCAATCGTATAACGGTAAAGTACTCACCATTTATGGACAGTTCCGGCTTCTCCAGTTTGCTTTACTCTGGACTCGGCTGAAGTTCGTTGGATGCCACTGTAAATTCTATTTGTATATTGTTTATGTATTTTTTGTTTTTGTTTTTTTTTTTGTTTTCTTTTCTCGCCTCTCGCTTCTTGTTTCGTTTGCTACGCACGCAAATTGTTTTGTGCCAAAAGTTTTTGGCCAAAAAGGAAATTAAGCCCAATTCTTGGCGACGAAGTCCTTTAAATACTTTCGAAAGTCATTAGGCTCGTGCGTCGCATTTGGCTTTTCAATTAATTCGATCTATGGAAATGTTCTTCAAGTGCTTTCCCAACTGCTGCTACTGCTGTCGCTGCTGCGGCGATAAAAAGTAAGGGAAAATCGAAAAATAATGCAACCATAAAGACGAGTCAAGCGAAATCGGAATCGAAAAGAAAACAAAAACGAATCGCGCGAAATTGTTTGTTTTTGTTTTTATTGAGGGGGCAGGATGGAAATTGGCCAAATGAATTGGGAAAATTCGAAAAATTCGTTTTTGGCTGCTGCACTTACTGCTGCTTCACATGGTACACCGAAAAAAAAAACATTTGGGCAAATCGACGCGTGCACAAGAAAAAAAAAGTGAATAAATGCTTCGCTGTTCGAAATGTGATCAGAGCGATGATAAATCCGCAGCCGGCTGCGACTTAAACAAAACGCACGTGGCACAAACTACGTCGAGCTGCTGCTGTGCTGCTGTTGCTACTGCTGCTACTGTTACGCCTGACTATTCTGAATGATGATGCGATTGCAATGCAGTTGGAATGCGCCTTGTCGACCGCTTCATGCGAGACCACGACCTCGACTGAGCATCGACACGAGCGACAAGTCGCAATGTGCCTGCGTCTGCTATGGCCACTGCTACTGCGACTGCGACTGCTATTGCTACTGCGGCAGCGACTGCTACTGTGACTGCGACTGCGACAGCGACCACGACCACGGACAATAAAGGAGACGGCGCCCGACTCGCTTGGCTGCACTGCTTGGACTGACTGCGAGATTGAACCTGAAGCGTCAACGCAGCCCAAGCGCGCGTCCAACGAAAGCCGAGCGCACCCGAAGCTGAACCCCCGAGCCGAAGGTGGACCAACAGAACTCAGCTGTGCCAGCAACAGCAGCAGCATCCGTCTAGCAGCAGCAGCAGCACGTGCTGCAGCCGCATTCAGGCAGCATCCGAGCATGCCGAGTTGAGTTCACCAGCGACACGAGCGTTAACAGTCGCTTTGCCTGCTGTTAGCTAACATTTGCCGCACTGTTAACAAGTGTAAACAAAACGAAACGATGCCTGACGCTGGTTGCCTCCTTTTGCGGTCGCTGTCGCTGCTGCTGCCGGCGCTGCTGCCGGTGCTGCCGGTGCTACTGCTGCTTCTGCTGCTTGCGTTCTTTTCCTACGTTTCTTTGCTTGCCTTGCTTAACTGCTATTTCCCTCTGCGCCTACTCTTCCCCTTTACTATTTCACACTGTTCGCAGCACGTGGCGCTGCAACAGAGTCTGCAAGCAGCAGAAGGGGCTGCTGGGTCGCTTCTATCTATAATAATAAACTATACCGATATGCCCTATGAAATAAGCTGTACCAAGGCAGCTATCGATAGCTAACGATAGTATGAGGATAGTTAATCTATTACAACCACAAAAGTAATAAGCTACATTAGTTCAAATAAATTCATTTGAAGTTGATTCGACTTATTTAGTATATATATATCAATATATCAAAACAACTTTAAAATATTAATAAGCTCATTTCAGTTACAAGAAAAAAACCTTAAGCATTTGTCAACAACAGCACAATAATTTCCGATTAAATTGCGTGAAATACTGAATGGTTGAAAACTCTTTGCTAAGGCTCAAATTAGCTGGGCGTGGGGAGGGGGAGGAGCAGCATGGGATGGTATGAAACGGGGTTGGGTTGGATTTAGATGGGAATGGGAATGGGTCGAACGGGGACATTGGAAAATTTTCTAATTAAATAAATGAGCAATAAAAGGACATTTTGGGAAATCGGGAAGCCAAAGTAAAAGACTATTGACAAAGGCCAGTGCAGAGCGTAACAACTTAGTTGGCCGCATTTTTCGCATTGCCCCGAAAAAGAAGAGAAAATACACAAACAGCGAAGGAAGAAAACAAAATTAAAAGAAGGCCCAAAAGTAGCTGCCAGCATGGCGAAAGAGGAAGCATGGCGCAGAAAACCAGTAGCTCGTATTTCTTTGTGTTTCTAAATTATTCTAAATTTCTCTCGTTTTCGCCATTATGCAGACTAATGAGGCTTTTATTATAAGTACATAAATGCTGTCCAGCCTGGCGAGATACATTTTTATGCGAATGAGGAACAAGCTTTTTAAATTTCTAAGTGATTGAATAATATAGATTTTATAAAGTTAAATTAAGAAAATTATGTTTTTCTTCATTTAAATTGAATTTTAAAAAAAAAATTAAACCTTTTTCTAGAAATTCCAACTTGAATGTTAGCAAAAAAATCCGTTACTCTAAAATGTTAAGGTTGACAGTTCAAAATAATTATTTTCACGTTACAGTCTACTCGCTAACATTTCGTTTAGTTTTTTTCGTTCAGTGTGGAACGCATTGAGTTCAGCTTAGCTCAGCTTGCAACCTCAGTACGCCATAAAGAAGCACAAGCTTTTCGACCTATTCGCCGCTTGCCATAAAAACAGCTGTCCCAAAAAGTTTTTACAAAGCTTTTACAAATAGGCATAATCTGAACCAAACTTTCGTTAAGCTAGTTCTTAAACCTTCGTTCAAAAGCTGAGCTAAAAGCTATCATTGTCTGTAGCTTTAACCCCGAATGCCAATAAACCGAATTGAACACGTTCCCCTTCGTTTATACACACACTCACACATTAACAGATACTTGTATGTGTCAGGTTTGCTTGTGTGAGTAGTTCCGTGTGCCACTTTTTATTGGGGTTGCCCTCTTTCGTAAAGGTGAGAGAGACTGTCTTGGCCAAGAGACTCGCCTAGAATATGCCCTGTCATAGCTGTTCCACTTTTTCTGCAGCAATGGAGTGTCATGAGAAAGTTTAACCAAGCATAAGAAGTACATATATAAAGAGAGGAATACTTCGAGGGAAATGATTTTGATAATAAAAAACAGATACTTTAGTGTTATTGGTTTATTTTAATTGTTAAACCCTTCTTGACTAATATAGATTTTATTATTATAACTCTTTCCTGCAATTCCAATGTTAAAAAAAGGCCGTTACTTAAAAATGTTGAAGTTAACAGTTTAGAATAACATTTTTACGTAACAGTAATAGACAGCAAGTGTAGAAATGGTAAGCTATCTTTATTATTTTAACTGTGCAGACAACTAAGAAAATGTCAATTTTAATGGGGATTTTTGTATCACTTTCACTCGCTCTATTTATAAAATAAATAATTTAGTTCTTAGGTTTCTTCAGTTTACGTTTATGTTCATCTCTTTAAACTGGTTCTTCTTTGTTCCAATTTAATACTCATACGTACAAACTAGTTCCTCTTACTCCCAACTCACTTCTGAATCTAGTTATGCGGTGCTGTGATTGGAGCCAGTGAATAATAATTTGATTTCAAATTCTCTTTACAGTTTAAATTATGCCAAATGCACAAAACGATGCAGTAAGATAGGGCTACAGTCGCTTATCTGATGTGGATAACAAAGCTGACAGCTCGTTAAAAGACCCCTAATAGGCCCATAAAGACACCCATAACACACTCGCACTCACAGAGTCATTCGTTTGCACAGTTTGTTGTGTGCATCAATGGGTCAAATAATAATTAATAATAATTACAAATTGAATTCCGAATAATTTTGCATAAATTACACGAACAGCTTCATTTGGCAGCAGCAGCAGCAAGATGCCTATTCATTGTTGTATTCGCTTTTGTATTCACATTCGTATTAAGTGATTAAAATCGGAGTATCTGATCGAGTCATTGTCGTAGTCTGCACATTAGTGGAAAACATTAATAATCGAGTAGAGGATTTCCCCCACATATCAAAGAAAGTTGCAAAATGCTCTCTCGACAAATTCGATTCCAAACCCATTAAAAGTCGAATAAATTTATCGACTACAGCAACAGCAGCAGAGAGACTGAGCTGCATTTACGACTCGTCGTTAATTAGGCAGATGTACACATCGTCCGCATACATAAATAATACTCAACCTACATCTATGGGCAACCCTCTATATGTACCATGTATGGTATATATGTAGGTTTGTTATTTACAGATCGACATTGTGTTTTATTTGTTTTCATTATTCGCGATTCGTATATCTTTCACTTTGACCCTTTTGTCGAAACCGAAGCTGTTTCAGTTTCAGTTTCGGCTTTAAACACCCGACGGAGATTTGCATAATTAAATCATTTAATGTGGTTTGCGAATTTGGCGCATTTAAGATTCAGTTACGATTTGTGGAGTGTGTGATGCCCGCACATACCCTAGAAAATTAGGAGTGTAAATAAAACTAACGGAAATAATAATCTTTTCGCGAAAAAGCTTCAAAAATTCATCAAAAGTAATTTGTTATGCTCTTTTCATACCCATTGTAATACGGCTTATACTTAAGCTGTGATAATGAAATTTGCTATAGTGCTACAGTGTAAATATGTGTTCACTAACTACTCCCATATTTCCTGTAACTAAGCTCCAAACCATGCAAGCTTATCGCAGCGCAACTACAAGTCGCTCACTCTACCAGCCCCACTAGGCCAGGCAAATGCGAGCAGTAATGGACAAAACCGGTTGGGCTAGACAATCAAATTCGCACAGCTTTTGGCAATGACAGAGCATAATACCAAGGGATCCGTAACTTTGCAGATCTGCAGAGCTGACTGGGTAATGGCTTCGGGGTCTCGCTCCAGCCGCATGCAACAGCTGATGATCTGCGCCCGTGGCATGCATCGCATTTGCCTTATCGGAGACAAAGTCCGGCCAGCCTGGCTGGTTGGCTTGTTGGCTAGTTGGCTCTTAGGCTGGCACACACAACCCTGCTTGCCATGATTAATTGGGCCGCTGATTAGGGGCATATTGAGAGCCATGGGATTAAGAGCCGCACTATTACGACATTCCCACTCGAGACTCCCTGTTTGACTATGTGTCTTGCAGCCAACTTGCTGACTTTCGAATGCGCATATCGGTGGTATGAATACACTCATGTGCCACTCATGTGCCACTTAACACAATGCCATAATTCACAATTTACGAAATGATGTATAAAACTTTAATTATACGCACATTTCTATGGCCCGGCATACGTAATGCATTCGATACCCCATCGAAGGCCCCTCAATTTCGGATGACTTATTCGCCAAGTGATTCCCCGAAATGACTAAGCACTTCACAGTGTACATACACAATTACACTCCAGATACTACTCAGCAGCTCTTCAATTTATATCGTTTTGCAATTGAAATAGATTTGCTATACCTTAAATAAGAACAGTTACAAAATAAAAACATTATATTTATATTTCTCTCTTTTCCACCCTCTCCCAATCCATCTACAGCTTTTTCAACATTGTTTTCATTTATTTAATAAGTTTCTGTCGATCCAAAACAAAAGTGAGAAGCAAAACAGAGGCAAAACTTTTTGGTTTTTTTTTTCCAAAATTCATGTGAAAGTTTTGCCAACTTGCGTGAATACGTTGAAATTTGCCAAAATAGAAGAAAACCTCAAAAAAGTAAGTGACGCTTTGCTGCTCGACAAGTAGCTACCCTGTAGAGCTTATAAGAGCTGGAAATCTTTTGCAGAAAATCTATTTTATATTTATCGATCTATTTGCATATCACATATACACAATATATCGATCAAACTATTTATTTATTGTCCTATCTGCCTACCCTTGCATCTATATCTTATCTAGGATAGGTAGGTTGATAGATCTATAAATCAATCGATCAACCGATAGTTAAAAAACAGATTGATAGTAGACATCATCTCAAGGGAACCAGAACCATATTTTAAGAATGCCTATACGAATATGCTATATAAGATACCGTAGATAGATGTATCACATAACTTACAGCCTCATAGATCTCCATGTGATCCCCCAACTTCCAGTCCGTTGCTTAGCTTCGAGTTTGCATAATACCAAGATTGACTTTGGCGGGTCGTGAACTTGTTGTTGGGTTCATCTGCAGCTTCTTCTCCTCTTCCCATACCATCCCCCACTGCTGCCCCGACTTCTTTTCCGGCTACAGTCATTAACTATTCCAGTCTCCATTTCTCTTTGGCTCGGGACGCCGTATAAATACGGCGAGCGAGCGTGCTATCGATATCAGTAACCAACTAAACCTCAAGGTTTCAACTCATCCAACAAGAGCTAACGCTGAACCCAAGCAGAACCGACAACAAGATGAAGGTGAGTTGCAGTCACCTGCCGGAAAACAATAGGTTTCCTAAGCTCTGTGATCTTTCCAGGTGTTCGTTTGCCTCATTGCCTGTGTGAGTCTCGCCCAAGCCGGCTTCCTTGGCGGCGGTGGCGGTGGCGGCGGCGGCGGTGGCGGTTGGTCCTCTGGCGGAGGCGGAGGCGGTGGCTACTCCGGCGGCGGTGGCTACTCTGGTGGCGGTGGCGGTTGGTCCTCTGGCGGAGGCGGTGGCTATTCCGGCGGTGGTGGTTACTCCGGCGGCCATAGCTCTGCACCCACCATTGTCAAGGTGATCCACGAAGAAGGACATGGACACGGCGGCGGCGGCGGCGGTGGTGGTGGCTTTGATCACGGTCATGGACACGGTGGCCACGGACACGGCGGCGGCGAAGTGAAGATCGTCAAGGTGATCCACGAAGAGGGACACGGACATGGCGGCGGCGGCGGTGGCTTCGATCACGGTCACGGCGGCGGCTTTGACATTGGCCACGGACATGGACACGGCGGCGGCGGATTCGAGCAGGCTGGCGAAGTGAAGATCGTGAAGGTCATTCAAGAGGCAGGACACGATGCTGGCTACTCACATGGCGGTCACGATCACGGTCACGGTCATGGTGGTCACGATCACGGTCACGGCGGCGGTGAAGTGAAAATTGTCAAAGTGATTCACGAGGAAGGCGGCGCTATTGAGCACGGACACGGAGGCGGACATGGTGGCTACAGCGGCGGCGGTGGCTTCGGAGGCGGCTTCGACGGCGGCTTCGGAGGCGGCTATGGCGGCGGTCATGGTGCTGCCGAGGATGTGAAGATCATCAGCGTCTTTGGCGGCGGCAGCAGCGGCGGCGGCGGTGGCGCTGGAGCCGGTGGCTGGGCTGCTGGCGGTGGATCCGGCTGGGATTAAGCTGCAGCATATATGCAGTGGCACATGCGCCGCCCAAGCCTGCACCCACCATTCCCCGCACAACCATGTGATATGCCGTGGCAAGCGACTCAGTTGTTTCTGTTGTACGAGTTGAGCAACGGCATTAGCCTTGTAGATGTTGTTACTGTATCTGTATCTTTGTATCTTTAAGTTGTTTTTTTTTCGAGTGTGAAGTGAATAGTTTATTAAAGTACTTACAACTATGTTGGAAACCAAAAACAGAAGACGCATCATGCATCATTTCGCGCTGAGGGTCAGCGTGCTCGCGGCGAAGACCTTGTTCATCCTCCGCACCATTAACAACAACCAATTGGCCCAATCAAACGATTAATTGATATTTTGTAGTCTTCACCAAGTTCGTAATCTTCTCCAATCGTGTTCATTATCTTCTGCCCCTGCTGAGCTACAAGTCAAGGAAGCTTTGGCCCAATTTGACAGCATATCTAAATCAATGGAAAGTTTTTCGAGTGAAACTCCTAAGGTGAAGCAGAAAGTATTCTCGGAATTTCATTAGACTCTCATGGTTTGAGTAGCAGCTATAAAAAAACTGCTATGAAGAAGAACGTAAAAACAGAAGCAGAAGCTGAAGCAATGTACAGGAAACTGCAGATACTCTACACTCCATCGTGAAGTATTACGAACCTCTAGGCTTGGGCCTACAGTGTAACGAGAGGATCTCGAGAAGACTTACTACATTTGTAGCCAAAACTAAATGAGACTGAAATGAGATGAAAAGAGTGGGCAGTGAGAAGGCAAGTCTCTTATAAACCTCAAATTGCTACGCAATCTGCAGACACTACAAATGGAAATGATACACCTTCTGTGCCGTGAACACAACTCCGATTGCCATAGCGAAAGCGATAACGATAGCAGTAATCTGTTAGTCAGGTCGGAAACTTTGATTTAAATGCGGGCCATTAATATATTTTGCCATGTTAGTGAAAGGCGACGAGCAACTTAATATATGTAGGTCAAATATTATGTGTGCCCTCGCCACCCGACTCTTCAATCCAGCGGGGCTGTCTTCAACTCCGACTCCGTCTCCGTCTCCGTCGCCGTCTCCGACTGCGATGCTGACTAGACTCTGAGTTGGTTTTTGTGTTTTGTTTTAAGACTATTGTGTCGTTCGTTTTCTTTGCTCCCCGTTTTTATGTGGTGCATGCATATTAAGTTAATTGAATAAGTTATGAGATCCCGCAGACATAATGGGAGTGTGCTATGCTATGCTATATACCATATAGTATATGGCGTGCTACGTACACATGTAGCTACGCTTAGCTGGCCTAATTTGCGGCTAGACTTGCAAATGCTGAAAACTTTCCGAACAAATTTATCATTTTGTCTTGCCAAATGTGTGTGTGTGTGTGTGTATGTGTGTGTGTGTGTGTGTGTGTATGCGTGCAAGGGAGAAGCTTGTGCGAAACTTTTTAAACTCAACACCGGGCAAGTTGCACAAATAAGTGGGGTTCTATGGCAAACATTTGTGTAAAATTGAAATACGTGTTAAACAAATGTGTAGCGAAGGGAAACGGAGTGTAGGCTATGAAATTCTGTTGAGTTAAGGGCAAAAGTAAAACTGAAATTGTTCTGTCTTTAAAGCCAATAGACCTTAAGCATTGAGACGCTTTAGGGGTCACTGTCAAAGCCATAAGTCATGCGGCTGCAATTTCGTTGGGTTATTGCAACAGTTGTAATCGTATTTGGATAGTACTTGTTTGACCTATGCCAGTTGCGAGTTGGTGCAATCGAAAGCTCTACTTAATGTCTACATATCACTGCATTTCGTCGTCAGAGTTTCACAACAATTCGATAATCAGGAAGAGAAGAGAGATGTGAAGAGCGAGGATACGTGCCTGTCTGTGATGATTGTTCCGTCGCCGTCTGTAAGCGTGTTTTATTCCCATATTTATGCATGTGCGTAACACACGCAAATTGAAAACCAGTTTTGGGGATTAGGCTGAAGAGTTTGAATAAGGGTTCGAGGTTCGAAGTTCGAATCGACCCTCATCAAAAAATATTTGAATGGCTTCTGTAGTTTTTCGGACCTGAAAGCGATATATTCTGCCAACAGTTTCGAGCCGCGAATTGCACAAGCCGAGACTCGTCAGACGGCTCATTGTGTTTCGCTTATAATATTTATATTTATGATATTTGGTACGTAATAAGTGCGCACTGATTATAGGCTAGACAGAGACGGGTCCGAAAAGTTGAGGGCGAGATGTCGTGACTGCGTGAGATTGGCGAGCTTCCGTCTTTTTCGAAATGGAGATGAAGATGGGACGAAGACGAAGACGAAGACGGAGACGCAGTCAAAGCAATTAACGAGGCGAGAGAAGACGGGAAAATTGGCTAGTCGAAGTAGTCGCAGTCGCAGTATACGCTGCCATCCGTCAAGTGTCGAAACGAAGGCCAACCCCTCCCCCCCTCCTCAAGCAGTGGGCCTCTGCTCTCGAAAGGCAGTACAATTTTGTGGGGGCCGACAATTAATATGCATGCCGGGTGACCCCTTCGAGCATCGTTGCTGGCGGGGCACATTAATCGAAATTGAAACAAAGCGAAGACCTAACGAAACTATCGATGTGGCGACGATCAGATACCCTATTCCATGGGAATTTGTTAGTAAATGCTTAATACGCTCTGAATCTATCTGAAGGGGAGAGTGAGATTTAGTCAAGCAAGTCATTCTGCATATGAGCTACGATTCTACGATGATTCTATAAAGGAACTCTCAAAGTAAACAAATCATGCCGCAAGGTTCGAAGAAAAGAAAGAACTCTCAGTATACTCTCAACAACACAATTCTTAACAATATCTTAAGAGTAACTTCCTAAACAGATTTAGACTACGGTTCAGCCCCTCGATCTTCAAGCTTGATTCAATATGAAGTTTATCTTTGCAATAAGAGCAAATTGTGCCATTTAAATTTCCAGATGTTCCAGATAATACAAGTAAATAAATATAATGGCAATCTATTGCTAACACGAGTTGCATGTTGGATGAGAAAGTCAAGGCCTGCCCCATCGAGTTGAAATCGTTTTCAGATTTGTTGTCTTGGAGAGGAAAACGCGTCGCTTAGGCGCTTTTGTTTGGGGGCAAGGTATATACCTATCTGTATCTATATCTGTCTGCATTATGTATACAGTATATTGTGTTAGCCGTAAGTTTTGATGAATTGCATAACGAGCTAATAAAGTGCTGCCAGCTGACCTGGACAACCTGGACTGGTTACGAGCTGCGTGGACGCGCGATGGCTTGAAATGCGGGTGCGCAGCGAAGAGAGCAGCGCGCAGAGCGTAGTCTGAAGATTGAAGACTGAAGATGAAAGAGCGCAGACTGAAGACTGTGGTGTGGTGCATAAGATT
Organism: Zaprionus inermis; assembly: GCA_018151445.1. Lineage (NCBI taxonomy): Eukaryota > Metazoa > Arthropoda > Insecta > Diptera > Drosophilidae > Zaprionus > Zaprionus inermis. The sequence continues at coordinate 4,979,687 of JAECXD010001052.1, forward strand.
TGTTAGCTTGTAAAGTGGAGCTGGGGGCGAGGCAGCGCTTTGATGATGGCATAATCCGCTCGGGCGTCGCTTCGCGTCTCTTCGCGTCGCGTCTCGTCGTGTGGACAAGCAATTAGAGTGTCATGCATTAGCATTCAGTTGTGGCCAACAGTCGATGTACGGCCTGAGCAGCATAAAAGCCACGGTCAGTGGGCTGCAGTGGCACAGTTGAAGCTCAGCTCTCGTCGCAGTCGCAGCGCTTCACACCTCGCACACTCGCTCTCTCTCTCACACACACACTCAATCGGCCAAGATGAAGGTGCGTCCTGCTCCCAAGTCCAAATCGAAATCAGAAACGAAATCTCGCAGCCGGAGTTAGCGAATTTCGCAGCCTTTTTTGGCCTTTTTTTTTGTTTTTTTTTTTTGCTTTTTGTTTCTGTGTTTCGCGAAGTGTGCTCACAGCTCCCTCTTTCTCTCTCTCTCCCTCCCAAAGGTTTTCGTTTGTCTGCTCGCCGTGTGCAGCATGGCCCAAGCGGGCTTCCTTGGTGGAGGCGGCGGCGGCGGCAGTAGCAGCGCGATTAGCTCCGGCTGGTCATCTGGAGGCAGCGGTGGCTACGGCGGTGGCTATGGCGGTGGCTCTGGCGGTGGTTATGGCGGCGGTCATGGCGGCGGTGGCAGCGTGAAAGTCATCAAGGTCATCTCTGACGGCGGTGCTGGAGGTGGCGGTGGCGGCTATGGCGGTGGCTACGGAGGCGGCTATGGTGGCGGCTACGGAGGTGGCTATGGAGGCGGTAGCTCTGGCTGGACCTCTGGTGGCAGCTACGGCGGCGGTCATGGCGGCGGCTATGGCAGCTCGGGCAGCGTGAAGATTGTCAAGGTCATCTCGGAGGCTGGCGGTGCCGGCGGTAGCTACGGAGGCGGCTATGGAGGCGGCTACGGAGGCGGCTATGGAGGCGGCTATGGAGGCGGTCATGGCGGCGGCTGGTCTTCCGGTGGCGGTGCCGGCTATGGCGGCGGTCATGGCGGCAGCTCTGGCAGCGTGCAGATCGTCAAGGTCATCTCCGATGCCGGCAGCAGCAGTGGTGGCGGCAGCGGCGGTGGCGGTTGGGCTCCCCAGGGCGGTTGGGCCCCGAGCAGCTGGTAAACCCAGTTGCAGCTCCTCAGCCCAACTCGGCTGCAGCTGTTGTTAAATATTTTGTTGCTACTCACTTCTATGAGCGCCCGTTGAGCGCCAACCCAACTTGTAAATACTCATTACATTAAAAAGCTATCAAAAAGAACCAGCCCCAACCCGACGCCAATGGAAATTGTTCAATTCGCAGCTCGATTCCTTGGGGCAGGCCAGCGGGAAATTCGTTTTCACTGTTCCACGTGTCGCGGGTGTTGTAAACGGAGACAGCTTTTTAATCAAAATGAGGACTATACCCCCGGGGGCTTGTCCTTCAGCTGGGTCCGTAGGATATGCGCAGAGATATTACGTGGCAGAGCACAGGTTCCGTTTCAAACAATGGGACAGTCTGGAAAGCGATGAAAGAGCAGCTCGGGGCGATAGGAAACAGCTAAGGTAGAGATAGAATAACCTAGCGAAGCGATAGAGATATAGGTATAAATATATACAGGGATAGTTAGAGATATATACAGCGAGATAAATATAGCTGAGAGACAAGTTGAAGGAATGGAATGGATACAAGACTGAGACAGGTTTAGCTATTGCTCTCTATGTGTTTCTCTTACTTCTTCTCTCTTACTTACTTCTTGAATACTCGGATGAAAGCAAGCAAGATTGAGTTGCTCATAGATACCCTACATTATTAGCCCCTTGTTGACTGGGAGCCTCAAGCTGAGTCTGTTTTTCATTCTAGGATCTGAGGCTCTTTCCACTTTTCCAGTTCCTGCAGCTTCCCATTCTGCTGCACAAGTTACCCTTCGCTGCGCCACGCCCAACACCCGCACTGGGGCAGGTCAGTTGACGCACCTTGAAGCTGCTTGCGCAACGGCTGGGTAGGAGACGGAGCAGGGGCAGGGGCAGGTGCATAATCGAGTTGTTTTGCTTTCAACGTGCAAGTGCCCCCAAGCTTGGCAAGCTCAAAGTCGCGTGGCGCAAAGAGCAAGTGGAAACAAAAGCATTGAGAGCTGTAAGAGCAAACATGTTTAGACATGATGAGAAATGCAAAGCAGGCGGAAAGTAACCTGCAAGCGACTAGGCAGGCCGTAGACGACGACGAGGTGCATCTCGCTGGGGCAGCCCAAAGTGATGGCAGCATATTACGGCACATTATGACAGATTATGGCATGTTACGGTCTACTTTGAGATATGAAAAGCACACGTTAGAGGGGAGAAAGTGAATCCAAAGGTGACTGACATGGGGCAATATTGCTATAGCTTTATATGCGTGCACTCGCTCTATGAGAAATTTCTTTGCCAATTAGATTTTTATCGACTTAATGGCCGAAAGTGGCTCGATACTGACACTGCAGTACGCCAGAGTATTGTCACAAATTTTGGTAGTTCCAGCTCCTATGGTCTCCGAGATCTCGACGTTCGTACAGACTGAAAGAGAAACTGACATTGCCTCGACTGTTGTTGCTGACTGGAATAGCTGCAGATGAATGCAAATCCGGAAGGAATAACGATAGAAGACTGCGCGTAATTTCATACTATCATTGCTCTCCAGTGAAATGAGCGCGAAAACGGAATGAGACGCGCGAGGAGCACAGCTGCAACTGAAGCCGAGTAAACTGCGAACTCGATGCCGGAGTCCGGGCCGGGCCGTAGTCTGTGCAGGAGTCGGTCTCGGCGTCAGCCTTGACGTCGCTCTCATTGTCGGTCTCGAAGTCGTTGTCGGAGCTCGTCTCGAGGTCGTGCTCTTTAATAAGTTGCACAAAGGACCGATAGTATGCGCGATGCACGGAGTGGCGTGGCGTGGGCGTTGAAGCTGACGTCGTGGCAGCTGCAGTTGCAGTTGCAGGTGCAGGTGCAGCGTGTAGCGTGCAGGCAACATTTCAATTAACGTCTCTCGTCGCTGCAGCTGGACAGCATCAAAGCTTCCGCTGGGAGCTGTGTCAGCTTTGAAGCCGACGAAAAGCTCCCCAGTCTCCTCACCTCGCCTCGCCTTGCCTCGCCGCGCCACTCAAAGCTGAGCTGACTCGACTGATTGTTGTGCTGGGTTCGGGTAGTGCAGAGTGCGGGCAGCGTCGGCTGTCGTCGGTGGCACAGTGGTGCCATGTCAAACCTGGCTGGGACAGGGAATCAAAATCAAATCGCCCTGCCTTGTCCCACGCAGTTGCATGTACGGGTCAAAGCCAGAAAGTGAGAGTGGGCAGCCACATGCAACGCTGTGTGCGAAAGCATTCGACAAAAAGAAACCCAGCAATTCGGTTACGCCAATCGGCCTATTTGTTGCCGAAGTCTTAAACGATATTTGACTTGTAGAAACACATTTGTCGCATGCAGCCTGTCTAGCTAACTTATGCAGGCGTATGCCACGCCTTACTTGCAATACTTGACATATGCATGCACATCTCACACTTCGCATTTTGTGTGGCACTCATTTCCGTCTCTATGCCTGTCCCTCTGGCAACAAAGTTTCGCACGAGACGCGCGTAAATTGCATTTGGCAGCTGGCATCGCGCATCCTTCGGTTAATGAAATGAAAAAGTTGCCTGCAACGTGCAACGTGCAACGAGCTGTGTGCACCCCGCGAGCATTTAACTGTCTGTTGCTGGCCATGATCGGGGCTTATGTAACACCCGACTGGCGCCACAGTTGCCGTATCAGTTAAGTTCCTGTCGTCAAACTGCATGTCAAGCGTTTAACACGAGGCTAAAGCGCAGCTGCAAAAACTGTAAAGTGATTTATCGCCCAAATTTGGCAGTGGCAGCTCCGCTTTTATCGACAGGTCTACAATAGGTTGCCCGACCCGCCACTCTAGTGTCCTAGCTAGGACTAACTGGTCGTAAACACATTAAACTGCCAGTTAGAGCCGTTTCACCTCAGTATCAAGTTAGTACTAGGTAATTTCCCACTTGGCATCTCTATCAATAGCGCTGCAAACGATTCCGTAGAGAACATCCACCGAACGTCCAAGCTAGGACAGTATAACAGAGTTGGCATCTCTGTCGACCATTTCAGTGCATCGGCACTTTGACACGCGCCCCGAAGTGCATGTGAGGCTTAACTGGAACCCCGCACGCAAAAAGAGACTTCAGCTCAAGCCGAGGAGGGGAGCTGCAAGTTTAATCCGCTTCAAGAAACTAACCAACTGCCTGCCGCTGCCTGCCTCGCTATTAGGGTCAAAAGGTCTGGCCGACCAATTAACCATAGCCGGGCCAAAACTTCACCCGAAATAGATTTGTGAGAGGCTGCAGCCGAGGCAGAAGTAGTCGCACAGGGGCAGAAGCGCAGCTCATTAACAGAAGCCGTGGCATGCTTTCAGGCGGCGAGGTGAGGCGCAAGCAGCTGCGTGCAAATTTATTACGTATACGCAGCGTGTACGTAGTTGTATGCACGCATTGTGTACGAGTGTGCGTGTGTGCGTGTGCGCGCTACGCAAACAATCAGCGGGTGCTCGTCTCTTGTTCCTCCAGCTCCAGTTTAGCGAAAATAACTCACTTTTGATTTGTATAGCGGCGCGTCGGCTTTAGCTATAGAGCGAGCTATAGATGTAGAGCAAGCGCGTCGGGTAAACACACAACAGATGTCTCCATGTCACAGCCCAGATATGCGTGCGAATACACACAGAGTTGTGTATAGGTGTATTTGGAATCCAATATCGACAGCGTCGTCGTCGCCAACTCCCCCCCACAGGCACGGCATTCATTGTCTGCATCGCTTATAAATACCGCCGATGCGTGCGGTCGGCGCACCAGTTGCACTAAAACACGCCGCGAAATAACAAACGAATACATATAGCACTGCCCAAACCCCACGCCCCAAGCCCACATGACTGATCACGCGCCCACACTATGAACTATTCCCTGCTATTACTGGTCCTGCCTGCCCTGCTGCCCGCGACCAGTGCGCAAGGCTACTGCGATCCGGCCCTCTGTCCTGGCGGCGCCAGGCATGTCGTCTGCGGCAACAACGGCGTAAGTGGACGACGCAGTCAAGCCAAGTAGCCGCAGCTGCAATAAGAAAACAAACCAGTCAAAGCTTGAAAAACAATGCCTATATCACTACCTGGCGATACCCTGTAAATATGGCATCGACCAAGCCATTTGGCAGCGCAGCCCAATACGATAGCTCAGCAAACTTTGTTTTTATTATTATTATTATTTGTTAATTTAGTTTACCCTCCTATCGGTATTCAGTCCATCTAGTTGGCTTTCCAGTTGCGCTGTATCCGCCGTTTCTTCAAGGTTGTCTGCGATTCTTAGGCTTATTGTGGCTGATAGGCTCATTAAATGATTTTGGCGCCAGTAGTTCGAAACAATACACGAATGTCGCGACGTGGAAAAGGCGTTCGCCTGGGATATGTGGCCTAGACGGCTAGGCCTGAAATATTAGCTGCTTTTCGTATTCTTCACTTTCGCTAATAATCCTATTCTGTTCTCGTTGGAATCTCCGCTTATTGTAGCGCTTTGCAAGCGGGTGCAGCGGTGAGTTCGTGCCCATCGAGCCGTATATTCCGCTGATTCTGCAGCAGCACAACGAGCGACGCAACCTGATAGCCGGCGGCGGCTTGACTGGATTTCCAAGTGCGCTGCACATGGCCAGCATGTCGTGGGACTCGACACTGGCCCAGCTGGCGGCGTACAACACGCTGCAGTGCACCATGGCCCACGACGCTTGCCGCAACACGAACACGTATCGTTACGCCGGACAGAACCTGAGTATTCTGTTTACACGCAGCGGCGACATTGGCGACTATCTGCGTCAGCGCATTGCCGCCTGGTTCGATGAGTATCGCGCGGCAACAAGTGCCGATGTGGAGATCTATCGACCGCGCGCCGGACCGTAAGTGACTTGCATACGACGCAATCGATTGCGGTACAACGATACACAAAACTGATCAAATCCCTTTCCCAGTCCCATCGGGCACTTCACGACCATGGTGAACGAGCGCAACGATCGCATTGGCTGCGCCATAGCTCGCTACACGGACGCGAATGGCGTGAGTGCAACGCTCCTGGCCTGCAACTATGCAGTCACGAATGTCCAGAACAATCCTATTTATCGTACCGGCCCACCCGCTTCCGAGTGCGTCCGCGGTCGCAATCCCAACTATACGAATCTTTGTGCGATTGAAGAGGTCTACAGCTACAATACCTGGGCGGGCTGATGCGCAGCAGTGCTGCCGGCTTGGCTGTTTTCCCGTCAAAATTTGTGGAAACTGTACCATAGCGGGAATTTCTTAAGACACAATGACGTTTTTTATACATGTTTTATAATTTAAGGCATTTTTTTATTGGGTTATTAGTAAATGTTTTAGTGAACGATTTTTATTGAAAATAATATGTTGTTTTTTTTGTATAGCTATAAAGCTTGGTTGAGTTCTCAAGAGTTGGCAGCACCGATGCGCAGTGTATTTTCACTCGTAATAATCACTCAATTTCCCCTGCATAAAATATTAAACATTATTAATTACCACTATTTCAGTCCCAAAAGTTTACTCGGGGATTTTAAAAGTCCTTGAGCAGAAGCAACGCTTGGATATTTGAATAGCCTAATAGGAAATAAAAACTTCTTTTAAGTATTCCAATATCGTAAGAACTAACTTTGATTTTTATCCGTACTAAATGGGTATTTTTTATTCCTAGGTCTAAGTCTTCGCTAAGGATTTAATTTAACTTTTTTATATTTCAGCTTGGGATATATTTATTTCCAAAGGACGTTTATATTTCCTCAGAGAAATGTAGTCCTACAAGGAAATATTTTATTTCTGGGTATAAGTCTTCGCTAAGGATTTTATTTGAGAGGAATTTATTACATGTTTGCTATACATAGTATGTAGTCCTAAAAGGAAATATTTTATATCTGGGTATAAGTCTTCGCTAAGGATTTTATTTGAGAGGAATTTATTACATGTTTGCTATACATAGTATGTAGTCCTACAAGGAAATATTTTATTCCTTGGTATAAGTCTTCGCTAAGGATTTAATTTGAGAGGAATTTATTACATGTTTGCTATACATGTATACATGTAGTCTTCCAAGGAAATATTTTATTCCTGGGTACAAGTCTTCGCTAAGGATTTTATTTAAGAGGAATTTATTACATGTTTGCTACACATAGCAGCTTGAGATATATTTATTTCCAAAGGACGCATTATTTCAGGAAAACATATGAATTTTGTTAATAAAAATCTTAATTTTCCTGGGCTTCTGTCTGGGCTAAAAGTTTGACCTGATGGGAATTATTTCATTTTAGTTGCTTTAGTTAATTTTTTATTAATTTTTCAATCAACAGAAGTAATGTAATTTATCCTGAAGGATTTTTATTTCCTCTGGGTTATATTTGAATTCTTATTTCAACAATGCCCAAATGCTTGGGGAAATATTTTGATTCGATGTGCTCGAAAAAATTATTTGTGGTTTGACTCCCAACTTAATACTTAGCTCGTTTTTCAACCCAGATCGAATAAAAAGCTTTAGCAGCTAGCAGATTCATCTTTAGAAAAACCAATATTTTAAACTATTTGTTTATTTTCCCGAAAAAGCTTGTTAATATAACTAAATGTAAAAGATTTGGAATTGCAAACAATTGGCATATCAGTCACCGTCTTCCTCTTTGGACTCGATAATGCGAATTACAATAGGTATATCCTGAATTTTGGTGGGGTTAATGATCGAGTGTGTTAGCGGTTCCACGCAGTCCTTCTTAAACTGGGCCCACTTGCGTGTGTTGATGTAGTCCAAAAAAAGCGACTCGCGCGACGGTAAACAACGATCGAGATAGAAGCGCATACGCTGCCACATATGCCCAGGATTCTGTTCTTCCTCCATGAGCCAATATAACGGTATCAACAGGCATTGCACGGTGGTGCGAGCCATGACCACACGATAATCGCACTTTTCCCCCACACCGAAGAGGCCGCCAAATGACATCGAGCCGATATCTACAAAATTTGTTGTGTGTTGATCATCTACCTATAGATGACAAGATCAAAGCGAATCAAAATCAATTTTCGAGCAATTGTATCATGATATTCATGTGAACTTACCTTAGTCTTGGAGGTTTTCTTCTTCGATGCCACTGATCCCTTCGAGCTGCCCGATGATGCTGTAAATATTTCAGATTCCTCCGATTCACACTCTGCATTTTCTTCCTCCAGCTGAACCGAGGCTAGAAGCTTACGCGCCAACACGAAGCTCTCCTTTTGTCGCCACATGTCAGTCTTTTCTTTACTCCGTCTCAAAGAATCCCGTGGACTTGGCGAGCCGAGCGGGCTGTATGCGTAGTCATCGTATTCATCTTCCCAATCGCCATAATTGGCAAATTCACTTGTCGTAGAATGCCTAGAGTACAAAGTAGTTCTACGTTGGGGCATGTTTGGTTTCTCAACCTCGGGCGGCGCATTAAGTTTCTGTCTCAATAATTCGCAGCCTAACTCGATTTTCGCTAACTCTGCTTTACGTTTCTGCAGGGATTTCATTCACATAATGGGGATCCATGCTTACAATGTATGTGTACATCAACCTACCATTTTTTTCTTTTTTCTTTCGGCATCGTCAATAGATGAGCTCGAACGCAACAGTTCACGCACATCGAAGGTGTCGCCCTTGTCCTCCTCAATGTCGCTGTCACTATCCTCGTCTACGGCATCTACCAGCTCATAGTGTGCTTCCCCCTTCACTTGGGTCGCCTGGCGGGAGGGGAATGGTCTTAACATTTACGTTGACGCCCAAACATTTAACTTGCCTTCACATGGAGACACTGAAGTAGTACGCATTCCCCGCTCAGCACAAAGTGAACGTAGTTGACATTGTCTTTGGTTTCCGGGAAGATTGTGTCTAATGGATCATACTGACGCAAGATGCCAAACTTACAGGCGCTGACAACCTAAAATCACGATAACTAACTAACGACAGGAACCAATATCTTTGGATACACTCACCTGTGCATTGGTCATGTACTTCAAGTAGCTAAGCGCTGCGATGGCCCTCTTCTTCTCAACCCAAACCTTCAACAAGTACGGCATCAGAATCTCCTTGAACTCCGGTTCATCCAGTACCAGAATTTCACATTGAGCTAGACATAAAGACCTTGTAACACACATTGTACTAAATACGAGCAGCATACTCAACGCCTTGAAGGTGTTTCCTCTCAGGTCCGACTCGATCAACTCGACGTCGCCAATCCAATCTCCGGGACCACAAAATGCCTCTGGCTTTTGCTCGAATTTGCGTGTTATCTGAGGCGAGATGGACAAAAAGTTCGAATCACCCGATGATACCCTGTAAGCCAATCATAGACTCACTCACCTTGTTGTAAATCCTTCTGGACATCTCGATTTCCCCGCTTACTACGAAATAGACAAACAGCGGCTGATCGCCCTCCTTCATGAGAACACGATTCATGGCGATCGACATGAAACGCAAATGCGGTACCAGACGAGCGCGCAGCTTCTGTCGGATAAACTCAGATTATATCGAATATCAATATGCATATTAATGTATTGTGTGTTGCGAACCGGCGGAACTTGCGTGAAGCAACCGAGACCAGCGATTATCAGACACAGTTTCTTTCGTTCCTCTATGGTGCGGAGATGGTGCGGAGCGACCAGCATGCCTTTTTGCTGCGTGAATTTGGATCAATGATAGATGGTTGGTAATTGTGGGCGGAATGGTACCAGCTTACGTCCATGGTCAAGATGCCAGTCTTGTGCTTCTTGCGCACCAACATGGCCACATTCTTTTTCACATTCATTGTGATGCCGGCGAGCTCCAGTTCCGTGATCCATTGCACGTTGTTCAACGCAACTCGCAGCAGCCGCTTGAAGCGCAACCTGGCGTTCTTCTTGCGCAGCAGCTCGTCTCCAACCTTATTGCGTTTCGACATGGTTGAGGTATTATTTTTTGCTAAAGTCTATTACTCGTATATTATTTTTGTGTTTTTTTCGATTCGACTGTTGATTGAGTGTGAGTTTGATTTCTTGCTGTTCCCGAGATGTCTAACAGACAGTCTACTATGTTGATGAGGGCAATCCTTCCTTCACTCAAAAGTTATTTATGCTTACTCGTTTAGATCACATAAAGCACTCAACGCGCGACGACTCCCCGTGGGAGCAAGCACTCAAACTGCCTCACTTTGCAGCGCGCTGCACAAAAGCTCAGGGACAATTCAACATGTTTGAGTGTTTTGGGACTGCAGCATGGCAACGCCAGGCGCGTCGTGGTGAGTTTCGAACGAGTGACTTCCCCGCTGAGTGCGAGGCACGAGTGTGCAGCCCGCGAAGTGAGCACGAGAGCGTCACGAGTAGGGAGAGCAAGAGCGAGCTTCACCTCGAGTCGAACCAGGCTGTTGAGCTGTTCATTTGGATGCTTAGCGATGTCTCCGTAATTTCGCCAACGACAGTTCATTACGTTTTCGGTTCTCAGGGATTGACGATGGCTCCGTGCGGCAGCTCGCAAAACTGAAAGTCATCCGAAACTGGCGTGTTAAATTTGCGTATTTAATCGTTCAGTCTTCAGTCTCGTATCGCTCGTGCGTTCCATTGCATTGTGTTCTGTGTGTGTGTTTTTTTTCTGTTTCAGCTCAGACAGTAAGACAACAGCAACGGATAAAATAAAGGAACGAGCGAGGAAGCCCGAAAAGTATTGCCAGACTACAGGAGAAGAGACTACAGAATTGAAATGGCGAATTAATGAGAAACTGCAAAAGTTGCGCGCGTTAATTATATATCAGACAATATAGTTCAGGTTCTTTACATTCGCGTTCGAGTTGTCATTGTCTTGTTTTTTTTTTGTTTCTTTTGTGGTGCATCATAATTTTTTGTTGATGTTGCAATTCACAAACAAGTTAAGTGATTATGCGAGCGGGATGATAATGATGAGAGCAATGGCGATGCTTATGTTGTGATGCGCCTAACGCGTGGGAGGATTAAGCGTAACTCAAAACTAACAACCGGTCCGCCTAATCGCATTAGCGCACTTTTGGAATACGAGCTGGCACAGCTCATCGTCCACACACACACACACACACTCAATTTAACGAGGTGAGCGAGAAAGTTGAATGTGTTCGGTTCTACCATTTCTGACATTTTAAATCAAAATGCAAATAATGCACGGGCAGGGGCAGGGGCAGGCAGGGGAGAAGAACCACAGAAAAAATGTGTGTAAAAAGTGGGTGGTTGGCAGGGCGAGGTATAGAAATTGAAATCATCTAACTTGGAGTAGATTTTATCCACTTGACGCTGCATCCTCTTTCGCCTCGGTTCGGCAGTTCCGCAGTTTCGCAGTTCCGCTCCGGTTTTTTGTTATTCCCCATTTCCCCTTGCATTTCTTCAGCCGGATATTTAACCAGGTGCCGGTTGCCCCTGCTATACTGCCATTATACTCGCTTATCTCGCGTTATCCGGCCCCAGCGAAAGTTCGTTTAGTGCTTAGCATAATATGCTGATTTCATTGAAATCCTCCCGAGAAATAAGCCACTCATAAACTAAGTCGCGCCCAAATCCATCGCATCAATGGATCAACATGGCGAGTCTCAGACTATAGACCCCTCTGGAGCCCCTTGGCTACCCCCTTCCCGAGCTGACGGCGTTGCGTGTAATTAAGCGTGAAATTAAATGGCCTCTGCTCCTCCTTCGCATATCCGATGGCGAATGAAAGCGCCAACCTAGACAAATAGCGTTTCGCGAGCGTGTGATTTGTTTTATGAAAGTATTTTCCAACAACTTGAACTCGGATTAATAGGGAACTCATAGGGCGCAGTTAAAGCGACTGTTAAGGTGTGGACAGGCAGTTTTCGGTAAAACGAATCTAAGGTCTGATTTATAATCCCAGCTTAAGAGCCTCGAGTCCTGGGCCAATTTAAATTCGATTTTCCGCTTAGAAACTAATTGCATAGATTATAATTCCTTTTCAATTTCGAGAGAGTGTCTTTAATTTACGGCAAATTCAATAAAACGTCCTCAGAACGTCGACCGCATTTAAGTCCGCCCACAAGGCTCTATGCGACTACGCCCACTAACTCATCCTTTTCTTCTACGCAATTGCCAAGAAAATGAACCTAGTTTTTTCCGTTTTTGTTTCTTCTCTCGCTACCACTCTCCCCCCGCACCACCCCTCTTACAGCCTGGGGAAATTTTTTTAACTACCTTCTTCTTCGCGAACTTCTGACAAATGTTTTTGCTACTTGGCCACATTGTGGGCGGTTGGGCTGCACGGACAAATGCCCTGTAAGGTCTTGAGCCCCTTTCGTACATATTGTTTTTTGATATAATCCAGAGACAGTCAAAGGGTCTCCCACGCCCTACATATCGCTGAGTGATTAATGCCGTGTGGAACAGTCATAATGAATGCTATATGTATATGTATGTGTCCGCGTGTCCAATTGTTTTTACACATCAGAAATATAATGTTCATCCAATGCAACAACTGCAAAAAAAAAAGCGAAGGGGTCGATTTCGTTTCGAATGGATGGATTGGAGTTTTTGTCGAAAGATACGTGAGTGTGTGTACGGGGCACGTATTTTTTGCATGATATGAAAGTGAATTCCAAGTTGGCGACAACACGACAACAATTAATTACGCAAAACTACGGCAGCATATGGCAAATTAAATATTAAACAATCGAGAGTAAAGTTCAGCGATTAAATATTCAACGAATATATAAAAAAAAAAAATAAAAAACAATCAAACGAACAAAAGTAAATAAAAAAAAAAAATGAAATTAACTTTACATAATTCTAATTGAATTGCATTAAATGGCAATTTAATATGTTTGCGCGACTAGAAACCGTATTAATAAATAAAAGCCAAAGCCCAGCAAATTTCCATATGCTTAAACAACAACAACCCCGCCCTTCCGTTCGAAAACAGAAATCAAATATGTACTTTGTAAACTCGACAAAAAACTCATTGTGTAAACGCGAGTGCGAGATTTTTTTTAAATTCTTCGAATACGAATACGAATTATGAAAATTTCTGAATTTTCGCAATCTTCAATTCTCAATCCTTCCAATTGACTTAAGCAAAATGCCGGGACTCAAACTGGGATTACAAAACGGAATGCGGAAGATGCCAGCACGCCCACGTTGGAGGGTTAACATACACTCGTGCCTACGCTCGAGTGTGTGTCTATAAAAATGATATATGTACCCAGATGTGCGGGCACAAAAGACTCGAGCAAAGTTGGGCGAGTCAGTCAGAAAAGTCGTAATCCTTGAAATGTCAAGTGGTTGCTTTCCTGCGCCCGAAGAAGAACTTTCTAATCTGAATCATACGCAAAGTAGAAGAATTCGGTGTAATGAACGCAGCGGGCACCAAGGGTGACGGGGTAGCGGCTTGGGAAGCGACCAATGGGGGGGTCGTAGCCAAAAAAAAGGTATACAAGCCTCGCTCGTAATGCGTAGAAAACAAAACAAAGCACGTTTTGCACTCAATGGGGCACAGCAGGTGCTGTGCACTAACCCAGAGACCCCTAGACCCCTGGACCCCCCGGCAACCCAGACCCAGTTCTCCAGATTGTGTTCCAGGGGTTAGACGGGTATGCTCCTCGGTAGCGTTAAGCGCTAAGAGCTAGTTAGTCAAAGTCGGGTAAGAAGGGGCAAGAAGAAGAAATGGAAGACAGGGCAGAACAAGCAAATGATGAACAAGCTGTGAGAGCAGAGAGCGTGAGAGAGAGAGAGAGAGAGGTAGCTGGATAGAGGTAAGGGTAGCTGGTCTAAGCCGCTGTAGGGACTGGGTAAATAAAAGAAAGCAACGCTCCCAACGTCCCCCTCCCCCCACGAAAAGACGTGACAGTCTCTGCAGCTGGGAGTCGTCGCTAATGTTCTCGTGCTTATTCCTGGAGAGGCCAACATCGGCATAATGATGACAATCATAAGCAGCATAAGCAGCAGCGCGATGATATAGCTGCCTTGGACCTGCCAAGTGATGATGATGATGATGATCGTTATGATGATGTTGATTATGCTGCGGCTGATAATGCCGATGATGATGATGATGATGATTGTAGAGAGAATTTCATAAAATGAAAATTTTCTGCTGTACAAGCGTCGCCATGGAGCTCATTTGACTTTTATTGCCGCCGTGTGTGTGTGTGTTCGTGTGTGTGTTTGTGTTTGCTATGAGAAAATCCTGCCCGCCATTCCGGTGCGTCCTTCAAGTGCAATTAGAATACGCAAAGCTCTAAGCCTTCCGCTCTTTCTCACTCGCTCTCGCCCCGTTCATCTGCTGCTTAAGCAAATAGTTTATAGCTTAAGCAATAGTTTCACAACGAATGGCAACAAAATCAAATGTCAACAAGGACAAGCGGGATAAAAACAAAAGGATACAACGCACACAGCAAATAAGCAGAGAAACCAAAAGCACAGCAAGCACACACAGAAAGAACAAAATAGTACAGCAAAAAAAAAAAAAAACAAAAATGGCCAAAAGACTGAGAATGTCAGCCAGAACAACAGCAACAACAACTTCACTAATATAATATTTATTACGGTGATTATGTCGTGAGCCAAGGGCAAACTGGTACAGCCAACGAACACCCACCCGCTCGTCCCGCCCACGGCTACAATCCGGAGTACCCGAACGCCCCGAACAAAAAGCAAAAAGGAAGTTCACAGCCAGCAAGAGAAAGAGAAATGTAATAAGCAAGTGTGTTAAGAGAAAGGAAAGACAAGCGAATTGAAAGAGGGGAAAGAGTGGTGTGGAGAGGCAGAGGCATAGGCAGAGGCAGAGGCAGTGGGTGAGGAAGAGGGGAGAGGGGAGGGAGAAAAAGTCACATAAACTATGATGGACAACAACGATGATGACGACGACGACGTTGATGTCGAGAGGGCAAAGTCGAAAAGCTATCGCCTTAGGAATCAACTTTAATTTCTTTTATTCATCCGTAGTATGTCAATAAAAAAAAAACTCGCTTTTAAGTGGACTTGATAAGTTATCGGACTGCGCTTACATTGGCCGGTTGTTCTGCTTTCTTTCTCCCGCTCACTACCTTCTGCGCAAATTGCGCATCTAATTTCCACTGATATCTATAGAATTCTCTACATTGTACTGAAGTTCTCAGAATTTGGGACATATTCTTTTGAAGACGTCAACAAAGTGTCAAATTTAGCTTGCTGCTCGTCTTGAATATCATTAAATTTCCTTAGCTTTGCCTTTAGACATGTGTCCTTATTTAAGTATACAATGTAGCAAATGGACTGCAGAAAGTGCTCGAGGGATTGTGGATTTCGGCATAGCTAAAAGCTAAGTCAAATTATTTTACAGCTGTTCTATTTTTATTTTTTTTCCTTATCAATATTCCTTAACATACCTTGCTGGCCTACCCTTACCTATTCCAGCTCTCCAAATGGAATCTAACCTCTTTTACAATGTAAGATCAAGCTCAAGGGAACACAACAAGCAGTATTTCTATAAACAAATGTTTGATAATTTTCCATCTTTATAATTTCAGCACATCAACAAGTTTATCGTGCAGCATATTGAGAATTGAAAACCAATGCTGGTCACACTGCCACGAATAATCGCAGGCAGATACGTTTGGGGGCCGTAAAATGAAGCTTTCTCACTCGCACAGCACATATTATCAGAGTCACGTTGTCCCGTGCAAAGGATGAGGCGTTCAAGTGAAACTAGCCCATCACAAGCATCTGCATCTGCAATCGCAGCGCCAATCGGGCTCAGACCGAGCCTCAGACTGAAGCGGAATCACAGTTGGATCCGTAGTCGGAGTCCGAGCCGAAGTCGAAGTCGAAGTCGATGTCGAAAACATTGTCTGAACTTGATAGGGTTAATTGTTGTTGTGTCTGCGATTGGATCGTTGTTTCCTTTTGTTCTCGGTAAGTAAAGTATGAAAATGATACTATACCTTTAGTTAGACCTACTCAGAGGACATTATACGAAAGTAAAGGATACATTACTCTGAAAGCCCTTCAAAAACACACTCCAATTGTTCTTAGCCGGCAAACGTCACGCAGCTTGCAATAATATCAGATTTCATATTGCAAAAGAATGCAGTTCCGTCAAATACTACGAAATTTATTGTTCCTTTATTAGCTGAGACAGACAGAGAGAAAAAGAGACACAGAGAGAGAGAGAGACATTCTCAACTTTGGCTCGTGGGGGATTATGCTGAATGAGCAGAGCATAAACACAAGAATAAATCTGGGCGCAGTAAGACGAGTAATTATAGTTTATGACTCGACTAAGCCGGCAGCTTTCGTTTTCGCACTCACTCTCGCTCCCTCTCTCTCTCTTTCTCTTTTATTCACCATCCTGTTCTCCTTCACTCGCCTCGTGCCAAGTGACTGACAAATGGCGAAATACGAGAGGAATCAACAATGAACGAAAACTTAATGAATAAATAATATTTACGAGGGCAAACTTTCTGTGGCTGGCGCTTTCTTCAACTCTTTCTCCATCTACCCCTTCCTCCTCTCCTCTCAGGCTCCACGATTGCAGCGGCATCTACTTCCACAGTTAGGAGTGTGCAACCCAACAACACCAACAACACGGAGAACAGCTTCTATTTTGATGAGCATAATAACAACTCGAGAACCACAAGTGCCGACGTACTCCTCATGTCGTCGCTCGACCAACCGTCGACGACTACAGGCCGCACGGTGAATGCATCGATGAGAGCTGAGGTCGATAGGCTCACTGGGAACACAACGATCCGAAATGTGAACACAAGTCAATCGGACCTATCAACTGCCACCACCAAGACGGCATCGGCATTGACATCGGCTTCGGCTTCGGCGGTGGCAACATCAATAACTACAACGACGACCAAGAGTGCTCGCAGCACTTCCAAACAACCCAACGACTCCATACGATCCAGAAATCACTGGACTTCGGGAGGCACCGGCGATGCGGAACGTTCGCGCACATTTCGCAACAAGTTCCATCATGAGAACCACTATGGGCCGTTCTTCGAGGAGCCATCGAATCAAATCGATCCCGGCAAGACCCTTGTCTCAGCGGTACATCTCTTCACCGAGGCGGTACTCAATTGTCGCGTAGGCATGCTAAAGGACAAGACAGTGAGTGATGATCGATGACCGCTAGATCAGTGGGGAGAGTATTTAGATCATCCTAACTTTGCAGGTCATGTGGGTGCGGCGCACTACAGAGAAGGTTTCATTGCTGACGGTCGGCAATGTGACCTACAGTGGAGATCCTCGAATTCGCGTCAAATTCCAATATCCAAACAATTGGCGACTGCTGATCAATCCTACGCAGCGGGAAGATGCCGGCATCTATATGTGCCAGGTTTCAACGCATCCTCCGCGGGTCTTTACCACAAATCTCACTATACTGGGTAAGAAGTCAAGAAATTAATATTAATCTGCTTATAAACAGGGCCCTAACCGTGCAACCCTACATACGAAACTCACGCGACTCTTAAAATTGTGTTCCTCTCTTTCTCTTCAGAACCCCCTCTACGCCTAATCGACGAGCACGAACGGGACGTCGGAGATAGATATTACAAGTCAGGCAGCACCGTCGATCTGCAGTGCCAAATATCGCGAAATTACTACTTGAAGGAGCATGATCGCATATTCAAGTCAGTCGAACCGGCTAATGGGAAGACCAGCAAGCTAAATGAGACTAGCGAACAGAACCTTCACCTAAACCTTAATCTTATAAGCGATGCCAACCAAACTCACTCGACATATTCCAGCCAAGAGCTTGAAAAACACTTCAATAACTTCATCTCCTGGGCCAAGGACGAGGAGCCTTTGCAAGCACAGACCACACGACGTTTCAGGTAAGATGAAAGTCCAGGGAAGGACTTAGATTTTAGATTTACAATATTTATATGCAAAAAAATAGAGGTCGTACCAAAAAGAAAATGCCACACCACAAGAGAATCTGATTATTTTTGAGGAAGTTAGGAGTCTTGGAAGTCTTGGTAGGGACCTTACATGGAGTAGCATGGTCACGCAGCAGCATGGAAGATCCAAAAAATTTCAATATTTTGGATAACAATATTTTGATGCAAAATCAACCTAGAGATCATACAAAGATGATACTGACATCCCACAAGAGAATCTGATGATTTTTGAGGAAGTTAGGAGTCTTAGAAGTCTTGGTAGGGACCTTACATGGGGGTAGCATGGTCACGCAGCAGCATGAAAGGTCCAAGAAATTTCAATATTTTGGATTACAATATTTTTATGCAAAATCAACCTAGATATCATACAAAGGTGATACTGCCATCCCACATGGGAATCTGATGATTTTTGAGGAAGGTAGGAGTCTTGGAAGTCTTGGTAGGGACCTTACATGGGGGTAGCATGGCCAAACAACAGCATGAAAGGTCCAAAAAATTTCAATATTTTGGATTACAATATTTTTATGCAAAATCAACCTAGAGATCATACAAAGACGATGTTGCCATCCCACAAGAGAATCTGATGATTTTTGAGGAAGTTAGGAGTCTTGGAAGTCTTGGTAGGGACCTTACAAGAGGGTAGCATGGCCACGCAAAAGCATGGAAGGTCCAAAAATGTCAATATTTTGGATTACAATATTTTGATGCAAAATCAACCTAGAGATCATACAAAGACGATGTTGCCATCCCACAAGAGAATCTGATGATTTTTGAGGAAGTTAGGAGTCTTGGAAGTCTTGGTAGGGACCTTACATGGGGGTAGCATGGTCACGCAGCAGCATGAAAGGTCCAAGAAATTTCAATATTTTGGATTACAATATTTTTATGCAAAATCAACCTAGAGATCATACAAAGATGATACTGCCATCCCACAAGAGATTCTGATGATTTTTGAGGAAGTTAGGAGTCTTGGAAGTCTTGGTGGGGACCTTACAAGAGGGTAGAATGGCCAGAAAACAGCATGAAAGGTAAACAATTTGGAATATTTTAAATGCAAAACCAATTTAGAGGTCAAACCAAGAAGAATAAAGACATCTTTCTCTAAAATTTACCGATCTTTAATGTAAAGCCATACATACATTGTCATACAATACAAAATTTTTGATGCGTTCGCAGTATTTCCGACATGTGGCTAACTAGTCGCATTTCCATACCAGATGCCAAGCTCTCTGATAGCGGAAACTATTCATGTTCACTCGGTAGACTTTTTACGGTGATTGTACAAGTTCAAGTACTCACAGGTAAGATGGTGTAAGTCGAATATAGCTTATACTATATCTGTTTTATATTTTCTAGGTGAACTACCCGCTGCAGTCCAACATAATCTTGCACGAAAAGTAGCCAACTGCTTTGCACCATCCTGGAGTCTATTCCTTATTGTGATTTGCTTTTACGTTCTCACGACTAAGTTCCAAAACATCCGACTATTGTAAGCGTATTGATAAAGTATTGACTTGATATGCCGTGACCATTATAATACAAAGCATAGAAACTTAAAGAAACTCCAAGCAACAAGTTTGAAAAGTCCAAAAAATTAGGAGCGGCAGTAAACCGAACATTCGTATACATACATCTATAACGAAACATACATATACATACATATATACATAGGGTTTTCTATATCAATTTACACGACTTCCATTCGCATTCCTCTCGATAAATTTAACGTTAAGTAAAGTTGAATATACATACATATATATAATTTTTTTCTTGTAGAATTCTCCCATGATATATCAGTTTAAGAACTTGCCCAAATTTATTATGTATACATATACCATATACATACTATACAAATATTATAATGTATTGAAGAACAAATATCGAAATTGTAAAAAATTAGACAAAAAACATTATTTGATATTTCGTTGGGTGTGTAAGTCTGAGTTTAACTAGCACTTACACATATGAAATTTTTTGGTGATTAGTATGTTTGTAAATATTGTATAATGACGGAGATCGGGGTTGTCTACCCTACATAATCCTTACATTCCAATCCACTCCCCAACTAGCCCAATTGCATTGTACTACACACTTACACACCCACACACACACACACCGGAAAAATGATTGTATATGTATTTTTATAATATTACTGTATAGTTAAAACAATTTCAATTGATTTGTATACATCACTTAGTTAACGGTAATCTCTACTCGGGTGAATCAAAGTTACTTTCACACCACGAATATTGTTGAATTGCGTTAATTGTGAATTGTCATGAATGTCATGCTATATTACAAGAAAATTAAATACATACTTCAAATAAAAACAACGTTTCGACTACACTTTTACTACAATCATCAAAAATGCAGTACATTAAATACGAAAGAAAGTTTTTCCAACCAACTTTGGCGGACATTACTTTTGGCGGGTCTGCCGTCGGTACATCAACGTGAACAAAGTTGCAAAGCTCTCCAGGGTGGAAATCGCAGTGTTGCGCAGTGTGAGGATAAAGTTCAGAAGTTGCGGACGACAAAACTTTTGCTAATAATTTAGCAAACATTGGTCGGGGGACTGTTTCTTAATATTTATTCCTGCGCTCCAAATAATATATAACAAAAATCAAGAACATAAAGAAAACTAACCTCAACTCAAGTTGAGCTGCATACCACGCTTAACTTCGTATATTCAACAAGCGATTAGCTGCCAGCTGGCCGGCACCTATCGATAGTCGTGCCAACTGTAGCGCTTAGCATCGATATCTCGATCGATATTTGTGCAGCGTATCGCATACTTATTTATAGCACGAATTTTTTATTTTCTTTTTGTTTAAACATATACATAACAACATTTAACACTTAATTCAAAATACAAAAAAAATTTTAATTTCAACCAAAAGACTGCAACGCATAAAAAGTGAGTTCAAAGCGTATGCAAATTTCATAATTCTTGCTCTTGACATTTTGCATTGCCCCCGCCGAGTGATAAGATTCAATGATGTACATAATAGGCGAGTACCTATGTATACGCAGTATATAAACATATATGTATATATGTGTATACTTCTGTGTTAGTGCATTGTCTGCTAGATGCTAAAATGCCGTTTTTCTTAATGTATTCATACGCCCCCGCACCGAAAGACAAATCGGCGCTCCGCTGGCGTGTGGATGAATTTCTCAATAGAAATGCCGAAAGATTGTTTATCGATGGGAGAAACAATTGTTTTTGACACTTGTTCTCTCTGTCTCGTCTGACTCTGACTTCACCTTGACTAAAGTACACGAGGGCAATGCAAAATACCAACAACAACAACAAAAATAGACTGAATGATAACAGTAGCAAGAATACAAAACAAAACAAAAATAACATGCAAACGATTTTCCACAGTTTTCATCCTCACAAGCATCGTCAATTGCCAGAGCAAAAATGTTGAACCTACGTAACGTCTGGTCTGTAGGCAATAATACCGGCCTCATCGCTATCAGGTAGGTGGGGTAACCACAGGTGTATGAAATCGTGTGCTTAATTAAGTGCAGATATATCTGAAAGTGATAAGAAAATTAATAGTATATTTATGATAAAAATATAATATCATTTTAAGAGTAACACCTTTTTCGATTGTTCAATGTACTTTCGATAAGTATTATATTCCAATTGGAAACATAAATCTGAATTGTTATTCTGTCCCTTGTTTTAGATCAATTTCCACGACTGCCAGCTGCAAGGATTCGGAATCATGGTTCTCGAAACTGTTGGTGCGCAAAATCGAGCCCACCAAGGAGTCTCACAGTCGCATGCTGAGCGACAAGGAGATCATCTATGCACTGCATACGCATAACGTGCGTCCCGATTCCATGGGTGACTACCTGAAAAACTAGTGAGTGGTTCCCCGCGGGAAATATGGTTCAGATTATATATTTAATTGATATTCATATTTCCAGTAAAAATACGGTGGCTCTCATTAATGAAAAGAAGTCGGGACTGTCGTGCAACCTGGTCGCTTCGTGGACCGTTCAGGTGGGCGATATGGATCAGTGTTTGCATTTGTGGAAATACACTGGCGGTTTCGAGAAGATCGATCAGGCAAAGGAGGATCTGTGGAACGATCCAGAATATCTGAAACTAATGAATCAACGTTCCAAGTTTCTACGCTCGCGTCACCTGCAATATCTTTTGGCCTTCAGCTACTGGCCACAGATCGAGAGCCGAGAAGGGAAGAACATCTATGAAATGCGGCAAGTGAAGACTCGCAGATACTAAGAAACTCAATACTAATGTAGTACCATGTGGTTTGCAGCTCGTACCGCCTGACACCTGGCACCATGATCGAGTGGGGCAACAACTGGGCACGTGCTATCAACTTCCGTAAACACAACAACGAAGCCTTTGCCGGATTCTTCTCGCAGATTGGTCGACTTTACAACGTGCATCACATTTGGTGTAAGATCCTCGCATTTAAACGACGAGAAATGTGTGAGAAATATGTCTCGTTTCTTTTTCAGGTTACAAATCGCTGCAGGATCGTAAAGAGACCCGTGAGGCGGCCTGGCGCTCGCCCGGCTGGGATGAGTGTGTCGCATATACCGTGCCATTGATCCGAGAGATGCATTGCCGTGTTCTAGCGCCCACTGAGTTCTCGCCCTCACAATAAGATGGCCAAAATCAATATCATATATATACTATATACATATACTGTGGATCTACAGACCGGCTCTGTGTCAATTTGATTTTGAAATGCTGTGAAATACCATATATTTCAGTAGCAAGAAGTGTTATCATGTCAATCCCCTGCCTCCCCTACCCGATTATAATTGTTGAAAACTTGTAAATAATGTCAGCATTCGCATGCTTGCATATTAGCTATTATTTCGTAAGTTCAAAATGCATTTCTTTTTTCTAAACTATAGCAATCTAAAGCAAAACAAAAACACTGAGTGTAATCGAAAAATTATAATGAAGTCAAAACGATCAGAATTTATAACTAAACTAAATACATATGTTAATGTTATTATGTACGAAAATAAATTGTGAACTAATTGCATTTACTACATGTGTTTACGTTTTAGCCACAGTCATATTTACATATCATATTTTGTACAGGTATATCGAGATAAGTGAACTGATCTTTAAGCCAAGCCGAATATCAACTAAGGACAGAGTGGATAAGAGTCAAACTGGCATATATGACTTGATTCGAAAAATATTCTAGAATGCATAAACAAGGTTTACTTCTATTTAAATAGACTGCAAATTCTCGTGTATGATACATTCGTATTTAATATTACAATTGAAAATGCAAACTGAACCTTATGCTAAGCTTAGTAAGAACTAAGGACAGAGCTGATAAGAGTCGAACTGGGGGTATATATCCTTATATAAAGTTATTCTAGAATGTTTCCGAAAGCTTCTTAAAGCTGACCTGATCTTATATATCTGTCTCTCTCTGTGATTATATTCGTCTCATTCACTTTCGAGAATTAATTTACGAACTGGGAATACAATGTGTTGCGTTTTTCATGGCAGGCAAAAGAACAACCCTTACGAGCTGAGCCCTTTGTCGTTCTGCTGGCGCACAGTCTTTTGATGCTTCTTGCCCTGCAAGTGCTGCTGCAAGATGGATATGTGATTCATGGCCTTATTGCACAGTTTGCAGTAGTAGCAGCCGGAGGGCGTTCGGTACAAAAGACACTCGCTATTCATGTCGACGAGAGTAGCCAACGATGCGCCGCCGCCTACCGCCGCCTGTTGTTGTTCCTGCAGCTGGGAACAACTAGCAGCAGATCCGCAATCTTCCCCCAGACTCTGTTTGCGTAGATTTTTCTGATGCTTAGCACCGTCCAGATGCATTTTTATTTGCGATGCCGATGTTACACTTATTTTGCAGATTTTGCACATCAGGCTATCCGCGAGGACAGCAGCCGTTCTAGCAGAAATCTCCTCCTTGTTCCTGCGACCATTTGTGGTCATCACCTCAATGGCTCGCGGCTCCTGTGACGTAGTGGTGTCTGCCACATCGCTATTGGCCGTGCGAGTATTTAAAAACAGTTCACCAATGCCAAAACGACCATCATCAGAGACACCAGGTTCCGCCTTGGTGCCAGTGCGAACCCATTTTCCCTCCGCATTGTAGTAGCCGGCACCCGATGGCTTCGAGCGTCGCTGTACGACCAACTGATGCTTGCGACCCGAGTAATGCTGGCGAGCGTGGGTCTTCGATGTGAGCGCCAGATCGCACAGTGTACAATGGAATGCATTCGGTCCGGTCGGGCCCTCTTTGACCAGACGTTTAATCGGCGGCGTCTGCAGACCCGCTTCCGTATAATTCTTGGCCAGCCAAGCGCTAATGTGACGGTCATGTGATTTGGACTCGTAATGATCCTTGGCACTTTTCATTGAGGTCATCTGCGACTTGCATAATTGACAGGATAATGGTTGTATAAGCTTATTAAGCTCATCGGGATAGCTTAGGTCACGTCCCTGGAACATGACCAAACTATTTGGTTCCGCCATCGTCGACGGTGGCGAATGCTCATTGAGTTTCCGCTTGAGTTTTCGCTGTGATGCAACTGGTCTGACATCCTGTGGCGTCTCTTTGTCGCGTCCAAGCGTATGAAAGCGATTTCCACTGGCTTGTTGTGCAGCTGAAGAGCTTTGCCCAGCTGGGTCACTAACATCCGCTGACATTGTCAACGGTATCTGGTAACCAGTCAGAAATTCCGAGGTCATTCTCCTCTCCCGAGCACCGCAAAAATAAGTCTGAATATATTTAAAATGTATCTAGTGATGGACAACTGCCACAAAAATGTCTATTACGCAGACGCGAAAATTATCGCACCACGTTGCATCCCTAATGTAATTTCTAACCGTTTTTCCCCCAACGGGAATTAAATGGACAGCAGCCGAGTTCGAATATTTTTTAGACAATACAATGAAACCCGAACCAATTCTTCCCTATTTTAAATTACAAAGCAAGTTCGTGTATAATTTTATATTTTTTATTTTAAAAATCAGCGTGCCTTTAAAAACAAACTCATTTAGTTGTCGGGCAAAGAACGGATGATGTCCGAATCTCCAGGATCGGTAATGGACATCGTGCACACACGGAAGTATTTACCGCAAGCGGTTCCCAACTCAATGTTGGTGCCGCTGTAGTGCTGTACTTCGGTCTTGGCCAACATGGCGTAGTACTCAATCTCAGACTTCCTGTAATGGTGATATAAATTTAAAAGCATATTAGTCGGCGCTCCAAGATGGTATCAATTTTTCCGATTAGAAATTTGGCTTCAGAAAGAGTCTCTAGTAATATAAATAATTCGTCATGGCGATCGGGATTACAAAAATCATCATATAACACTAGTAATCATTGCTTTTGAGAGCAGAATTTCTTACCCCAAGTATCCACATGTGCTGGAACCAACTGGAGCTGAGCTGAGCTGAACTGAACTGAGCGGAACGTAGCAATCCGAAATGAAGTTTAATCTTTTGGATACAACGTGCAACGGCACCAATGTTGCACGTTGTCACGCAAAATACTACTCCATAGTTTCCATCAACACATGTATTTGATTGAAATCATATTTCTCAGTCAGCTTTAAGCAAGACTCCATATGGTTCCAACAACAACTCAAACATACTTGGACGTAATGGAAATCTACTTCTCTGTAGTATTTTTCATTGCAAATTCTTTTTGTCACCATCACTGGAACCAAATCCGTTCTCACCTCAAAGCAGGGGTGTTGCTGGCGATGAGCACCAGTTTAGCCTTGCCCTGACGCAGGGTCTTCAGAGTCTGCTTGTAACCCAGGCAGTATTTGCCGGATTTCATCACCAGCGCCAGACGCGCATTGGTGCTCTCCAAAGCCTTTTTCTGTAAAACGAGACAAATACACAAAATTAGGTTAGGTTGAATACAGTCAAAATTACAGTTGTTCGTTGTTATTTACCTGTTTCTTTACGGCGACCATATTGAACGGTTAAGCGACGAAGTATCTGTATTAATTATAATAAATTTATACTCATTAAAACATTCTGACATTTTAGAGGAAGTCAAAATGAAAACACACCCACCTTAGTCGACTGACGATGTCAAAAAGAAAGAGCAGAGCAAGAAACGGAAACACGCTACCTCAGCAAGGGCTGCCAACTGCATTGACTATTAAGCAGCCCTGCGAATGCTGGCACGTTACGATGACTGAAGGGCGATGTATGACAGCCCAGCAAACACTTATCGATTATGTGTGCACACAAAATAAAACTATAATTTACTATAATGTACAAAGATATATTACATATATCTTAAGTAAGTCTGCCTTTTTTTATTAAGATCTCGGTAGTTAATTTATTTGTTAAACCAATTTGATTATTATATTACAGAAATCGATACCTTTGAATATCATGCAAAGCAGTCATGCATAAGCAATTGAAGTCGTACGATAAGCAAACAAATGCATATGTGCGCCCATATGTTTCTGGTTTCGCATGTGAGTGTGTGTGAAATTTCGGTATTTTGAATACTTGCACATGTAGCGCAATTGTGGAATAAACATGCATAAAAGAAAAACTCCAAAGTCTGTAAATAAACCACCGCCGATACAGGCAGTTCCCAAAAAAACCGCATTTGATGGTGACAACGATATACAATTCGAATTGGAACTCTGCTGGTGCGTGCAGCAATTGCAGACGGCACTGGACAGCGGCAAGTTGAGTCAAAAAATCGGTAAATCTCAAATAAGATACTAAAAACAACATAAACGAAAGTAAAAACATTAATTGTTTTCGATACTATAGCGGAAGATACGGCCAAGAACTTAAAAACTTTAACAAGCCAAACGGCGCCGCTAATCAAGAAGCGTCAGGTTATGAAGCTCGCTCTGGGCGATTACCGTGCGAAGATGCAGCAAGAGGAGAAGAAAATGATACTGGGTAAGGAAAAAGTGAATAACTACACTAAATAAATATTATTATTGACATGCAACCTGGTTAGGGGTTGGTAAAAGCGAATTCATAATAGATGTCTCCTTTTAATGCATGCATATTTTGTCTCTCTCACTTTGAAAGCCACTCGAAACTAATGCATCTTCTCCGCTTTTTTCCTGTTTCAGCTTCAAAACAAATCAAATTCACACCGTCTGCCGATACAAATAAGAAATCTAGTTTTGTAAAGAAGTCGGCTCTGCTCACATCGGGTGCAGACTTTCGCTTTAATTTCACCGATCCAGCCGGAGGGAACAACAATAACCAAGACAATGTCCAACAACCCGTCGATTTGCCAGTAACAACATCCACGTCCTCGCTCAACTCGAGCATTAGTATATTTGGCAGCACTGGCGGCAGCCAGTTCAAGTTCAACTTCGCCATCGATAATACTGCAGACGATATCGATATGGCTGGTCTAAAGTTAAAATAGTATAAGAAACATCATTACTAATAATAAAAATAAAAAAACAAAGTTACTCTTATCAAAAGTTGTACACTTCAATGGGGATGGAAAATAAAAAAGGCGACAATACAGAATTTTAAATGTTAGTCAGGTTGTTTTTTTATTAAGCAAAAATTAAACTTTGTCTTAGTTCTAGGCCCAAGAATCGGCGTTATGTTGCGCGCTCGTCTCTTTAAAAATTCGTAAATACTTCATTTCGTTTGGGCTCCGCTTGTGCAACTCAAGTAATGCACATTTATAAATATTTATAAGCTTGTGTTGCGTGTGTCAATGGAATAGATAGTTAATTTTAAACTAAACTGGTCGGGAACAAGGATGTGTTGCTGTCATGTTGCCGCCAGTTTGCTGCTGATAAACCTCGATTGTGTCACCCTCCTCCATTTCCAGTGAGGTTGGTGTATCGTTCTCATTGATCGGCTGTCCATCAAATCGAAATCGCACTACTTGCATGGAAAGTCCCTATAGGGATATAAGATATAGAGTTTGTGATTTTTAAGCAATTAAACCATTGTGATCCAAATTTACCGCTCGATCGCAATAGGCATTCATCAGCTTGCGCAGCGGCGTGTGTTTCTTGATTTTGAATTGAACGACAGCATTATCCTGGCCCAAAACCTTTAAATTGATGTGCTCGGTTTCAGTCTGTAAAGAGAGTAGCACATCTGTTATAGACGGAAACAATCGCGCATTCGTAGGTTGTACAATTTTCCCGCTCTTTTTTTTTATAGACAAGCCAGCATTTTGAAAATGGCGCGAATTTTCCCAATGCGCTGGTAGCTGGTGTGTGGTGTGTAGCTGGTTTTTTTTCAATATATTGTACAATTTTTTCGTTTTTTTTTTGCATGCTTGAATTGGCAGTTTGTGGGTGTATATGTGTTTGCAAATGCACATGTGTATAAGTGCAATATACATCCGCACTTTTAACCGGCTTAATTTTGCACACAAGGGTAGCAAATATTTACATTAAGTTACAGTAGCTCAAATGGTATTCCTCTTACAAATTTCGCAATATATTTACCTTTTTTTCCTCGCTCATTGTGAAATACGATTTAAATGTTCCTTTTCTTTAGCGATCCAGTCGATCAAAACCTAAGAATGTGACAACACAATCAACGTTGTTAGTGAAGTGAATTTGATACAAAAACAGAAGAAACGATAAGCGATAGCTATCGTACCGTGTCGTGAAATGATCAAAGTGGTCGATTAATTGAACTTGGCGTTCATTTCGATCATTTAGCTAAATTGCGATCTTCGAATATCAAAATGTACGAGTTCGATAATGGAAAAATTACAAAATATTATTTAAATACGATAATCAATAAAATATTTAATTATGAAAATAAATCAAGTGAAGCAAGCTAATGTCGATAGCTCTCGACCTGAAGATACCCTTTGCACAATTTGAAAAGGTAAAATGTGATATCTGTCCAGTGTTGTGCAGTAGAAATACACCGCCTCGCGGCAAAATATTGTCAAGCAATTGGACACAATTTATAAAAAAATCGCAATATTTATTCAGATCAAAAAAATGCCAAGTACTTTATTTTTGAATAATACGATAATTTTTATTCTATTAAAGGTAATATGAAAAATACTCAATATGGAAGTTATTACTTTTCTATACATAATACATACATTCGCTGATGCATGTATAATCTGTTTATATACTTTGTTCTTGTTACTTTTACAATATTATTCTCTATGCTTATGTACACACATTGTTTGTTGATTTTGCTTTGGTTTTTTTCTCATTTGGTTTACCATTTGAATTGATTGAATATATTTGTTATTATAAAGTATGTGTGCGTGCACACATACACATCTGCACGTCTATAGCATTTTAAATTCAATGTATGCATGTATATTGTTTTATTGTATTCTCTGATATGCATTTATTTAATTATTAATTGTTATACACATACATGGACATACATATAAGTTGCACATGTGAAAGTAACGGAATTCCGAATTCCAGTTCCGAATTCCGTTAACATTTGAAACTAACGGAAACTGAAATTCTCTTCTCCAAAGTTGATCTTAAATGTGATTAATTTATTCCTCGTTTCATGTGAACAGAACAGATCTGCTTAAAATATATGTATATATGAAAATAAAGAGAGTTTTTTTATTCGAATAAGTATAGTTTTAAAAAAGACAACTGAAACGGGAAAATTTAATTCGATCGAAAAGATTTTCAACCTGATTATCACACAGATCGTAAATAAAAAATAGATTGGGAAATCTTTTTAAATTTAAACTTCACATACATACATACATACAGGAAAATTTAGGGAAAAGTTAAGATATATCTAAAATCAAGGGCACATATACTTAACATTCACATGTAAGTATGTATGTACTAAGTTAAGTTAGTTCGTAATACACATTTAGATGTTGAAAAAGCTTAGCAATTAAATTGAAGTTATCTAAAAATATACAAAAATTACAATCGAAAATGAGTTGTCGTCTAACTACTTATGTAAATATATGTATATATCATCTATCGGTGATACACACAAATACTTTGAAATGTTCACTACACACACATACATATACTATGTACTAGTGTTTGGAGCGTGCGAGTGGGTCAGGGTGTGGCACACAGACATGTATATACAGGATACAGATGCATATATTCAGCTTGCCGCAAAGAGCAAAAACATTTCGAGGTATAAAAAAGCGATTTCTGTTGTTCGACTAGCTAATTAAACACATTCAATTATTATTTTTCATTTTTTTGGTTTTTTTTGTTTGAAAAAACTTTACAATTACAGGTATAAGTTATTTGTTTATCAACAATAAATTCCAATAGGTTGCAGCTGAATATATGCGCGTACAGTGATATTTGTATGTATGCGCACCCTCGAATTTCGCCGCATGCTAACGTGTCGGGCAATATTAGAAAATATATATATTTTTTTTTACATATAATCGTATTCATAATTTTCATATACATACATATATATGTGTGCATGCAAGGTCTATATCTACCTATGTATGTACTTATGTGTTATATCTGATTACCCGCACTAACTAGAGTTGAGCAATTTCTTGTATTGTTTTATTTTATAAATACTTTTGTATGTATGTACTCGTCTACCGTTATCGTATTATGTAAGTTGGTTTGCATTTCTTTTAAATATATATACATATACACATATACATATATCATCATTATTATTATTGTTGTTATTGTTGTTGGTAGGTAGGCGGCCTTGATGGTTAAGTATTTGTTCCTTTTTGGTTAAGTTGTTTCTTTATTTTGTCATTTTTTCTCTCATTTTCTGTGGGTCTAACGTACATCGTGCATCTTACATAAGTATGTAAGTATATATGTTTGTATGTTTAGCTGTACTATGTACATTTGTGGGTAGTAGAACCTATAGTGGGCATACAGAGGCATTTCATGTACTATTCTCATCTCTAAGTTTCTCTCTTTCGCTCTGTACAGAGTGGCATTTTCAGCCTGACTGTCGTCTTACTTTGGTATCACAATTGGAGAATGCCTATTAAGCAATCGGTTTCTCATTTTGTTTTGCTTATAATTAGCGGTACACATACATATACTGACAAGCGCCACTGTTCAATTTTCGCATTACTGTTTAAATCAGAGCGGAACTACAACTGGAACTAGAACTGGTGGCAAATGTGAGTTGTACATATAGAGACATATACAGATATATATATATATCCATAAACGGAACTAAACATTGAGAATCAGTATTGTATATAATATATGGTATATAGCATATACACGTAAATGGAGGCGTATATAAGTTATGTATATGTACATATTTTTTTGGTTTTCCGTTTGTTTTTATATATATATTAATACACATATATATATAAAAGTACAAAATTTTGTTGTGTTCTTAGTTATTTGTTTATCTTTGTTCTTGCGTTATGTACTAATTTATCTAAAAGATGTTTGCCTCTTGTGTTCCGTGTCTTGTATTGTGAATGCATATTTTCTTGTATGTCTGTAGGTACTTTGACTTTAGACTACCCTGATCGAAAATCCATCGTGCATAACCTCAACATCTCGCTCTCTGTGTGA
This sequence comes from Zaprionus inermis, assembly GCA_018151445.1. Classification (NCBI taxonomy): domain Eukaryota; kingdom Metazoa; phylum Arthropoda; class Insecta; order Diptera; family Drosophilidae; genus Zaprionus; species Zaprionus inermis. The sequence continues at coordinate 5,011,110 of JAECXD010001052.1, forward strand.
AAGTGAGGTTAGATGCGGTGCATGCCGCATGCCCTCTCTTTCTGTCTTGTATTTTCTTCATCTACTGCGATTTGTCGCATCGATCATTTGGATCAGTGTAGTTGCAGTAGTTAGAAGCTTGTTTAAGGTACTTAAATGTTTCTGTTTAAATTTCCATTTCAGTGGTAAGTTTGGATATACACACACACACACAGCACACACGTGTCTGTTATGTACGTGTGCGTGCATGTATGTGTAGGTACATATTCGAATATATTTTTCGCAACAGTTCTCGTTTTCAGTTTTCTTTTTTTTGTTTTTTTTTTTTCAATCATTTTTGTATTGTTGTTTAAAATTATCTTTGGGTTTTTTTTCGCATACTATTTGCAACCGAGAGGCGGGCGAAGAGTAAGTGAAACATAGAACACACGCACATTCATAATACACAGATACATATAGATGTTTATATATGTAATTATGCATAATATAATACATTACAATTTGCATAATATTGTTGTATACCGATATACCCTTTCGCTATGTAGGAGGAATTTGCTGACCGTAGTTATACTTAATGTTTGTATTCAATGTACTATACAGTACTTTATATACTTATAGTGAGTTAATGTCGCTTCGGGGGACTTCTCAAATTTGTAGCTCAAGGCTCCGTCTAATCGTATTTACATGGTACAATATAGTAAGTATATGTATATATGAATTTATGTTGCATTTTTACAAAGATGTACAATAATATGGATAAGCTATATGTAAATAAAAATGCTTATTCGATTTTCGCTTTGTTTCTCGTTTCTTTGGTTTTGGAAATTAAAGTAAACATTCATATAGCATAAGGTAATTTCCACGTAAGCCCGTATAAAAAGTATAAAATTGTTGTTACTTTATTTGTTTTATAAAAATTACAAATGTTCATATAAAAATAGATATACGTACACATATAAAAAAATGAATTCAAATAGAAATACACACACATATATATTCATATTCATATCCATATCCATATCCATATTCATAATCATAATCATAATCATAATCATAATCATAATCATAATCATAATCATAATCATAATCATAATCATAATCATAATCATAATCATAATCATAATCATAATCATAATCATAATCATAATCATAATCATAATCATAATCATAATCATAATCATAATCATAATCATAATCATAATCATAATCATAATCATAATCATAATCATAATCATAATCATAATCATAATCATAATCATAATCATAATCATAATCATAATCATAATCATAATCATAATCATAATCATAATCATAATCATAATCATAATCATAATCATAATCATAATCATAATCATAATCATAATCATAATCATAATCATAATCATAATCATAATCATAATCATAATCATAATCATAATCATAATCATAATCATAATCATAATCATAATCATAATCATAATCATAATCATAATCATAATCATAATCATAATCATAATCATAATCATAATCATAATCATAATCATAATCATAATCATAATCATAATCATAATCATAATCATAATCATAATCATAATCATAATCATAATCATAATCATAATCATAATCATAATCATAATCATAATCATAATCATAATCATAATCATAATCATAATCATAATCATAATCATAATCATAATCACAATCATAATCATAATCATAATGATATTGTTATTCATATTCATATTCATATTCAATTAGGCCATACACAAAACACAATCGTGAATTATCTGAATTAAGAAGATTAGCCTCGGCTAGCCGAAGTTTGCATACCCTTTTTTTCTCTTTACCCATACAAATATGAGAGAATTTAACAAATTTCAAATCGACAAAAAACGAAAAAATCGAAAAGAAATAAACCCATGGGTTATACCGAAATTTATTGTCACCCTTCGGCGGTGTTTTCATGTTTTTTTTGTTTGCTTTTTTCTAACATTTCGCTTCAGTTTCTTTTAGAGAGTTGTAGAAGTGTATTCGGGCTTCAACGGACGGGGCGCGATCGTACGAGCTGATGATTTCTGCTGAACTCGAGAACTATTCACATACATGGCTAACCTAACAGTTTCTATATAATAGACTATATAATATTATATTTATGGGGAACAGGGTATCGTGAGTGTTTTGTGTACATTTTAAAGGGTATGCAGATCAATCCGGTGTCGTTTTGTGGTACATTTTGTGTACTGTTGATATCAAAAAGAACTTATCTCTCTTCTCTATAGCTATTTAATTATTAGCTCTATAACTATTTAAAAACTTAATGACAAGGATTATAAACTTTCGGATCGTTTTTATCTTTGTTCTTTTTGTTGTTTTTTTTATGCTGTTTTTGGTATTCTATACTTTCATTAATATGTATTACAATTTGAAAAACAATTAGTTGAGAAGTTCTAAAAAGGTTTTTCCGCTCTACTTATTCTTGTGTGTGTTGTATCTTTTATCTTGTATCTTATCTGAAATGTGAGTTTCGATAGATCGAGAGACACGTTCATACACACATGTATATCGATGGAGACATGCATGGATATCTAAGTATGTACATCCGTTAAGGTAAAAGCGTCGATTTTCTTCATTTCTTTTTCTTTGTGGGTAAAAGATACAATTAACAAAATTTATATTTCTATGCCCATGGTGTGTTTGGGTTTGTATGCGCTCGCATATGAGGTGACTAGTGATGTATGTGCTTGTACACACACACGCACACACACGCACACACGCACACGCACACACACACACACACACACACATACACACACGCATACACACACGCACGCACACTCACACACACACACAGCCAGGTGTCTATATTTCATAGAAAGTATCTGTACTGCATTTTGTTATAATTATTTTTGCTTTCTTTTTTTTTTTTCTCTTGTTTTCAATGTTCTTTTTATACCATTTTTGCTTTTGTTTTTACTATTGCTGACGTGGTTGGTGTTACTTGCATTGCTGGCGGTTGCACAGTCAGGCCACTCGGCCTCAGAAAATTCTGGCAGCGTTGGCGGGGAAAGGGGAACGTTTCGTCCCTTTTAATTGGCCACCAAAAGTTGCTGATAGGTCGAGCCGGTGCCATAGAATGAGTTGAGGCTGTCGATGAGTTTGCTGTTGCTGGCAGCAGTAGCTGCTGCCGAGGAGTCCTGTTGTTGCTGCTGTTGTTGCTGCTGTTGCTGATTGTTGTTAATGCTGCTGCCATTATTGGTCATATTGTTGCTGCTGGCAGCCGATGAGTTGTTGCTGCTGTTGTTGCCGCTGCTGCTGGCCGACATTGTTGCCGTTGTGGTAGCAGCTGCCGATGTTGGCGGTGCTGTGCTTGTTGCTGCTGTTGCGGCAGCGGAGACAGCAACTGTTACTGCATTCAGGCTGCTGGACACAACTGGACCCACGGTGGGCGTGCCAATGGGGCTGCAATCGAGCGACGAATCACCACCACCACCGGTAACGGTTGCAACCTCCTCGATGCCAGCGCCAGCTGCCATGCTGCAATCCACGTCCATTGTGAAGCAGTTCTCGCTGCTGTTGGCGTGCTCCAATTGGTGATGTTGCTGTTGCTGTCGATGATGCTGCTGACTGACTGCAGCCATGGCAGCAGCTGCTGCATTGGCATTCACATGCCCGTTGGCAAAGTAACATGGTTCCAGGTAAGTACTGAAGCTATTCCCACCGGCAGCGGCGGCGGCAGTTGGTCCATATAATCCCAGATTGGCTGCATCTGCAGCGAATTGTGGCTCGAAAAGCGCACGCTGCCCATTGTACTGCGTATACAGGCCCATTGCAATATTGGGATAATAGAAGGGATCACCTGCTGCGGCTGCGGCCGTGGCACCGCCGTTTGCATTGGACCCGCCTAGCGCCAGCGGGTTGGGAGAAAGCGAACGTGCCGGCGAGACAGTATCGAGAGCTCCATAAGCGGCGCTAGCCGAGCCAGCGACACTGTGTCCATGATGCAGTTGTTGCTGCATGGCGCGTTGTTTGATGTAGTTGGAGAACTCAGTGGGCGACATGCGATATGAGCTGCTGTAACGGAAGAGAGAATGACAGAGAGAGAGACAGAGATCAGTGTGTGTGGCAGAGAGAGAGAGAGAGAGAAACTACCTATTGGTGCGCTTGGAGCTGGTCTTCAGTTTTGTGCTGCCAAACTTTGTCTGGGCAAATGTGGCCGTGGTAAAGGTGAGTGGTGCCTGGGCAGCACGCTGTCCAAAGGCGGCGGCTGTGGCGGCAGAAGTCGCACTGGTGTTGCCAGCAGTGAGACAAGCACCGCCAGAGCCGCAGCCATTGGGATTGGGGCTACCCTTGTAGGTGGGCGAACTGGAGGCGGCCGAATGCGGCGATGATCCCGGCGGAGGCATGGGCATCGGTAGCGGCAACGCCTTTGGGCTTAAGCTCAGATTGTTCATGGTTGTGTTTACCGCATCGATGGGACGAAAGCACTGTGCCTCCGGATTAAAGGTCTTGGTAACCTCACGGTCCGCCGAATGACTGTCCTCGTGATTCTCGTTGTTCTCCGTGTAGAGTATCTAGAATGGATGGAAGAGAAGTGGACGGGGACAGCGTGAGCGATAGTTTTCGACTAACTATAGTACTATAGACGGAAAAGACCTAAGCCCCTCTGTCGATAGTACTGATAAAAGTTTTATACAATAGTTTTGCGATTTCAAAGCCTTACGATACTAATATCGATAGTTTTGCAATTTCCTACCCTCACCAAGCTACTATCGATAGTTTTGCTTTCAATATAAACAGCCAAACCTATGATAGTATATCAGATGCGATAGTTTACAAAGCGTATTGTCACTAACCTTCACAGCACCCTTCTCGCCAATGCGATAGGAGACCTCACCCGGATCTACCCAGACCGAAAGCTCATTGGGAAGATTCTCAAGTATATCGCTGATGGGTACACCACTCTCTCGCGCAGCACGTGCCACCACCGAGTCTATCGGATCTCCGGTCTTCAGGCATCGGTACGCCGAACCCTTAACGAATTATAGATAATCGAATGAAGTGCGATTCAGATATAGAGCGAAGAAAAATGCCGCATTCTACTCACCTTGAAGGGCTTCTCCGGGTACCAGTGTCCTTGGAATTTGTCGCGTAAAGCCTTCTCGAGTTCCTCCCCGAATATATTGACCCGTCGTCTCGGCAATTTGTTGTACAGATACGAGATGACAAAATTCAAGGCCACTTGTATTTCAATATGCATTTTGGTAGATGCAGATGCAATTTTCTTTTGTTTTTACCGCTCGATCGAGTACACACACTCAGCTCACACTCACTATCTACACTTGCACACACACACAATCACGACGTACACTGTCTAGCTCGCTGTCTCTCTGTCTCGAGCACTCGTTCCTCTCTGTCTTTCTTTCTCTTACAAATCTCGGGTGCCTTCTGTCTTTTGGGGCAGGTTTGGCTATGGCTGTACGTACGTCTTCTGCTGCTGCTGATGGTGTTTTTGTTGTTGTTGCTGTTGTTGTTGCTGTTGTTGCTGTTGTTGCTGCAACAGCTCTTGCTGTTGTTGTTGCTGGGTGGGGTGGGGGCGAGGTTATTTCGGCAGCGATTCGGGTCTGTGTTTGTATTTGTAGCACAATGTTAAACTTCACATCCGATATCCACGATATGATAAGAATTTTGAGTACGTTTATCCAAATCTTTGGCTTATTGCGTCTCTACTGTATATATACATATGTATACATGTATGTACATACTACAAATATATGTATATATGCAGAAGCATATACATATACATACAACTAGTATATGTATATAGATAGAGAGAGCTGTAGTTTTCTGTATTCGCGAGTGCTTCTTCTTCCTTTTTTTGATTTTTGCTAATTTTTAAAAATGTCGTTTTATATGTTGTGTAGTGCAAGTTTCTATATAATATGTTTGTTCAACTGTTTCTCTGTGTCGAATGAGAGCTCTGAGTTTCCCATTGAATTGAGTGTTCCTCATTCAGTTGACTTTGTAAGCGTAGTTAACTAGATTCTATGCACAGATTTCTCTATTCACTATATAGACTATATGTGATTGCAGGTGTTGGGCTGTATACCGTTAGGTATATACCGTTAGGCATGTGTGTGTGAGTGTTTACGGCAATCCTTAAAGTAACGTCGTATGTGCCTCAGCTTTGCTTTGACCGTAATGACTTTTCATCGGTGTGTGCTCTATAAGTATCTTTCACTCTATTCAATATATACTACTATATATTTGACTATATGTATCAGTTTATCCGTCTATATACGTGTCTATTGCTTCTCCGGTCTGTCGTTACTATTATTTCTCTTCAATTTTGGCAATTATTGTTTGTTTAACTCAATGCCAAGCAGTTTGCAGAGATAATCATAAGAATAATACCTGCAAGACAGAAAGTGAAGAGTCAAGGTTAGTTGGCATAACACTATACATAGGTATATCAGCATATAATCTATAGGTATATCATATATGAAAAGCGAGCTGCAAGGTGAATTTGAGACTGGTCAGGCTTAACCACAAGTTTAAGCTCAAGTTAAGCTGGCTTTTCTTTATAACAGAGCAACAAATCCCACGTATTTCACTAAGTTTTGCTCTGAGCTAATCTCGTAAACTTCTCTTGCATCTATACATAATACATAATACCCAATGAATCACACTTTCTTTGCTTCTATTGTCAGTTAGATTTTAGAAGATAGTTAATCCAGAAAAATGTTGGCATACACGAAAAACTCACCTACATTACAATAACACAAAAACAAGAAAAAAAAAAACAAAACATTGTAAAAAAAACAAAAACAAAGAAAATACATGGCAAAACAACACAAGAATTCATCCTATAGTTAGATTTGCACACTTTTTGGCTTGAAAATGAAACGCACAAAGGAAGACGATGAAAAGATATTGCGGCGAAAGCGTATGCGGTTGCGGTTTAAGCGCCTTGTGCGATCCGTTGTGATGAACATACAATTTCTGGATGAGACCGATGAGGCGGGAATATCAATGAATGTAAAGAAAAATGTTGCCTTTCTGGTCAGACAGAAGCGCAAGACAGGCATTCTGACCGTTGCGGTAAGTAAATTAGTGTGAGATCGATAATCCTCCACTCGATTATCGATCTAATTGAGCAGGAGAAATCAATGCTTCGCTCCGATCACTCCTATCGCAGTATTGAGGAGCGTAAGAAGTTGTGCATGATTGTCGCCGGCCTGAGCTGCTTTAGCCGGATACCACCGGTAAGCTAAACCTAGCGATATTTCAATATCGATAAGTGCTTATCTATCACATTACAATTTTCAGAAATTACGCGCACGATTGGTTCCTTATCTGAAATTCGAATTAATACACGCAGATCGTGTGGTCATCAGAGAGAATAATTTTCCCCTGTATCTCTATTTTATAATATCGGGTGAGATCGAAATGAAGAAATCGATTTACGATAAGGTAAGTACAGCATTATTCGTTATGTTCTTGATTTCATTTCGTTTTTCTTTCGACAGAACGGCAAGCGAATTGGCATTGTTGCGGAGGCTATTATAGGGCCAGGCGATTGGGTTGGCGATGTCGAGATACTAGAACAATGTCCCCGACTTAACACCTATGTGACCATTTGTGAGTTGCATGATCCACATAAATATCAGTCTTTTGTTCACACATTTCTGCTGCAGCTCAATGCGAAATTCTTTCAATAACCGAGGAAGTGTTCATGAGTATCGTGGGACCCTTCATGAAGAAACAGTGGCAGGAGAAGAAGCTCGCCTTGAAATCGCTCAGCTACTTTGACCCACTGACCGAAGCTCAGGTAGGTTGAACCGGATTCCATATATATATTCGATGTTTATACGTTTTCGCCCGCTGTAGATCGTTCGCGCCTGTAGCTACTGTCAGCTAATTCAGTTCGATCCGTTGACATCGATTTTCTCTGATACGCGAGGAGCTCTTCATTGTGTGCACTTTATACTGAGCGGCGAATGCGTGATAGTGCAGTGCCTCAAAATGAAGGTAGAGTAGCAGACTATAGCAACCATTCCTCAAATACATCATCGATCATTTGTATTGAACAGGTTATCAAAAAGAACGGCAAGCCCACGTACGAGCTAGTCTTCGTTCCAGATACACAAGGATACGAGAACGAGAAACCCTTGAGATCAATTGGCAGTTCCTTTGACAATGTTACGCCCGAAACGAATTTGTTACTGGATAATAACTTTAATCTACAAGATCTGTTAGCATCCTTGTCGTTCACGGAGGATAAAAAGAAAGTGGACCAAACAATAACGGTAGAGCACCTTCTCAGCTACATATACATATATATCAGATACATATATTATTTCTATATATTATATATATATATTATATTTTCCATTTTAGAAGCACAAAGTGGGAATGGCAGAGATTGAAGCAAATTGCCGGAATCTTGGATTTGGAAGTCAACCCAGGGTGCAAAAATCAATTTCAAAACGATCGGTAGTGCATGTAAGGAATACAGTGCACTCATCATATAGCCGTGATTTCATGCACGAACAATCAATGGAAGAAAATATGTATAAAACGATAGCCGATTATTTATTTAATGAGTGTCTCGAGGAAGCCATATCGGAACTAACAGGATGGAGTCCCGAGTCAGATTCATCATCGATAAAGCCTAATGTGTTCGGCATTGAGAGGGTACCATCGCAAACTGACTGGCATGGATATGAAACGGTTAAGTATACGTTACATGGCGGTATGACGACCAGTACCGAGACAAATGAAACGGAACCGTTATTATCTAGTGAAAGCAGCGATTCAACGCTCGTGCCAGTGGTTCAGCCAAAAGAAAATGACATGGAGACGCATTTCATTGAAGTGGGTTCCCTGACATACGGCGGGATCTTTGGACTGGGCGAGAAAATGACGCATCGCGTCATTATGGCTCGCACAAACGTACAGTGCCTTCAATTGCCACGCTATTGGCTCATGGAGGAGGATCAAAATCCTGGACATATCTGGCAGCGACGCAGATTCTATCTCGAGAATTGCATACCATCGCGTGAAGAGCTTTTCGCGAATTTCCTCAAGACTAGACGCTGGAATAAATTCAAAGAGGATTTCATACAGAGTACATTAAATCCGAATAGCGTGAATAGTACGCATCCAGAAGATATACCCATTATGAGTCGCATTGTCGAGACACGCGATGAAAATTAGACAAGTCTGTAGCGAAAGACAATGGCCCGGGTGTAGGCTCAATGTAAATTTAAAGTGAAAAAGATGAAGATGATAAATATAACCAATAAAAGATGGTTCATGAAAATAAAAAAGGCTTAAGGCGAAAGTAGTATATCCAGTTGGAGGAAATCAATGTGTTATAAAGCTGTGCAAGCTTGTAAATTTTAAGGTAAGGAATTTCTGAGTTAAGAATTTAAGTTCACTTTGAATTCGATGATTTACTCGTCTGATTTAAGGTTTCCATAGAATATTATTTCATACACTATCAAAACTGTACCGAACGGTGGATTGTCTGCTTATACGAACTGCACTCTATATAATTAGTTTCGATTTAGTTTAGATTTAAAAGGTAACGAACTAGTTGAATACACGTTTCGACTGATCCGAATTCCTGACCCGCTTCACGCTTAACTGATTAACAAACGGCCTTTACCAACACTTGCCGCGGGGGTGTGTGCGTGAGTGTGTGCGTGTGTACGTCATTCGCGACACCCAAATGTCATGCACGTATATAGGTTAACCATGGCCACAAGAGCTGAAAAGAGCACAAGCCGCTACATGCGAAACTGGCACAGTGCATAGAGCACCCGAAACCAGAGCGAACCGAAACCGAAACCGAATCCGAGTTCCCTTTCCCGCGCCCCTACGAAGCGAACTGCATCCGTAAGTGGAGCAGAGACGAGCTTGAGCTTTTTTTTATGCTTTTCGCAGCTCAAAGCGCAGCTGCTCTGCGTATGCGCGATGACATTTCGACGACTTCAAGAGCTCTCACACACGCCTGCACGCACACACACACACACACAACACTTATGCTGCTGCAGGCGCGTGGAATGCACTCGCATACACACCCTCTTCCTATACATGAATATATATATATATGCATATATATAGTACATACATGTGTGTATGCAAATCTGAGCTCTAGACGCGCGCACAGAGTGAAGGCCGCGCAACGTAGCTCAATCCCTTGTGTGGGGCTAAACAAGGGGAGACAAAGATTTGAGGGGTGAGCGCCGCCTCAAATTCTGATGTATGTTGTACTATGTACTATACGCTATATCCACATACACATAAGCTAGATATATGTACGTACACATGTGTGCGAGCAGCTATTTCTGTGCCAGAGAGCTATAGACATAGCTAAAACAGAAACTGCGTCTTAAAGGTTACAGCAGTATATGGGATGTTACAAGAAACAAGCCTATATATCTATCTATCGTCCTAGCCTGAATCTATGTTTTTATACAGGACAAACAATAAGCCATACATTATGGATACCGCAACAGACGTGGCAGATATTATACATACAAATTGTTGTGGCAAGTTCGTATATGGCAAATATAGGTACATGTGTACCACAAGTAGATTCAAATGTTGAGCTTAAAGTTCAACATTAATTTCTTCATCGGATAATACATTTAATAACTTATACTACAGTATCGTATCCTTTTCGTTCTAACTATTCCTCCAAGATCAATATACAGTATATTATGGCAGTGCTTTAGACAATCCTTCTTGAGCTTCATTCTACTTATTATTTGTACCCATTTTGATTCTAACAAAATCTTTTACTATGCGTGTAGATTATTAGGTATTATTGTTGCCTAATATTTTCACTCTTCTAATGAACTATAATTAGTATAAATTAAAGATATACAATAGCTTATAGAAGCCAAATCTGATATATACAACACCTAGACCTAACAAAACAAAAAATACAACATTATTTTATCTTTGTTTTCACGACCGGTTCGAGGCACTATATCAATATTTTATCACAACTTTGCCTTGAGTACAAACTTGCAGTCCTACTTCTATTTATGTTTCCTACCAAGTTGTCCCAAGTTCTCCTTGGCAACTGTACTCGAGTTGCCAACTGCAAGCAAAGTCATTAAAATCTTCTCAAAAATGCAGAAAAGACCTTTCACTCGACACGATGCTTGTTCTTGTCCTCCCACCAGTTCTCTGCTTTTTCTTCTTCCTCTCCTTCTTGTTTCATGCTGCTTCTCTCTTGACTTGCTTCAGTCACATTTGACCTTCAGCGTGGCACAAGTTATTCGAGGTATTATCTTAATTGCGCGTATTAATCCTTGAATGAACGGTCCGACCCACTCGACTTGACTCCCCCCGATTCCCGCCTATACCTCACTTGTTTTCATTGTCCCAAGGTAGAGTGTATTATTTATTTATATACAGGGTATGAGGTGGCTTCAAGAGGGGCTCGCTGCATGCGTCTGTGTGAACTTGAGAAAGCTCAATTTTCACTTTTATGCATGCACATACACAAACACACACACACACACGCCCCCAGACGCCACACAGGGTTGCCAGATGCGAGCACAATTAAAGATGGAAACCCCCTGGATAGGCTACATCCGTTGAAGCAGGCCGAAGGTTGCTTTCATTATTGTTGTTTATTTATAGGCAAGCGTGCGCCTACTTCTCTCTCACAGTGTGTGAGTGTGTATGCGTGTATGTGTGTATACCTGTGCTTGTGAATGTAAATATTCCTGTGTTGGGTCAAAGTGTCGTCGTCGTCATCGTCTTCGTCGTCGTCGTCGTACCTTTTAAATCAACCTTTAAAACTGTTGGCCCAGATTTTATTGATTTTTGCATTGTGTGCCACAAAGAGTGCGTCTAAGAGAGGCGAACGAGCGGAATACAGAGAGAGTGTGAGAGAGAGAGAGAGAGAGCACAAGAGAAAAGGCGCGCAGCTGTTCTTGTTGTTGTGTTTACTTTCACACGCCGTTTAAGCGTCGCCGTCGCGTCGCCTGGAATAACGACAACGATGATAATCGTAATGATGTTCTTCCATAATTGTGTGCAACAAATTTCGTGGCCAAGAATACTTTAGGCCAGTGCTATTTTTAGAGGCATCTCCCTCTCTCCCTGGGTGTTCACATAGGTCATGCAAGCGGAATGATACATTGAGTAATCTATCATCAAGCTATTTTAGGCAAAGTTGAAAGGGTTCTTTGGCTCAAACCAAAGCAAAGCGATTTCCCATAATTTTGATGGATTCGATAAGTTATTTTCATCTCGAAGGGTATTCTAAAAGTGTAGGATTTTCAGTTGGCAGTTTCAAAGGCAAAAAACACTTAATTACTATACATTCCATATGTATGTTTAATGATTCACTGTTTGAGTTATCATTTATAAATTCTAAGGAGTTTCCCCCACATACGCTATCAGTTGGCACTGAAGTGCCTTACAAGCTAAATTATAACAGGGTAATTCCCAGTTAATTTTGTGATATTAAAATCGTATTATATTATATTGTACCTATTGTTCTATTGTCCTAATGTACCCAGTTTAGAGTACCCTAAAAGTATGCTATGGATTGCAAGCAAACCATACTTCTCCATTTTGAACTCGCTCTCCCTCCCTCCCTCTCTACCTCTTCCGCTCTGATCTGTGCAAGCTCTACCAATTCAAATATTGATTCGTTATCGTTTCCTGGAATCGATACAGTTTTGTATTGTTGTCTCTTGTTTTTCCGATATCGCGTTATCGCAAATTGCGTGCTGGTATTATAAAATTGTCGTGCAGTCAATTAACAGTATTATGAGTAGTTTTTTTTTTTTTTTGTATTTTTTATTGTTGTCTCGCGCACTGTGTCTGCGACTTTAATTTAATTAACTTAAGCTGACGATTATGAATACGCGCTGTGATAATGGGCAGGTAAGGAAGGGCATTCACAAGTACACACACACGCACACATTTGCATACGTGCTACGATACCGAATCGTCTACTGTCTCGAGTGGCCTTCAATTTGCTAGTTTGTAGATAATTAGAGCGTACTCACAAACAGACAAATACATATGTATGTACATATTTACGATATACGCTCTGCGTTCAGTTTGCTTTGTTAAAGTCTCTGTTTTTTTTTGTATTTTCTTATTTACATGTTACCAATATTGGTTATTTACGTGCGAGCAAGAGAGTGAGCGTCAAATTGCGTTCACATGTCGTTGCTGTTGGAAAAATATTATTGTTTTCCGTTACATCACAAACGCAGCCATACTTAATTCTCTATCTGTCTCTGTCTCTGTCTCTGTCGCTGTCATTGTCGCTGTCTATGTCTGTGTCTGCTGCGAGAAGTAACGATTCTGACAGCCTGGAATCGGTTTCCCTGTGACTGCGACAACACTGGGTCGGTTGGAGGACGGTGACGGTGACAGGGGCGTCGTCATAATCGAACAAACGAGCGCACGATTACATAAATAAGCTACACAAACACATACACTCTTAAACATATGTACATATGTTTGTGCATACATACATATCTCTGCAGCTGAAATTTGTCGCGCATTTGTTATTGTTCTTGTGGTTTGTTTGTTTGCGACGCCCACAAATTTATCTGTGATTTGCAGTTTACCGTTCTTGCTGTCTTTGCCTATTACACAGTGTACTGTGCTTTGTTTGCGTGTGTATGAATTTTTCACTTACAAAAACAAAAACAAACTAAACACAAGCCTTTTCTATGCATATTGCATAATTCCTTTTAGGTTATTTGCTACCGTTTAGCACATCTTTCGAAACGCAGCGCACTGAGCACACACACACATGCACTCGAATAGAAACAGCAAAAGAGACGCAAACGGAGACTGACATAGCATCACTCGCACACACACACTCACACCTGCGCGCGTTTCTGTGTATGTGACTGTCTGAATATTATTACAAGATCGCAAAGACACTAAATTATCTTTTTACTCGAATTTTTCACTAGACTAGTCCAACGTCAGCGACAGCATTTGCGTCTCATCTGCTGCGTCACACACACACAGCAGAGCAGCAAGCACGCACACACGCACACACACATAGGACTAAGCACAAGAGAGAAGTTGTCTAAGGCAGCCACATCTCTCGCTCACGTACCCGAAACAGGCTGTCGGATATTTACGTTTTGTTCATGAGCTTGCCCGCTCTCCCCCACACACACACGCACAGCAGTAGGCATCAGCAGACAGGGAGAGAGATTTCACCAAGACAATTTGCCAAAACAACACAAAACAGCTGACAGCTTTCGCGTGTGCGTGTGCGTGCGCGTGCTATGTGTGCCTGTGCGTGCAAGTTTTGTGTACGTTTTTCTCTTACACACGAAGAGTGCAACGCAGCGTAACGCAAAAATGCCAAAGCATTCCCCACACCCGCTGCAGTAACGAAACGCAGACAACTCTGTGCTTGCCTCAATTTGTCGCAATTAAAAATGTTTTGCTCGCACAATAATTTTTTTATCATTCGGTTGTTATTATTGACAATGAAAAACAAAATAAAAAAAAGCACAAAACAGCACACACATGTTATTCGCGGGAATAGCTGATGCCTTTCAGTGTAATCGCGCAACGAAAACTGTTCTCGCCTGCTAATTTGGGCTGTTAGCTGCAAACAAACAAATATCCACACACCCACATGCGCATGTTGTACGTAAGTGACGGTAAAACTAAGGCACATGATTTTTTTATCTGTGCACACACGAAAATTGAAACGACAAATAGTCGGTATATATGTATAAACGTGTACACTCATGTGTGTGTGTGTGTGTAAGTACGATATTTAACATGTGTGCATACACGTTTAGCAACACTCGCAGCTCGCCCACGACTACGATAAATGCCAAATGACGTTAGTATACACTAGCGTACAGATGTACCAACATACTAACGCATGTACCTATATCTGTTGTACATATGTATGTACGAAATTCGCAGCGCTGCCAACTTTGCAAAATGCATATGTATTTGGCTTATCGAAATCGAATTCAATACATAATAGGTACATACATACGTACAAAGTTTTGCACCAGCAAACTATCTGCATACATAGATATGTACTCATGTATATATCTATTTACGTACAGCTTGCTGTGTGTGTCTCGTCTCGACTTGTCTCGGCCATCAGCTGAGCGCAGACTATGACGACAAATTGGTACGAGAAACGAGAGCAGCAGGCCACAAGTGAGTACAGGCAAGAGGAGCAAGAGAGGACGCATTTGTTCTATGCCTGACTATGTACATTGCATACACTCACACACACATGCAATGTGTCTGTCGACGTCAAAAAAGCTGCTGCGCACGGGGTAACGAATACGTAAAATAAAAAGGAACCCACAAAGAGCAATACATAACGCGAATGATGGGAACATGTTCGCACACAGTCAAGTGGTGTGAGGAGTCGCTTACAGCTGGCCGAAGGCACGAACACACGATTGCGAGTACGAGTAAGAGCACGAGCATGAGCACGAACACAAACACGAACACGAGCTCCACTGCCCTACTGAGCAATAACGAAAACGAAATGGAGTCTAAAACGGTAAAGTGATTTCTGCTGCTGCAGGGACATTCGGCTCGCATCCTTTGTGGAACGCAAGTGTGTGTGTTCGTGTACCTCGCATCTTTGTTATTGTAGTTTTCATCACACAGTTATCAACGTGGTGGGTACATACAGATGTACCCCAATGTACACACACGCCGTACACAGTTGTGTGTACACATTTGCTGCACTTTTGGAGAGTGCAACAAAGCAAAAAAAATTTAGAAAAAAAGGGCACAAAATATCATCTACACATCCCACACATCTCTTCTATTACTAGAGCATTATGATTATTGTTTATATTATGATTAATTTGCATGTACCAAGCGAACTATTTTGTTGTTGTTGTTGTTTTTGTTGTTGATTGACGTGGTTGTCGTCGTTGTTTTTGTACGATGGGCGAGAGTTGGCGAGTTGTGTAATACGATTTTGTTGTTGTTACTGCTGCTGCTGTTCTTGTTGCTTCTGCTGTTGTTGTTTTTGTTGCAGCTGGCGTTGTTGCTGTTGTTGTTTGTCTGATGTTTATTATATTTACTTTACGCTATTGTTCCTATTGCATTTAATCATCAGTTTACTATTTGTTGTTGTTGTTTTTTGGTTTCGTATTTTTATGTTGTGTATATTTTGTTGTTTTTTTTTTGTTGTATTTATTTGGCTTGTCCCGTTACTTAATTGCAGCGCGCGAGCTACCAACGCCGTGTGGAACGTCCGTAGGTCTTGAAATCGTTGTAGTAACTGAAATGAAACTGAATTTGACGCGCGAACGCGACACGACGCGATACTCACTCAGCCAGCAAGAAAACAAATACAAAATACGCGCTTATATACACACACACACACACAGTTAATTGCATTCGACACGATGCGCGCACGACGTCTCTGCGTGTGTGAGTGTGTTTCACGAGCACTTAAAGCTTTATGTTCTGCCTGCTCTCTCGCTCGCGCTTTCTCTTGAGTGGTGCTTTCTCTTTGCCTAAATTTGTTTTATGTCCAAAATAGTGCGGCAAAGCTTTCCACGCACACAAGCAAAAGCTCATGCTCGTAGTAAAAAGCGTAGGACAACCCCAACACAGCGAAGGTTCGGGACGATGGAAACACACACACACACACACTCACAGAGCTAAGAAACGAAAGTGCATAATGGTATAGACACACACGCACACCCACTCACCTACTTACATATATACAGTGGGTCCAGCAAAGGGCAGACAGCCGCCAGGATATGTATCCCCATTTACAGTTATATATACCACATACACCACAGGGACTTTCGGCAGGAAGTGCTGCCGATTCCGCTTTTTTCCCGGCAAATTTGTCTATTATTGAAGGCCAACAAAGGCAAACGGGAATTCTGGATTTTTTTTAAGTTAGGTGTTTTTCAAAATTACATGTTTTTAACGATGATTTTTAATTTAATTACTTAGTAAAAAATTTAAATTGTTAAAATTATATTTTAATGTATTGCAGTTCTAGCTATTTTAACGTCTTGCAAATCTAGCTATTTTAACTCTTCTTTGAATAAATGCTTTAGCTATTTACGTTTTTTTCTGGCTATTTTTTAAAAATTGGCAGCACTAGCTAGGAACTTAACAACCGTCAACTGCGTTTCCGTTTTGAGTAAAAACACCCGAGATTTGTCGTCGGGGGAAGTATGTTTATTTATTTATTATCGTCATATCATATACAGTAGTTGTAGGTACATACATATACATATAGTTAGATATTCTCGTATAATAGTGTAAAGACAGTGTGTGGGGAGGGTTAGGGGAATTACATGCATACAAAAATATTCATATAAATTCCAAAGCTTCCAAGGAAAATATCTTATATGATACAATAATTTAATGATCTAGCCCTAGCAAGAAAAAAAAACATACACAAAAATCCATAATTATAGTAGGTGTATTTATCACAAATATGTATATTCTATTATACGCTCGTAAAGGATCGCTCTGTGCGAGTGCTGCTAACCCATTTAAAAAAAATGGAGGGTTTCGTCGGTTGTGCTTGCACCAATTTGGTTGCGATAGTACCATCAATATATATCGCAATGCGAAAGCAAGTAAAATATGTATATATAGTGAAATCATTATAATATAAAAACATCAAATATATATTAGATAAGCAAATGAAAATGTTTTGGGTTTCGGTTTTTTTTTCGGTCGTTTTGCCATTGCAATACGATAGTACCGCTGCAGTTGTTGCTGATAATAATACGCTATGTATAGGAGGGGGTCAGGGTCGGGATGGGAGTACGAGAAGTTCCTTCATCTACCACTCTGCTGCGTCTTCCTCATCTTTCTTTCTCTTAAGGTACTTAGCAAATTGTATTCTGTTCTGCATTTCTTGTTGGAATAAAATAGACACACACACATACACACATATGTATATGTATGTATATATATTGTATATAACTTTGCACATAAATGTATATAGTTTTGCACGGACCTTTACCGTATAGTCAGGGTGATGCAATTACAACAACAATAATAACAAACAACAAGATGAGGGAAGGAACGTGAAGAACCCGAATACATAAGACACGCAATAACATAGACATTTACATCAAAAACACATATACATATCCAGATAGCAACTCCTCTCTCTCGGAGCACCGCATCCCGGCCCTGACCCAGCCCAGCCCGAGCCCAATACCCTGTGTCTTAAATCTCTCTACACCGCCTGCTCTCTATCGTCCCACTTATCGTCCCACCTCGCGTTTTAGCTCGCGACTGCTGCCACGTTCGATGTACCAATTGTTGCTGTTGCGATTCTGCTCGTTCCGCTGACGTGCGTGCTCACGATGCTGCATGAGTCGCTCGTGCCACTCGCCGCTGCCACTCTCATCGTCGGCGTCACGCCGCTTGTGCAGTCGCTCCCTGGATTTACCAGCATATTTGCGTGTATAACGCTCCTTGGACGCGCGTTCGTAACTCTTGTCCCTGGAGTGATCCGTATGTTTCTTTTGGAAACGTTCCCTGGACGAATCATGTTTTTTGGACTTGGCATATGGCACCGGTACGGGGCCATCGCTGGCTCCCTCCTCGTTGCCGCCATGTGCATGGATAGCTTTGGGCTGTTTGGTTGTTGGCCAATCGGTTTTCTCTCGGTTGTGTGTGCCTAGCCGCTCGGTGACCTTTTCAAAGCTCTGAAAAGCTGGAGATTGCTGCAGCACATCTATGACCACATTACCAATCTCATCCACAAGAGATTCGGCATGCGGTTGATTCTCATTTATCTTCTTCTGATTGCTTTCCATGCACATTGCAGCGATTTCAACAAATTTACCATCTGGGCACTTGTATGGACGCTTGAGATCATCTTTGGTTATATCCACAGCATCCACAGTGTTGCCATTGCCAGGCCAGGCCTTAAACGTTTTGCCCTTGCGTCCTGCTCCGCCTCCACCTCCACCTCCACCTCCTCCGGCGGACTGCGCCTGCGGCTGACCTTGACCCTGGCCTGCCAAAGCGTTGAGATAGTTCAATTGCTTCGACATGATGTCAATCTCGGCGCGCATTAAATTATTTTGCAATTCCAGTTCCACCACACGCTGCTCCAGCTCGACCAGGGCTTTATCTCCGCCCAGTACCTGCCATTCAGGATTCCGGAGGCGACCCACAAATGCGAGCAAAGCTAGCGTGACGCCCACATAGAAGACAGCTGTCAGGCCGGTGTGCAGCAGGGGCGGCAGACGATAACCTACAATGGACACGTCATTACTGGACACGGTACGTGTCGCTACAGTTGCAGCAACTGGCGCATCTGATTCATCCGGCTCCAATCCATCTAGTTCCCGTCCCGAGCGATGACGTGTACGCAGCTCATGGCCGCCCACAGCGCCAATCAAGGGATTCATGGGGGGTAGATCGCTAAAATTCAAATCGTTGAGATGATCGCGCAGATAGGGATGTGGCGAGAGACGACCGGTGCTCTCGCAATCGCTAATGATCGAGATGCCATCGGAAACGTCCTCTGCTTGGGGATCAGCATCTTCCAAGGGTTTGCAGCTGTATGGGAATAGGGCAGGTTAAGATTAGCGGGCTCTGTGTCTCCTCTGTCGTACTCCGCACTTACCTCTCGTTTGCTGTTTCGATGCAGCTCTGCTCCGTATCCCCTACAGAAGTTATGCTCTCTGCGGCGCCTGTTGAATCCTCTAGGATTTCCACTCTGTCCGGAGGTAGAATGGTCCAGGACGAGGAGGTACTTATCTTCATGCCGGATTCATCAAGTGCCGGCGCGGGTTTTTTCTCTTTGGCTGCTTGGGCTACTGCTTTAATTGGGCTATTGTTATTGCTGTTGCTTTTGCTGCTGCTTTTACGGCTGCTGCTGCTCTTCTCCTCCATTGTGTGTGTGTGTAAAATTGCAAGTGCTTATGTAGGGGATGTGTGTGGGATATGCTGTCCCTGGGCTGGTTGACCCTCTTTGTCTGCGTAAGAAAAGCAAGAAAATGAAACGAACATTATTTTTGCTTCGACCTTCGAGAGGCTGCTCGTCTTGTATACGAAATTGCGCGAGCGCAAACTGTTCTCTTCCCACTCTGCGGTCAGCTGTGCTCGCATACACGCACACCAGCACACACTGACGCTGCGAGTTGCAGTACAGCTCTCTCTCACACACACATGCACTTTTACCTGCCTTGCCTGGGCCTCTGCATGCATATGCATACAGACATGCATGTGTGTGTGAGTGCGAGTACGTGGGCGCTTGTGAAAGGTTTTTGCATATTTCGACAAGTATCACCAAAATGACTGAGCTCTTTTATTATTAGTAACAATCTAAACTAATACATATATGCAATCGTTTTTGTATTTGTAACGCAAATTCATATTTTAATTAATAAATAGACTAGCTCACACATGTACACACATATATATTCATATATCTATATTTCTTTCTTTCTTTCTTTTGAACTAACACTTACCAAATCTCTGTTTAAAAACAATGCACAATGCGGCACATGTGTGTGCATGTGTGCACACACATTTGAATTTTGTTGGTGCTCAAGATTTTATCAGTTTTGCATGTGCCGCTTGATAGGCATTAGGCCTTGAATCTTAGCGAGACAATTGTTGAGCCACAATGCGTATATATAGATATAACAACTCCCCGCTCTTGACGCAGAACAATAAACGAACGTCGCAGTTTACCAGACGCGACGCGGCCAACCTTTGTGTTGGTACTGCGTGTTACATATGTAGATACAAACATATACGCGCACAGATGTTGTCTGCGCATCGATATCGATAGGTCTCGATTAAAATAAACTCCGTCTTGAGCATTTTCTTGAACGCACTTTGGCTATGACCTGTGCAACAGTGTGGTCGTACGCAAAGAAATATTGAAACTTATCGCCAGATAATGAATCGATAAATAATTGTGCAGTGGCGCTAAATGCGCCGCATATTTAAACATGCCAATAAAAACGCTATTGTGAATGGAAATGATCGAAATTCACTTGCGGTTATTTTGAATGCTTTTAGTTGTGCACCTGCGACTTGAAAAATGTACCAAAAGATCCACATTTGTAGTAGTTTTGTTATGGCGGCAAATTGTGGTCTATTTTAAATGTGGTATTTAATATACTGCGTGCAATAATCTACTAAAAATGCCCTAGATATGTGCAAAGTTTGTTTTGGCGTTTAATTACATATAAAATTAAGATGGAATTACCTACACACCTACCTTAAAAGGATTTCTCCATAATGCGACGCACTTCTCCCGCCTCGGAACTGCAATCCCAATCGGATGTGTTGTGCATCATTTGCTGTCGATTGTTGAGCTGCTGCTGCTGCTGGGCTACTCCTCTGGGTGAGGGCACAACAGTTGCATATTGCTGCCCATTGGCGAGGACATAGCTATGGGGCAAGTGTATTCGTGGCGCCGGCACAGGATAAATGCGATCCGCAGCACGTCTTGGACTCTTCGGCAGCGAGAGGCTGCCCTGTTGCAGCTGCTGCTGCTGCTGCATGCGCTGATGTTGTGGCGTCCAGTAGATCTGACTCGACTGCTGCGCGGAACGATCCAGTATCAGAGGCGTCGCTCGACCATTCTGTAGCTGCTGCAACTGTTGCAACTGCTGCATGTGTTGCATTTGCTGCTGCTGCTGCAATTGTTGCTGCTGCTGCTGCAACTGTTGTTGCTGCTGCAACTGTTGCTGCTGCTGCTGGGCCAACGCCAGCTCCTCCATACGCACATAGCCCTGTGGTCCGGCAGTGCGTAGGAACTGTGGCATGTACAGGCTGCTGCTGTTGTGATAGTCAATCAACTTGGCTGCCTGCAGTGTTCCATCCTCGGTCTGTATGATCACGTACTCGCTGGGCGTGAGCGTGAGCAGCGACGGCTGCTGCTGCTGCAACTGTTGGCTGGACACATACTGTTCTGAATCGTTGGACATGAGACTGTTGCGCTTATTGACATGCGCATAGATGGGCGACGCGGAGCTGGGCGCAAAGCTTGAACGGGGCAAACTCTGCACACGCTGCGGCACCTGCGGCCTGGCTGAGCTGAGCTGCGATGGGGGACGCTTGTGATGATTTGTCTCCACGGATGCATATGAAACGGGTGATATATCAGCGCAGTTGACATTGCTGTTGCCATTGCTATTCCCATTAATGTTGTTCTGATGTCTCTCGTAGATCGGCTGCATCTTGGCGGCGGAGAGCGGCGTGCGACTGATGGATTTGCGGCAAAACTCCTTGACCTTATCCAGTATCTCCTCGCGTGTCAGTAGGCCGCCAATGCGCCGCGTCGTGCTCGTCTCCTTGCGTCGCATTATCACCGGCGTTTCATTCTCGCTCTCGTAGCCGCGTCGCGACATCTGATTGCTGGGCGTGATCATGTCATCCAGCACGCTCTGACAGCGAGGCGGATGCAGCTGCGGGTTGTTCTGCTGAAGCTGCTGCTGCTGCTGCTGTTGCTGTTGCTGTACCGCTGGTTGCTTGGACGTTATGGGAGCACCGTCTAAAATCATCACTTGCCTATTGCGTCCACTGACGCCGGAGAAGGTATTGCGCTGCAGCGAACCGCGCACGAAATAAGGCGCAGGCTGTAGCTGATTGGACTGTAGATGCTCGTAGATGTTCTCCACGCTCTGCTGCGGCACAGCATGCGTCTGGACAAGCTGCCGCTGCTGGACAGCCTGTAGCTTGGCAGGTTGCTGCACGACAGGCTGCTCCTGCTGCTGCTGTAGCACCTTGTGGTAGAGCTGACGATCGGTGACCTCCTTGATGGCGCGCAGCTGCTCCCATTCGTTAGCAGCCTGTGGCGCCGGGGCCTGTTGTGCCTGTTGTGGAGGCTCCTGTAACCCGGTGCCGCGTCGCACGGGCGTCGATGTGGCCATGGGATAAGTGATGCGCTCCGGTTCGCTGCTGAGACTTGCAGCAGCCAGGGAACGACGCTGACCCACGCTCTCCAGACGACTTGGCTGGCGCTGATTGGTAAGCAGCTTGATCTGGCTGCGATCCATAGAGGCAGAACGATTGAAGCGACTCAATTGACCCTCGGGCGAGACGCGACGTGGTATGAGACTCTGTCGTTCGAGACTGCGCTGAAGGGGAGCAGGATTACGCTCACTTGGCTCCGCTGCCGTCGCAGGCTTCAAGCTGCGCTCGGCAGGCTTGGGTGCCGGCTGCGACGACGTGCGTCCATTTGGCTGACTCTCGAGCAATATGCGCCGCATCTCATCGGGAGTGCTGTACTTGCGCGTACCCTCGTCGCCGTAGACTGTGCGCGGCAGTGGCAATACCGATTTGGGCGTGGTCTTTCGCTTGGGGGCGAATAGACTGTTCGAGAGTCGTTGCAGCACCGATAGCTTCTTGGTGCTGCTTTTGCGCAGCGCTGCCAGAGATTCAGCGATCTGCTGGCGTCGCTCTTCAGGTGTGAGGAATGTGCTTTGACGCGTTGGTGTCGCTGTGGGTGTGGGTGTGGTCGTGGGCGTCGACTTGGGCGTGGGACTATTGATCTCACGCTTGGGCATTAATGCCAGTCCTTTGCGCTCCAGATACGCTTGAAACTCATCCGAGCTGATGGTGTTGGTGAAGGTGCCCATTTTGGGTTGCCCATTCGACATGGGCGGCGGCGGCATCTCAGTGGTGGAGGGCGTGCGTACAGGTGATTCACTTGCCTCACGCTGCAATTCGTCACTGGACTCGCTCTTGGTCAGCGGACCATCAATCTCGTCCAGATCGTCGTCGGAACTAATCTGCAATTTCTTTACACGTTCATCAAACTTTTTGGCATTCTTGGTCACTTCGGCGGGATTGAAATAATCGCCGCCGTTCGCATCGGAGATGCCGGTTCTGATCTTCAGATTGGCCAATTCCGGATAATTTGGTTTCGAGCACTTTTTGAAAGCGAGTGTTTTCGGTTTGTTGTTGTTGTTAGCCTCTTGTCGTGGTTGCGTCGTCTTTGGCTCCACCCTGCGCTGCTGTGTCTGTGTCTGTGCTCCCGGCAACTGCTTCCGTTTGGGCAACTTGCCCGCTATGTCACGCAGCTCTTCGAATTTCAGACGCGCCAGTACCGTCGGATCGTAGACAAAATACGGATCTGGATTTTTGATATATGTTTTCACATATTTGGATTGCTTAAGTACCTCCTCGGTGGTCACGTAGTCATCAGCAGTGGGGCTTAGTTCGTGCCCGGTTGACGCATTCTTTTTACGTGTATTGACCTCGTTTTTTTGTTGCTCGCGCAGCTTCTCTTCCTTGTCGCGTTCTCGCTCACGTTCCCTCTCGCGTTCCTTCTCCTTTTCGCGCTCCCGTTCACGTAGCTGCTGTGTCACCGTCTTTCTCACACTCAACGTGGAGCGTTTGGTGGGCACCGGCGGCGGTGTCTTGCGTTCACGTCCACCTCCTATCTGACCGTTCTTGAAGGGATTCTGCTGATCCACAATCGGTTCGCCTGTAGTGAATTTGCGTATCTTCTCATCGTTCGGATTGAACGTCACACACTTTTTCGCCTTTGTCTTTGGCTGCTCCTTCTCCTTTTCTGGTTGCACCAGCTGCTGCTGCTCCTTCACCGATTCTTGCTGCTGCTCCTCCTGTTCCTGCTGCAGCTGATTCTGTTCGGACTGGGGCTGCTCTTTCTCCGGTTGCTGCAGGGGTTGCTCCTTCTCCTCCTGATGCTGCTGCGCGAATTGCTCCTTTTCCTGCTGCTGCTCGGGCTGCTCCTTCTCTGGCTTCTTTTGCCTGCTAATCTCCTCGAAAGCTTCGACTATTTTCAGCGTTTCGTCCTCTATAAAACTCTTCAGCGCAGCCTGCTGTTCCAGAACACTTGGCTCGACAATATACTCGACCAGGCTGTTCTCCTTCGATGAAGCAGACACTACTGCACGGGATTCGAGCTGAGATTTGCTGTTGCTCTCGTCGAGAATCGTGTCAGACATGTTTTGCTTAGGACAACAACGGGGAACAGGGCAGGGGAAAACAAAGGGATTTGGAGTGGAAGAAAGCTGGAGTTGACTTTGGTATATCCGCCCAACATTGAGATAGTTTCCAGCTCGTACTACACGAAGAAATCTGTAAAAGAAAGGAACAAATTATATATAATCCGCATTCAATATTGGAGGCATTAATTACTTAGGGCCAATGATGCTCTTCCTCTTCCTTGTTTGGCCTCGATACGTCCCTTGTTTGGCCTCAATCGATTTGGCATTAGATCTAAAAAAGAACAAAGAAATATACCATATACCATATTAGTTGCATATTACGAACAGATTTTCAAATATTATAATCAAAATTTGGGCAAATCAGAGGCAAAAACCTATGTGCTCTGCTTGTTCGCATAATTTCCCAACATATATTGAAATTTCCGCTAAACTGTTTCAAGGCTTATCAGGTAAAAAAAAATGTAGAACAAATTTCCCAAGCGGGAAAATTCTTTGTACGTTTTTCGCAATTATTTTGGCAAGCGGCCTTTTAGCGAGTAGAGCAGACGACCTCAAATTGATTGTCCGCCAGGCCGCACAGCTGGGTGGTGTTTTGCGACCTCTCTCTCACCCGCCCACTTCCTCCACTATCGCTACTGCTCTTTCTCTGTTTGCAGACGAAAAATCTGCGAATTTTTAAAACGTTTTTTTATTCGGCATGAAATTGAAATAATTCTCTCGCATGTGGTCCGATTTTTAGATCTTCTTGTTCTGCAAATTTAATAATGCATTGATCTATGGAAGTAACATTTTAGAGAGAAGCAATAGGTAAAGTTTGTGCATACAATATAACATCTATTATTCAGTTTGTAGCTTCAGTTAAGGTTTCTTAAGTTTACCAACTGAAAAACTGTCTTTTATCGATGGGAGGTTCCAAGATAAGCAACATTTACAGCTTTTTCTTAGTAAATTATAAATTCACAAAAATAATTTTTTATTTTTTCGAGTTGCAAAATTGTCGGGGAAGTTCCAAATTCAAAAAAGGGAAAAGCTCGGAATATATGTTATAATAAGCTAGCATTTTGAAAGTGTCAACCTAAGTTTCCCACATTTTCAAGCTGTAAAACTGTCGATGGTTGTTAAGATCCCCAAAGTAAGCCGCATTTTAAAGATATTTCCCGGTTTCTCTTACAGGGTATGCAGCTAGTCGCCCAATTGTAGCTCTTCCTCTCTTGAATGCGAATTAAGCACAAAAAACAAAGAGAAAAAATTGTTGCAATAGTTGAATATGAATGTTCATTAGGGCAACCGCTAAGAAATTGCTGATCGCTTTTTCCGGCTGCACTTTGGATGGGTCGCACATACACATACATACATACATACATATAATATATAGAGATGGATATGCGAATACGCACACACTCACTGTGGGCCGTGTGTAGTGTGCTCTATCTGGGTCAGTTGATAGCTAATCTTTTACCTTCTGCCTTTTGTGTGTGCGGTAATGAAATGCGCATATGGCAAAAATACGTACGTATCTCTATCTGCGGAATGTATCTGTCTATCTGTGTGTGAGGTTTTTCCTATCTCTGCTGCAGTTGCTTGGCAAATGAAATCAATATTTTTCACCCATATATCTTTTTTAAAAAGAGCATTTCCGAGCATGCTGCTCGTGGTTTTTCAAAAGGGGAAGATGTTGTAGCTCTCTCTCCCCTCTCTTTGTGTGTCTTGGGGATGACAACCGAGTGTGTGGAGTGGGGCAAGTAGCAGGCGGAGGAGGAGGGTGCTATTAACCGGTTAGTTGTATTTTCCAAGTGACTTTTGCATGCAATTTGCATATGCCGATCTGACCGACTTTGCGTCTCGCTTGTTGCTTTGTATCACATTGTACATAATTCTGCTTGATTTTCTTGTGTTCTTTTTGTTCTTGTTGTTGGTTTTTAGTAAGTACCCATACCCATACCCGTGTCCGTCGTACGTGTATCCAGAGCACCTTGATACGAATTGTTGCGCATTTAGTGTGTGCCTCGTGAATTTGCCAGTTGTTTGCAAATGAAAGGCGCAAAAGAGATAGAAGACACGCTCGACAGGCATGTGCATGTTACATGTTCATCTACGGGGGGGTTTGTACTAAAGTCTAAGTTTTCGCTTGCTTAGATCGTGAAACATACGGAATACTTCATTAAATTGTAGAAATATGCATTACATATGTTCCACCTTCGAAATACATTTAGTTTTGAATGATATAGGGGAGTTCGTCTAATAAAAACTTCAGAAATATATTGGAAATCATATAAGAATGTTACATTTAAAAAATACATATATTTATAAGCTCAACAATCCCAAAAGCCGACATGAGGTATTTGTGCCAATTGTCGACCGATTCCGAGAAAATGTTTCGTTGTCTTTGCATGTTACCCCAAAACAAGACCGACAGGTGTTCCTAATGTTTACCCCCATAAACCAGCATAGGGGGTATATTTACTATA
Organism: Zaprionus inermis; assembly: GCA_018151445.1. Taxonomy (NCBI): domain Eukaryota; kingdom Metazoa; phylum Arthropoda; class Insecta; order Diptera; family Drosophilidae; genus Zaprionus; species Zaprionus inermis. The sequence goes on from JAECXD010001052.1 coordinate 5,038,477, forward strand.
TATGTACTATATGATGTTATATAGCATACACAAATTTATATAGCATGTATTTTGGGAGCAAAAGTCGCAGTAAACCTTTGTGAGAAATCACATAAAAGTGCCACCCTCGAGTTAATTTTTTCCACTTTATTCGTGGAAATGCTGCAAGTATTCGCAGGGGGTCACACAGCAGACTAGACTATACTTCTGTATATATATAGACTTGCACCACCACCACCCTTACCCATGCCATAACCATCACCCTCACCATATGGAACTACCCCTGCCGACAATATCGCGACGTCTATTAACTAACATCCCCCGAACACGGAATCGAAATAGAAATAAAAATAGCCTCACAAGCGAAACAAACAATTTCGTGGATTAGAAATGCAATTGGGAAACGTGACGGGAAATTTGCTGTTTGCACATTTTCCTGGATTTAGTCGAACAACCTAAGGGAAGCAGTGATCTCAAGTTCATTGGAAAACGTCATGTTTTCATGAAATCCAAGGTTAAGCCATATTTTGTAGTAAACAATTTGTTTGAATGACTATCAGACCTACATAAGTAGGTATAACTACAGAAAGAACACGTATATCTAGCTGAAATTTGGTGTAGAGAGATCCGAATATGTAATAATAATGATTATCAAGTTACAGTAGCGTAGTTCGGAAACTGAGCACGATAAAGCTCAATGGGCAAACTTAAAAACTCATACAAGTCTACTCTGAAAATTAAACTAGGGCGAGAACTGCGTAATTTGTGTGTGCCGAATAATCATCGAATGACTCATAAAGAAATACATGGAAATTGATTTCGATTCTTGGGTAAATGAAACGATTGTGCATAATTGAATTCCTCTTAGCAATATAATCAAAAGAAATAAATCTGGCATATGTATTTGTTGGGGCGGCAGCTGCAGACTATTTTTCAGATTTTTACGGCATTTTCATTTGTGGCAAATGATTTAGAAGTAGACTGGAGATGGGTTCGAGCAGATTGAGAGACTTTTGGCGCATGCGACGAGGCGCCACGAAGCTGTGACGCCTTTTTCGAATTTGGCCAGACAAAAGCCAAGACTGCTGCGAAGATTTATGCGACATCTTGCGGATAAGATGGCTAGACGCACACAAAGATACAGTAGCTGCAGATGGGGCTGCCTGAAGATGCAGATACTGAGATACGTATGCTTAGCGCAGGACCAAGTGGTCTGCCAAAAAGAGGCTGAAAGATAAGTGGGGGCTGCTCCGGCATCGATTCTATATACATATATATATGTATATTTATATATGTGTGTGAGTCGGTATAAACACACATATATCCAATGCTAATTGTTGTCTGTGTTTAGATTGAGCTACAAATGGCCGCAAACTCCAGCTGCCCATTACGTTGTGCAACACCTTCGATTGGAGTACCATCTCCATCTCACCCCAACCCTATTCCATTTTGTTCGATGTTTCTTATATCCCCCACTCCGCCCGCTTTTAATACGAAATTGTAACGTAAACAAAATGCACAACAAGGGAATGTGTAAAAACAACAAACCACGCGCCAAAACGGCCCAACTGACGACTGACATTGACGATAAATGAACAATCGACCTCAATAAAGGCACAAACGGCCCACATGCCATCCCCCCACTCTCCAAACTGATATATGTATAAATACACAATAAATACACACGTTATACCTATGTAAGTAGTATATATTGTAGTAGTATATGCAGGCCCCTCGATTACTCTCTACCGATCGCGTGCGAACCTTGCGTGGGACATTGAGCTGCCCATAAAACCCCATAAAGCGCGGCTACCGATCTACAGGCTTCGGTGTGTTATGTATACGAATTCGATGTGTTTTTTTTTGTTTTTACGGCTAAATCCCGTTTTTAGCTAAGTCTTTTAAGCTGACAGTGTGCTGAAGTTCGAGCTGCTAGCACAGCTTATACCCTGCATGAGTTGGATTAAGGCCTATGTTGTGATCAAAGAGCTTGGAGCTAGTGAGGATCAGTTGCAAAGGAAGCTCTAAAATACATGTAAGTAGCATCGGAATTTCCATCAAATTTGGTTTTTTTTATAGCCAGAATTGCCTTTTTAATTCTAACCAGGTGGACAGCAAAACCAAAGCAAGCTGATCATGAACGTGTAAAACTCCCTATCTAATTTCACATACCCTGTAGAAATTCCGTAGAGTTACAACTACTGCCCAATTTGAAGATAATATCAAAGCTAATTTCGGTACTACGTACTGTGTAGTTGCCGCTTGAGAGAGAGAGAGAGAGAAAGAGGGAGAGAGAGAGAGAGAGAGAGAGAGAGAGAGAGAGAGAGAGAGAGAGAGAGAGACTGCGGCTCTCTCTGTCTCACATACATACGCGAAATCAAATTATAGCCAACTTCATTGTTGCCAGCATTCTACAGCTACAGGGTATAATTAGTTGTGTATCTATCAGCGATCTAATGCCAAGAGAGATCGCAAGTCTTTGCCTTTTTTTTGAGGAATTGCTCAAGTGAACTTCAAGAGTCGGGCTCATTTCGAGAAACTGGTTTTCAGCTTTAACTTCTTCGGCTTCCTCGAAAAGAGTGAGAAAGAGAGAGAGAGATAGAGGAGGTAAGAAAGAGAAGTGAGAGAGAGAGGTAGAGGTACTTGTGTACAGTTTTAAGAGGTTTTACGCGCCGCAAGGCAAGGCCAAGATTTGCTCGCAGGGAGAGATCCCCCCAAACGACTTGGCATGGGAATGGGAAGGCAAATGGGGCAGCAAGACACCGGGGGGAGGGAGAAGGTAGGGAGTCATGTACTTTTTTTTTGAGTTCGAGTACGCATTGAAATTGAAATTGTAGTCTCGGCTGTGTGTATTGTCTGCTCGTGCCCAAGATACAAAAGTATCTTTGTATCTACAAGTACGCAGTAAGAATGATCGTACGCACGCACGATCGCACGCAGAAGTTTATTGCGCAATTTCAGCATCGTGCGGGGTTCTATAGCTGTATAGCTATATAGCTGTAGTTGTTGTTGTAGCTGTACTGCTTCTTCTACTTCTTCTTCTTGTTGTAGTCATATTCCCTCGCCTTGCCTGCGCCTTTAGGTTCTATTTGATCTTCAGACTTGTAGCACGGAGCTGTCTAGCTCAAGTGTTTGTTTTCATTTACGAGCGTGCGTATGAATTGTTATTTTCCAACCACAGTGCCCCCTTATGACACTCCCTCTCGCGCTTAATGATATGCACATGTCGCTCCATGGCAATCTGTGCAATCGCCCGATATGGTTCGTTAATTGCTTTAGATCATCTATCTGACCATATAAATCGGCACAAAATATGCAAATATCGTTTTTCTCGACTATCGAGTATTGATTAATTGCCGCAATTTGAGTAGTGCTCCCTCGTACCCTCCGCTGCACCCCTTCGCGCAATGACCCACTAATCGCTACAGCGTACAGTCAAGACTGTCGCCGACATAAATCAATGAATGAAGTCCTCCGACAGTTTTGTTTAGAGTAATACGATAAGGCGCTAATTGAGACTTTGGTATTACGGAATTTCTAGCAAGCGTAAACATGGGATTCTAATTATGGAATTTCCTCCTTCCACCACTTCTCACATTTGGAGTATTCTAGTGGTTTTTCATCGATCGTCTTACTGACCCCACAAGTCAATTTGTTCACTCATTGCGATCAATTGAAAACAATTTTCAAATCTCAGAAAAGAAATCATAGATTGATTAGTCATGGGGCTAAGCCGGCAAAAGAAAGCGGTCTAGCTAGATAACGAAGTTGAGAATTGAAGGTTGATATTACCTAAAAAAAAGCAATTTAAGCACATTTTTTTTAGAGATCTCATAAAGTTCCCATAAAGCTGCGACTTCCTACACATTTTTATAGCATACCATTTTTTCCTTTTCACGTATATCTTGCTGATTATGCACGCGGTATTCATTCATTACTTGAGTTGAGTTCAGTTTTGTTGGGTTATGCGGGCACGACACTCGTAGCTCTCGAGTTAAGGTTTACCCAGTTTAAGAGTTCGGTCGTGCCACGGGGTTAGCTCATGTCTGAGGTTCAAGTGCATGACAGATTTGGCTGAGTATCTCTCTGTATAATAAAAAGGTATTTTTGGTGTAAACTTAAAAAAGTGAGAGGCCCTGGGGTTTCACTAGTTTCACTTAGTCAGTCGCCACTGTACTCGACACACTGTCAAGCCTTGTCAGCTTTCAACCAACTAAACCCAAACTAAGTAAAGTGAGTACTCGTAAAAAATACTCAAAAATAGAATAGAAAAAAAACAAGCGCTTTTTTTCACTCTCATTGTGACTTTGAGAGATTCGTGACAATGTCAACGGCACATTAAAGTTGCGAACGGAACCCCCTGACTTGAGAGAAGTCGCAATGGTGACGATGATGACGATGTTGGAAATGGGGACGGGGACGGGGATGGGGACGATGATGATGCGTTTGATAGTTATGGTTGGCGTATTGATTGATTTAACGGTCGCACCATAAATGGAGCCTTTGCCGGTGATTAGCGCGCATAAACTTTGGTCACGTCATCGTGCGAGCACTGTAGTCGAGCGTGAGTGTGTGTGTGTGTCTGTGTGTGCCACTTGTCTATCTAACTGCTCCGTCTCTTTGGGGTCGTATCTTCACATGACGTCACTGACGGCAATTAACTAACTTGGCTCAGATTGTAACCACACAGACACACACACACTCACACCGACTGCCACATAGACTGCCACATAGATATAGCACATATAGTTGTCTTGTGCAATCGGGTCGATTGTGCAAGCGCCGTTACAACTGATAACTAGGCGGTGCGTATCGAATTGCACTCACTGTGCGGTCTCGCCACCGCAACAGGTGAACAGTGAATTGAATTGAACCCACAAGCTGCGACCTGAGGCACCCGCTGCCGTCGTGTCGCCCAGTGCACCCTGTGTTACGTAGCCAAGCTTTGCCAATTTCCATTACACACTCAATTAACTGCGGCGTGTCTGTATGTGTGTGACTGGGGCGCCGGCTCAAGTGATTAACTACGACTGATTACAGCAGCCGCCTATGCACAATCTACTCGCATACACACGCAGGGCGACACACACACACACATAGGGCGACACACACGCCGCGACGGCTTTATAATTTGAGTTTGTTTTACTTTTTCCCTCCCCATTTCCAACTCTTTGTCGCCTCCAAAGTTATGCAAGATTTCAGAAGTAACAAAAACCTGAACAATGGAGGAACACACACACATAATGGAAAAAGCGAAAAGCGTAAAGAGAAACAACAACAACGACGAAAAAGTTCGTAAAAAAAAAACCGCTGTGTGTGACTTTTCCAGGCATTTAGCTTTTTTAGTCATAATTATGTACACTGCGAGTGAATACTAATGTACTTATGCATGCAGAGACATGCACACACAGGCACACACTCGCACACACACACACACCTAACTGGGAGTGTGTCTTAAGGCGTATTTGTTATACGTATCAATTCTGACAGGGTTAATTCGGTATAAATTGAAATTTATTATTTGCCAAGGTGATGATTGCAGGCACAGTGGAGCCTGGCCGAGTGCAACTATGGAAAATTGCGCACTACAGAAGCTCAACTGTAGCTGCCGCTTCCGAGTATGCAATTCGAGCCAGCCGCACTGCACAAATTGCGATAAATGCAGTTTTGAGCGTCTTTTGAGAGGCTGCACTGTACAGTGCTAACAAAGAGGTGTCAGACGCGTTGCAGGGTTGCCATCACACGCCAAGGTTGCTGCCGCCGCTCATATATCATCATTTATTTTTTTGGGCCACAGATTCACCTTGACAATGTGATAGCCAGCGATAGCGACGTTAGCGATAACGATAACGATAATAGAATTGAGTGTGCTGCTATTTTAATTTGAAGCAAAAGGAATCCCACAACATGCGCGTCTCGCTGCGTGCCGCATACAGCTGGGTACTTCAAATTTACGTATGTGCACTGCACGAAATTGTGGGGCAGGTTGGTATATTATTAAAAATAAATAGATATTTAACATGAGTGTATAATTCACTTTACAAAATCTTTGAAAAATACAAAAACCGCAGCTACACAGTATTTAGTAAAATTTCTCGCAGTGCATGCGACCAAGTCTCGCACGTATATGTGAATTCGTTAGTCAAACAACTCTTTTTTAAGTGTAACGAATTCATTAAATTTGCTTTACTAACAAACACTTCAATACAGCTGCTTATTTCTTGCAGTGTATCGTGGGTACGGAAATTTGCATTGTAAATGCCAAGGCAAATTGTTTCTCTCAGTGCATATGGCAGCGATCTCTCGCATTTCAACTTGTATTTGTACTTTCAAAACGAAGAAGTGGAAGAAGAAGAAGTTGGAAGAGGAGAGGAGGAGGAGCAGAGCAGACGAGAGTGTTTTGTTGCTTGCGGCGCACCCCTTGGCGAAAAAGAATCAAGTTGCGAATCCTTAAGACCTTAAACCGGTATCGTCTTGCTCAGTTTCGGCACTGCTCCCCTTTCGTTCTCTCGCTCTCTTGCCCCCCTCTCTTTCGGTTTTCGCATAAGGCACACGCAAGAAAGCTCTCTGAGTAATGCACGTAGCATGCATCGAGGCAAATGAGCTAAGCGCGCTTGCGTGCCGCCTGCCTCTTTCCCTGCCTCTGCCTCTCTCTGTGTCGTATACGGTTTATGGTATACGATATGCAGCATATAACGTAAGCATATACCGTATATACAGCTAGTATATTTTTTGCTTACTTATTTACTTAGTTAGTCAGTTCAATTTGCCTGCAGCTGTTTTTGGCTTGCCTTTTCTCTGTCTCTCTCTCTCTCTCCGCTTGCTATCCCTTTCTGCCCTTCTGCTGCTTGCAGATTGCAAACGATTAAAGCTTTTTGGCTGATAAGATAAGGAATATATACGTATGTGTGTGTGTGTGTTTTATGCCAGTATAAGAATTACAACAAAATGTCGAAAGTAAAAAAAAAACATTAAACAAGACAACAGCGGATGCTTTTGCTTTTTGCCTTTTCTCTTGTTTCGCCGCCGCCGTGAGAGTCAGCGCCGCAGTCGCAGTCGCTGTCGCCGCCGCAGTCGCAGCTTTATGCTGTTGTGCACAGTTGGGTTAATAATTCGTTAAAAAAAATAGGTACAAAAATATGTAGAAAAATATGTTTAATGCCGCTTTAGCTTCTACCACCATTTTGTGGTTACATATGAACTCACACACACACACACACACTGTCACACACAGACTAAAACTACAATAAACGTCGCGTATGTTTGTTGTGCGTTTTCGGTTGGGTTCATTCACCGGCAACAACAACAAGAGCAGCAGCAACAACAACAATCCAATAAGAACACATCCAACTTGGTCTCGTTCAAACTCTTGCTTAAGCACAGCCGCCACTGCGGATGCACACTCACTCACACACACACGCACGCACACACACGCGCGTTCACGTCTCTTACACTATGCACCACCATTCACTACACTCACACACTGACACGCGCACGTACATGTGCTGTGTGTGTGTTATTAATTTGCCGTGTCTTGTCGTCAATTTCTAATAGCACAACAACAACAACAAAAATACAATACAAAATACGTACGAATATTACCGTAACGAAAATACGTCCGTAGATACAATAAAGTTGCAGTTGCAGATACAACAACACAGCACAACACTACAAAACACAACACAACGCAACAACACTGTCTCACACACACGTTCGCGCGCACCGATTCCGACTCATGACTCTCGCTAGCCTCTCGCCTCGTCTCGTCTCGCCGCACCAATGCCCACAACACACTCTCTCACACCGTGTGCTTTGCTTGTGCGCTTGTATGTGGCAATTACCAAAACAACAACAACAATACAACACAATCTACGACGCGCACTAAGCGTAAGCGGCGTGTAGTACTTTTTTGTGGGCAAAAGCAACAAATGCGCAAACGTAATACAATAATAACAACAACAGAAAAAAAAAGAGTAAAACACGTCCGCTCACCACGAAAGTCGCATGTATTTTGAATTTGTTTACGCTCGCTGTTAGCTAACAGTGTGCGCCTTTCGTTCGGTTTCGTGTAGTTGCGTTAAGTGCGCTTCGTTCAGATTGCTGCATTTCGTCAACAGCTGTGCTTTTGCGACGGTATGTCTTGGCTGAACAGCTGTTGATGCTGGTTTGTGTATGCGTTTAAAGCGCTTTTCGAAATTGGTCGACAGAGGGTGTTGCTTTGGTTTGTGAACTGGCTGAGTTGTCAGCTTTCAAGCTGTGCTTGCGGTGCGTGTATTGGGTATTTGGTACAAAGCAGAAGTATTTTCACAAATTGATTATTATTATGATATAGTAGCAATATAATAAAGAAAATTGGAACGAAATCTGTGACAATATAAAGTATAATCATTTTTTGAAGTTCTCTATAAAAATTTTAGCATAGTTTAGGTTGAGAAAACTTAAAAAATAATAAAATTGAACAAGTTTATTAAAATGTTGAGTATCAAAAGGTCATAGAGTAAAGCCTGATAGGTCTCAAGAATTTAGATTAGAGCATGTGTTTTATGCTGCATTTAGCTGGAAATAAACCATATAGTGTTGGGAACCACTTGCAGGAATCAAGCCAAACATTTAATTGAACCCAATGAAAATTATGGACGCGCAAATTTTCCCACAGCTTGCCAAAGGTTTAATGAAACTTTGTGATGTTTTTTTTTTTCCAGGCATCTTTTTCAATTTGGTATTTTGGTTTTTTCTTGTGTTCGTCTTTGGGTTCTTCGAGCGTAATGAGCCTTTAAGTCAAACGTAGAACTGACAGCTCGAACGGCTTAAACGTAGCACAGAAGCTGCAACTAACCACAAATCACAATAACACCATACCACACCGGCAACAACACTGAGAGAGGAATATGGAAAAGACGTCGGAACGCATAATCATTATCACTCAAATTGGGGCCCCGTTGCAATTGGTATACTCACTGCCAGGGCAACCGATCGCCTGGAGACCAATTATATATCGAAAGCCGCAGAGAGTGATCTGCAGCCTCCCCGCCACTCTCCTTCCCTCTCTCTCTCTCTCTCTCTCTCTCTCTCTCTGTCTCTCTCTCTGTTCATCCACACGTAGCTGATCAGCATATTCAGTATATGCATATGAGATCGACGGATCGACTGACTGATCGAGGTAGTTCGGTAGCGATGGCGATGGAGATGGAGATGCGCCGGCACTTAAACGATCTACTAGCATGAAATGGGCAGGTCTGAGTTTGGAAATCCCAATTCGAGTACCGTAACTTAAGCCCATGAATTAAGCGCAGCCGCATGGAATGATGAGAACGAAAGCCCAAGACGAGATGAGGCTGCAGATGGAGACGGAGTTGGAGTTGGAGTCGGAGTCCGAAACCGATGAATTGCGTTTCATAATGTGAGATTCAAATTTCGCACGGCTACTCACACTCACACTCGTTTGCGCACTCACACTCGCACTCACACTCGTACTCACACTCACATCGCACTCACATGTGGCCGCGCCAGTTTCGGAGCCGAAGATTGCCACCGTTGGTAACTTAGATGATAAGTGGGCTATGTCCGCGCACATAGAAGATTATAATGCACGCCCCGCCCCGCCCCGCTCTACTCACTCCCTATTACCGCCGCTCCCGCCAAGTGACCACAGCAGCTGTACGCCCCAAGCAAAATTACAGCCCACAGCTCGCTGACTGCCCCTGGGAATCCCCTGGGAGATTCTCCTCAGCGTCGAAAAAAGTTCACACACTTGGAAATTCGACATGGAGACGGAGCTGAAGCTGGAGCTGGAGCTGCAGCTGAACGCCCAGCTCGATGTCGACAATGCGATCGTTTAGTAGTCACATATTATGTTGATCGTTGGATTGGTTTGCGATTCGAGTGATCTGCGATTTGCATTAGTTTTTTAGCTTGTGTTGTTGTCGTATGGAATGTGAATGGAATATGGACTGTAGAAAGCTCTCTCTATCTCTCTCTTATCGTTACAGCTCACACTTTCTTTCACTCTCCTTCTCACTCTCTTCCTGACTCTCTTTCAAGCTCTTACACCTTTTTTCCCCTCTTGATCACCTTTAGTCAAGCCAGTTAACCATGTCCTTCGTTCAAACAGTCTGTTCGTATGAACGTCTCGATCTCAGAGACTATACAAGCTGGGGCTATCAAATTTGATGACCATATGTCTCTATATGGCACGCAGATGATGCTTAGCTTAGAATTTGACCATGAGTACAGTATGTCCGGCTAGCACCTACTCAGTGTGAATGAGTTCAGAAATTATTTTGAATTTCACAGGAAAAAAGGAGCTCCAACCTCAGAAGGTCTTTAAGTATAGATTACAGCTGCAAATTTATTAATAATAATAGGAATACTCTGTCTATAGTTTACGAAAGTGATAGAGATCATATGTGAAATGTTTTAAAACTAATAAAATGCTTAAGATCAGCCAAACGTGATGCATATAACCTGCAAGAATTCAAAACATGATAGGCGTCTATTTGCAAGAAGTTCTATGGAAATTTATGCTCAGATCTCACTGCATCTTTATTTCAATATAAAAGAAAACTATCGGATTTTTAGTTTTACTTGAATGCAATATCGAAGCAATCGATTTATCGATGACACTTCAGCTTGCTCTGACTAAAGCTTTCAAATCACACATTTATAGCTGCAGTTGGGCATTTTCTCTGGCTTTCCTTGGAATTTCCATAGAATAAGCTTGACTTAGCCTAAGCCCACTCGATCATGGTGGGCGACCCGCTGATCGCGCCTTCTGCCACCCGGTGGCATTCAAAATGATCCAAACTAATTAGCATAAAATTGCAAATGAATTTGGCTATAGCGATTTCCCTCTCTCTCTCTCCCTTTCTCTCTCTCTCTCTCGCATACTGTTGCTGTCTGCTTAGCGCGTCAAGTGCAGCTCGCAGGTTGCAGGTTGCAGGTTGCCGATTGCACGTTGCCAGTTGCATTTGGCTGCTGCGGTAGGCGGCGACGTTTGGCCAATTTAAAAGGCATCGCTGCTTCTGGAACGATGACTGTGGCAAGCCCAGGTTGCCGTTGCCGTTGCCGTTGCCATTGCCGTTTGATATTGCAGTCGTTGCCGGCATCAGTCGAGCCGCAGCGGCTGCGTAGCGAAGCGCGCAACATAAAACAATTACGCCTACACTTGCTTCGAGGAGTCGCGCGACGCCAGTCGAGCTGCGCCTCCACGGGGGCAGTCGAAAGCGGATCGGGAGTGGCATGGAGCATGGGGCATGCTGCAGCAGTCGCGGCGCTTGTGTGTCGTGCTTGATCTGTTGCCGGCGTGCACGACCTTCTGCACGAGCAGATCACACACAACGGCCGAGGCAGGGCTGAAGGTGTGGTAGGGGGGGGGGTGGGGTGAGGGAGGTAGGGTATATATGCTATATGCATGTGTATTTGTAAAACGGATTCCAGTCGAAAGCTGGCAAAGCCAAGACGCGGCCTTCCGCGGCAGCCTATGAAACACAATATTCATTAACTTGCAGCAGCATTAATGTTGCAGCCGTGCAGCAGCAGCAGCAGCCGCAGCAGAGGCAGCAACTGCTGCTTGTAGCTTCTGAAGTTCTGCTTGCTGCTCTAGTTGCTGCTGTTGTTGTTGGTGTTGCTGTTGTAGTTGTTGTGGATGTTACTATTGATGTTGTTGCTGTTGTGGCAGTTGCAGATGTGCTGGTTGCATTTGTTGTGCCTGTGTTGCTGTTGCGCAGACAGGGTTGGGCTGCTGCTGCTGCTGTTGTTGTTGCTGTTGTGGCAGTTGTTGTTGTGTAGGCAGTTATTGTTGCTGTTGTGCTTGAGACAGTTGCTGTTGTATTGGCTGCAGTTGCTGTCGTCGTGTTGTTGTTGTTCTTAAGAAGCATAGATTGCTTGAGTCCGGTCTGTTGCTGTTGTTGTTGCTGCCGTAGCTCTTGTTGCTGCTGTTGTTGTTGCTGCATTTTAGAGGCAAGTCGGATCTCTGTTGTTGTTGTTGGCAGGCTGCTGCTGTTGTTGTTGCTGCCGTAGCTGATCTTGTTGTAGTTGCTGCTGCTGCTGCATTTTGGAGGCAAGGTTTGCTGCTTTCGGCAGCTTGTTGCTGCCGTTGCTGCTGCTGCTTCTCCATTTTGTTGTTGCTGCTGCTGCTGCTTGTGCTTTTATGGCTGTTGCTGCCGCGAATCCGTTCGGCTGCGTTGCCTCTTTGGGCTGCTTTGGCTTTGGCTTTGACTCTGGCTTTGACTGTGGCTTTGGCTGCAATAATGCGGCTATTAAAGTCGGCAATCAGCAACGCGAACCAATCCATTGGTTACCTGAGAACTTCTTTTTGCATTTTTAACGATGCGCCGTGGCAGTGTGCGAGTGTATGTTTGTGCCGTGTGTGTGTGTTGCTGTTGTGTCATTCGATTTTGCTGCTGTTGCTGCTGTCAATTTGGCATTACGCAAGGTCATTTGGCTGGCTGTGTGGACCGCACAAATGGACAATAGAAAAACAGGCAGCGGGCCGACAGACAGACACAGAAGTACACATACACACCTATACACACACACACCTGTACACACACACACCTATACACACACACATCTATACACACACACATCTATACACACGCAGCAACAGCAACAACTTTTGTTTTTTTTTTTTTTGTGGGAATATCTTGCACACGCTGCGCTGTAGCAAATGGGGCAGCAGCAGGTGAAGGCGGAGGGGGTGGTAGGGGAGTTAGGGTAGAGTGTACCGCTGTGTACCTCTGGGGCAGCAGCAGGCTGGGGGCGTGGCTTGCGCGCTTGCCTTGCAGCTTGTTATTTGTTGCACTGATTGCGGGTTTCGCATTGCGCGGCGACTTTATCAGCATCGCGATAAGCAGATGAGGTGGAACAACAACTGCAACACACGCACACACACAAGGGGGACACACACCTACAGCATACACACACACATGCAATTATACACTTTCGCACACACACTTTTCCCTCTAATCTACCATATTTAAGCACAATTTGCTCATCATTTGAGCCTGGCTCATTAGCTGCGCTTTGTCAACGCGCTGCCTGTGTGCCTATGAGTGTGTGTGTGCCTGTGTGTGTCTACTGTGTGTGCCTGTGTGTGTCTACTGTGTGTGCCTGTGTGTGTCTCCTGCGTGTGTGTCTGTGCTGCGTCTTAATTGAAGTTTGAATGAATGAAAAAACTATTCGGATAGTGCGCAGCTATGCTATGTGGGTTGACTTACCACGACCTCCATCGTCGTGGTAACCCCCCCCCCCCACCGCACTCCGCCACTGACTTGCCTTGGCTTGTTTTGTCACAATATGCACTACCGGTGTGCCTACTACCGGGCCCTAAGTCACAACTAATTTTGATTGATTACTCCATGCGCGCCCATTGTGTCCGGGCCTAGGGTCGTCGGCGTCGTCGGCGTCGTCAGCATCGTCGTTTGTGTCAACCGAGAAGACCAACGCATTGCATGACACAGTTTGGACCAAGCATCAAATACCCTGTAAGTGGGATAGAGGTGGTAGGGTATACGCGAAATGTAGTGTTCCTTTGATATTCGAAAATACCTTATGCGATTGGGAATAGAGGGAATAGAATAAAAGGCTAGCAATGAAAGTAAATTATTTATGCAATTTAGAAGAAGAATTAAGTAAAATATATTACTAAATTCCTTTAATAATGAGAAGTCCAAGAAACACATATGTTATATAAACCCATCTACCTGCAACTTTCACACTTCAAATTAGCTTGGCCTAGAATTTAATACAAATCAACACCTTGCTAACTCTACCTTCCACAGGGTATTCCCGTAGTCGTGCAGCCCATAACTAGCACCCCCTCTTGACGCGATCTCTTTGACAAAGCGACAACAATAGCGACAACAACAGCAGCATCAGCAGCAACAGTTGCGACTTCAGTTTGACTTCGACTTAAGGCTTCGGGTGACTCTAAGCCGATTAGGTAGCTCACAGTGTGCATTGAATCGTTTTGGGCTGGTTTTGGCTTGCCGGTCGCCTCGGATAATTACCACATAAAACCTTTGACACATTCATTTGCCAGGAGACGCTGTCGGGTGCCTGAAGTACCGACGGTGACACTTGATCGGATCGTCACGGCTTTTCACACATTTGCCAAGAGATCTATGGATATGGAGAGTGATCACAATGTTCACATTTGAGTTATGGTCAGCTAAAGTGTCAGTTAGGGTGACCATTAGCCGAGGAGGGGGGGGGGTAACACAGACTATAGAGACTGATAGAAGTAGCATGTTATAAAACTACAAATTTTTAAATTATTATTTGATCTACATGTATAATTCATTTATGGGAAATTGTAGAGAATAAAAAACCAGCTGATGAAACAAGAATATATATATATATTATCTATATACATATCTGCAGATATGCCTGCATTCCTTTCCATTGCATTCCTTTCCCAGTTACCCTGTTTAAATAGCAATTCTGACATATCGAGTACTCTCACATATGATATATGTAATAATAAATAATTTGCTGTCACGAAGATCTATCAAAGTGCCCCTTCCTCCCACTTCGCATACGTGCTCTGCCCCTCCTCATACACCCCTGGGCAAAAAGTGTGCACAGCAACATTCCGGAGTAATGAAATTTCCTTAATTATTTTCATCTCGTTACATTTCGAATGACATTGCTCAACACAGTCGCCGGCCACAGTTGCTCGAGACCGCTGCTTCCCAATCCCCCCATACATCGCCAACTCAATCCCAATCCCAATCCGAAACCAAATCAGAAATTGAATCTCAGTCGCAGTCGCAGTCGCAGTCGCAGTCGCAGACTCAACCACAGAGCCAAGGCACACGCAGACGAGAGAGATGAATTTGACATGCGTCTCTGATGATGATTTATTTTCATTTTTGTATTTTTAATTCACTCTGCGCCATTGTCGCTCACATGGACACACGACAAGCAGCAGAGCAGAGTGAGACAGATAGAGAGAGAGAGAGAGAGCGAGAGATAGATGGGGACAGGCACACGGGGCACATAATCTTCGATGGCAAAAAGTTAATGATAAAGATGATGACCATCAGAATTGGAATAATGTATGTATGTGTGGCACTTTCTGGCTGTGGCTCTCTGGCCCGATGGATAGATGGATGGACAGTCAGGCAAGACAGTGGGACAGACAGACAGACAGACAGACAGACGGACAAACAGAGACAGACAACGAGAGACAGAGAGCAACTAACTAAACTGAAGACTCCGAGATGAGCTGACGTCGGCTGAGGCCATTTTTATCGAACGCACAACCATTGTTCGCTTCTAGTTTCGGGCATGCTTGCTCTCTCTCTCTCCCTCTCTCTCTCTCTCTGTCTCTGTCTCTGTCTTTCTCTGTCGCTCGCCTGTCGCCGTCAGCCTCAGCTTGAGCTGCAGTCTTGACTTGACTTTAGCCAGTTTGGGTTGCCTCCTTTAGCCATTAACCTGCTAAATTACGAATGAGGCAAAGTGGATTTAACTTGGCTCCACTTCACTCCGGGCTTGCAGCTCTACAGGTCTCCAGGTCTCGGGCCTTGCTTGGGTCTCAGGTCTCAGGTCTCTGGGCTCCCCTGATCCTGGCAATGATTGCAGTCGGCAACAAAATTGTTTCAGTCTCCGTATACCTTCTCTTCGTGTATCTGTGTGTGTGTGTGTGTGTGTGTGTGTGTCGCCCTTTGGTCCATGCACAAATACGAAGGCAAGAGAATCTGAACAGATAATGACCACTGTTCTCGCACTCAACTACAAGATGAGCGGCTGATATGACGATGACGAATGCGACGATTTTGAAGAGGCCAGCGTTAACGTTGCCCGACTGCCTCCTGGAGCTGCTGCTGCTGAAGTTGAAGTTGGAGGCGGAGGCGGTGATGATGTTCAACTCAGTCAGACAAACAGACAGGCAAACGAACAGGCAGACAGACGGACAGACAGGCAGGCAGACAGACAGACAGGCAGGCAGGCAGAAGGACAGTCAGACAGAGACAGAGACAGAGACGGGCTGGCATGGACGATGATGGTTATGTTGCCAGTTCGCTGGATTGATGGTAGAGGGAGATGTGGTTGGGCCAGAGAGGGTCGCGACCGGACTCTTCTCTGTGTCCTGTTATTGGAATAATGAGTTTTTAGTGATGCGCATCGATTTGTCAATCGATGATTTGTTGTTTTCAGTTTTCAGTATCTCTTCCACATCTTCTACACATCCAGTATAATCTTCCCTTCTTGCGCCCGGCTCTACAAGTGGTTGCGATTCGACCTGCTCGCCGTATCATTAATTCCACTTTTGTCATATTGAGAGCTTTACAAAATTTGATTAATCGTCTAGTTTGCTTCATGGGGAGTGAGAAATTGTCACAATTGTAAATGTCCCTACGTGAGATGCACTCGCACACACTTGCACACACACTGCCGCATAAATAATAATCGCATTCAAAGGACTCGACTTGTCAGTGATCGGAGCCGGCATTATTGATGAATCTCGATAGCCTCCTGGCCCGAAGTTGGCAATTTGTTTTTTAGGGCTCTCAATTAACGCTCGACACGAGAAATTTATGGCCAGGACACAGACCCGTTTCTCCCATGCTCCATCATCGGACCGAGACCGTCGCCAGAGCCAGCACAATTAAGTGTTAAATTCAGAAACATGACATGAATATCTTGTTCGATGTTCGATTTGAAGAGCTTAGTTAAGATCGATCCGACGTTGGTTGGAGCGACGACCCGAGGTAATTAGCCAAAGATGATGTCTACGCGACTTAAGTGGGATCAGGTAATCACACGAGTATGATTTAGAATGTCTGCATGCCGAATGACAGTCGATTAAGCAGCATTATGTGCTCTATAAACCAGAAGACTATGCTATCTCATTGGGTTACCTTTATCTCTAAACTTGAAACACAGTCTACGAAGTTTTTTTTTTTATGGAAGTTAGGAGTGTTGGAAGTCGTGGTAGGGACCTTACATGGCCAGGCAATGTATTAGATTCCCTATATTTTGATGCAACATGGTCCTACCAAGAAGAAAATGCCATCCCATAAGAAAATCTGATGATTTTTATGGAAGTTTGGAGTATTGGAAGTCTTGGTAGGGTAATTTCCAGGGAGTAACATGGCCAGGCAACAGCATGGAAAGCCCAAAATTGTTGAATATTTTAGATTCATAATATTTAAACGCAAAATCAATCTAGGGTCCTAATAAGAAGAAAATGCTATCCCATAAGAGAATCTGATGATTTTTATGGAAGTTTGGAGTATTGGAAGTCCTGGAAGGGACCTTACAAGGGGGTAGCATGGAGAGACAGTAGCATGGCATAATTTAATCATAATTTTTTGATGCCATACTAATCTAGAGGTTATACCAAGAAGAAAATGTCGTTTCTTTCGACAATCTGATGTTTTCAATACTGAAAGTCCTAGCTAGGACGAAATTTGAGTACTTCACTGGCGCCTGTAGAAATATAACCATGCAGACTTCTGGTGTATACGTACATAGTTAATTAATTTTTGAGCTATTACCATATACAATCTACTTGGAATCTCCACAGTTGTGCGCGGCATTAGGCCGCGTGAAGACCACAGCGAGAACCCTTTGATGCGCAGAGACAGTCGATCCAACATTATCCATCTGTGTGTCGGTTAAAGACGCATTAATATGCAGGAGGAGTCCAGACAAGTTTGCTGATCCGTCATTGAGCAGACGAGTCTTGGTCCGAAGTGTTTCTTTATTTATTACGCAACGGCAAAACAATCTGAAATATTGAAGCGGCCACTTAAGGAATCAGCAACAATAACTTTGCCATGCGGATGAGCATAGACGATGCGCACCCCCAGCAAGTGCACATATGTTAACACACGACGGGCAAGAGTGTGGGGAAGGGAATGTGTGTGGAAGGGGGGTGTGTGTGTGCCTTACCCTTTTGTCTTTTCAGTGACTGGTAAAAAAAAGTTTTGCTGCCCCTTCCATGTAGCCCAGCACGTCCAACAACCAGTCGACCGACCATGCGATAGACCCACCGTCAGTCCAACCGATAGACCCACGGACAGGCCATCCAGCATCCATCCATCTATTCATCTATCCTGAAACGTCGAGCACGCGCGTCCGCCGTCCGTCCGTTCATCCTTATCGGTAAAATTCCAGCGGCATAGAACGAATTAAATGCTTACATCAACAAAAGGGACCACACAAAGCTCTGACGAGCAATGTCAAAGACTTTCGAAGTGCTTAGCTTGGGTTCGGCGCAATTAACGAACTTTCTATACCCTAACCAGGGGGTTGCACTTGCAAGGGATTTTCGCTGTGTTCACTATTATAGAAACTTCAGTGGCAACTGATTTTCAATTGTAAGTTGATGGATTTGGCAAATTTTCACTGTAGTATGACCTCATCGAACTCAGGCGTAGTGAGAGCGAGAGTACGAAAATTTTGTGTGTAGCTTCTGCTATTAGTAAGCTCTTGTTTCACAACTCTAGCCAACTAATTGTATTATTCAGTAGTAGAATAAGGTCAAGAAACTTTCACGAAGAATTTCTGGGATAGAAAAGAACTTGATTCTGAATAAAATAAGTTTAAAGAGTGGGGTAAACCTACTCAGGAAAAACTATCTACTATATCTATTTATTGTAATTGCTTATATAATACATAGAACTCCTATATCGAGTAATCCATGTTAGAGTATGAAAATACATGTATGTATGAAACCGAAAATGCAAAAATAAAAAAGAAAACGAAAAGGAAATTATAATAGCTCAGGTATCGCATCTGCGTGGTCTGCTGCTGAAGCCGGGGGCTAAAGTGTATCGGGGAGGGGGAAGGGGGTTCTGCCAGCACACTTTGGCCTCTACACTTGAAGCATGCTTATAAGCCGGGCCAGGTGTGTGAGCCTTAGCGGTTCAAATCGCATTGACGTGCGGGCCAAAAGAGCGTAAAACCTCAGACACGTTGTGTAACTTTCATGCGTTACAGTTGAACCGGAAACGGAAATCTAATAGACCAAAGCATGCATAAGTGATGAAGCGAGAAAATGCGAACCCGCATACCCCCTTGCCTACCCTTTACCGCACCGTGCAGTGAAAAAAAACCCTTTTCAAAGCGCTCGTCGAATCTTATCAGAGAAGGCTTCAAGTTTCGTCCATCACGTTTGCCTTTTTTTTCGGTCATCGTATGTTACACCCCACCCCTTTCACTCCTACCCTACCCTACCGACAGTTCACATTGGCGATTTTCTTTGTTCTGTTTTTTCATCATTTTCATTCTTCGGGAGTATTAGCTGGGGGGGGGTGAGAAGAGAGTAGAGGCGGGCCCGTAGTTCGACTTTTGCAAACTTTTACAGCCGCAACCTTTGTCCAGCTGAGAATGTGTTGAGGGGAGATGTGTGAGGCTGGCATGGTGTGGGGGGAGGGGGTGTAGTATGCCTGTGTGTGGCACGGCCTTGATATTGTGAACACATGTTTTCGGGAAGATTACCTTGTCAATCGGTTCGTTGAACGATTACTTTTCAAATGTTTTCGAAAACTAAAAACCAAACGGGCCAAGTGCCAAGAGAAGGGTACGCAAAGAAGGAACTAACACGCCCCCTGCCGCTCAAAAAAAGAGCGCAGAAACCAAAAAAAATAAGAAAAAAGAAACAATCTTTGGTTTACCAAAAGCTGTCAGGCGTTGCCCCAAAAAGATTCACAACTTCCTTCCTGCACGGCGAATAGAAAGCAAGGCACACTCACACACACACTGGAGCACACACACACACACTCACAGTGGCACACACATCAACACCCAAGCGCAACGACAGACATTTCGCAGATGGAGCAAAGCGACAACATTGTTTTATTTCTCATTTCACAGTCGATGCAATAAAATCGCCTAAATATGCTACTCACAAGGTAAAACGCTTGGCTTGTTCGCAAATACGCCAAAAACAAGAAGAAGAAGAAGATGCTACAACAGTCCAGAGAGAGAGAGAGAGAGAGAGGAAGAGAACGCCACAACAACAGCGAAATTCGCTTCATCTGCATCGAAAATGCGCCCCGCGGTGCAAACATTGGCGCCTTCGCCAACCCCAAGCGTACCGAACCACTCGTTCCAACGGTCTCACTGCGGTCCCACAATCGGATGGAACTCAACGAAATGCCAAACGCCCTGCACAAAGATTATGATCATAAGATTTGCTTAAAAACTATGTTTTCAAAAAAAACAAAAAACAAATTCTTGTAAGTGATCTTTCAATGTAATGAACTGAAGATAAGCTACACAAGTTTCTTGAGATTCAGTAATATCTATCAATATCCGAGGCTGTCTAAGTGGGCTTGTGTTGTTTAAGGTCATAGATGTAGGGTTGTCTAAAAAATATAATACATACGTAAACTGATTTAACTATCAGAACTGAACTCAAGAAAAATTTAGCTGGACTTGTATTCACTTTGTTTTAGGATTGTCTATCAATAAGCAGACTCTAAAATTGGCTCACAGGTCTCGTATTCCTTAGGCTCCTTAGTACCTTTATAGATTGTTTGATTTAACTAAAAAAAAGTACACAAATCTCAGTCAAACCCGACAACAACTCCTCTCCCCACAGAGCCTTAGCTCATCAGTCCAGTCACCGCAGCCGATCGCTCCACTGACTGCGTTACGGTTTGTCCTGGACCCAGATCGGATCAGACTTCCACTGTGACTGCGTATGGGATCAGATCATTTGACTCGCCGCAGTGCTTCGCGCATATCGTTTAAACGAATGTGACGACAGGACGCCGATGATCATGCTCGGTGCGCGGTGCCATTTATTTGCAGGAAGTCAATTATAAATTACGATCGCAGCGAAATGGAATACCACATGAAGGTTTCAATATCGTATCAAGGTTCCTGCACTACTAGTACCCGTTTTGCAATTAGTGCGCTTCATATACACCATATGGTACATATGGTATTTGACATATTTCTAACTGTAGAATATGCGGGCTTTGCTTTGGTATCCGTTCAGGTTCTCGACATGCGACAAGCGGTCACAACATTTATTGATGTTGTTGTTAATAATTTATTTAGAAGGCGACTTTGCGGCAGTTTATGGTTGCATTCTGCGACTTCCTCTAACCCTCCCACCCGCCCCCGCCGATCCCTAACCCTACGCCGCGTGCCGTGTGGAGCTTTCCGACAAGTGCCCATAACGATTTAGACGATTGACAGCTGCGAAGTGGGTGTCCATGCCGTGTACCTTCCCGGGCATTACTCCCCGGACTAAAGACAGACTGTGCATACTTACTATATACCATATACAATATGCCGACAGTTCCTTTCGTTGCTGTTGTTGCTGCTGTTGTCTTTGCTGTTATCCAGTCCGTGCTGTTGTTAAGTTTGTCATATTTTATGGGCCGCTTACGTCCGGCTCGGCCCGGCTCGTCCCGCTCTACACCGGAGTGCAACTGCGACTGGGCCCGCGTCTGTGGAGTGATATATATGACAGGCGGATTTTGTTTTAGTGGCATGGGTGACAATCCCTTTAGAAACTTTTATTTATTCACGCATATTGGCAGAATGTGCCCCTCACACGCAATGCGAGGGGCAGCCCGGTGGGCGGGAGAGAGAGAGCGAGAGAGAGAGAGAGAGAGAGAGAGAGGAGTAGCGGCATTACGGCTTAAAGGACAATGGAAAAACATGACAACGACAACGACAACATGAGCTGGACATGCCCGCAGCATGTCTATCTTTTCGCTGTCTTCTTCTGCCGCAATCCCCTTTCTCTCTCTCTCTCTATCTCACTCTATTTGTGTGCTCAACTATTGCATTATTAATTTTTGCTAATTAGCCAGCAACAGCAACAACAACAACAGCTACAGAACCGGAACCAGAGCGAGAACCAGTACCAGCAACCTAACCCGCAAGTCGAGCGCAAACGAGCCTCTTTCTTCCTCCCTGCCTCCGCTCTCCGCTCTACCTTGTCGTCATGACACCTTGGACAACAAATCGACGTGTAATTGTCGCAATTAATAAGGACGAAAATAATAGACGAGGCATAAAATAAAAAAACACAGAGCAGAAAAAGTAGAACTTGTTTCCCTGGCTTATTTCAGACACATGTGTGTCGAGCATATGCTTCGAGCGGGGCCTGAGGTAAGATGGACTAGGCATGTGACAAAGCGGGACCATACTACAATCGAAATTAAGTTGTTCTTCTTGTAGATCAATTGATAAGGCTAAGGCAATTAACTAGCCGGGCAAGGGTAACATTAAATCTATATAGAAAATTCACTATCTTTCGAATAACTCGAACAGTTCATTTGTTAGTTGGTGTTGACACTTATACAAAGTCATAAGTAATCCCATTTATGGCTTAGTAATTAATTTGACTGTCCGCGTTGAAAACTTAAGCTTAACTTTAAGTTGATTGCGATTTCAAGGGAACTCGACGAGTTTCTGTAATACAATAAGAAGAGCATGAAAATGTGATTTGTCAAGTTGAAGATGGAACGCAGCTTTCGCAAGCTCATTAAAGCTTAAGCAAGAGCTTTAGACGAAGTGCAGACGAAGCTGAAAGCATTTTAAAGTACCTTGGGCATATAAAATCATTAAGCATCTCAGGGGTTTCTCGGCTCTTTAAAGAGGCGCTTTAAAAGCTGCATAGATTCATTAATAAGGCTAGCTAAAAGCTGTTTTATATGGTGAAAGCTCCTGCAGTAAAGCTTGCAGCCAAGCAGAAGACCACTCTTAAGAGATTTTCAACTGCGATTTAGATTTAATACCAACTTAGACCACAGTAAGGCAACAGAGCTTTAAGATGTTGAAACCGCAAGAAACTATCCGAATTCAAGGTAAATAGTGCACCTTCCTGTCTGGCCTGTCCGTGCATGTTCCGGTTGAGAAGGATATACCTTAGGCTGGCGTCTCATCGCTGGAACAGCCTGTTGTAATGGGTGACATGTACGTTGTCCTTAATTGGCTGCATTATTTATGAGGCGACACGCTCGGAGGCGCCTTGACCAGCAAAAAGGGTTGACATACGGTTACGCATGCTGCCGTTATACCCAGGGGTTTGGGGGGCGGTACGCTTCAATCACAGCATCAAGACAAGCTGAGATACGAAAAGGAGGGGCAGGGTCAAGCAGGGTATATCAAATTTGGGTTGCGAAAAACTATTGTATCGCTTGCTCGACTGCATAAAATATTCACGAACTCAATTTAGCATAACGAAATGTTGCTGCCCGGCTTATTAACTGGCGGGCATAACACCCCACACACACACACGCACACACACGCATTTATCAGATATATCTGTGTAGTGACCATTGGGCGTTTGAGTTATGTGAGGCGCATAGAGAAATCATTAATTAAATTGGCCCTCGATCGGAACTAACGAATTGCGCCAAAGTCATTTTTCAGCTCATTTCCATCATTTGTCCCGGGCAGCAGGGGGAATTTGGATTGGGGGAAGAGTTACGTGTGCTCTTTGGGGAATTTCGACAGTCAGTCTTCGCCTGTGTGCGTGTGTGTGTCTGTGTGTGTACTAATGAGCGACACTGTAGGCTGGCCAGCGACATCCGGCTGGCTGGGCAAGCGACAGAAACGAAGATGGAGACAAGCAAACTATGCTATATAGTCTTCAGACTGTCTCTGGTTATAAACACGCTCACACACACACACACACACTGCGTGTGTAGATGCGCGAAGAAGTCGCGGATCGCGTCCTCGCAAGGGAAAAATAAATTACTTTAAACGGTTTCGAATAGCAAATTGCAGATTGTCATTTCAAAAGACATACCTTGCCACACATATCAGTGTCAATGACTATGGGGACTGTCCCGGGCACACGGGGAACCAGACATCCCTCTCTCTCTCTCTCGCTGCGACTGTGCGAGTGTGTGTGTGTGTGCGAACTTAAAATGACGAATGACCACAAAACAACACACACAAAGGGTTCGCAAATCGGGATCACACAAGCGAGAGGCAAAGCCAGAACGGCAATAATAAAAAAAAAAAACTAAAAAAAAAAATGCTGAAAAAGACAAGAACAACAGCAGCAGCAACAACAGCAAAAACAACACCAACAACAACACCAACAACAACAACAACAACAACAACAGCAGCACGTTGAAAACACCAGTTTCGCGGGAATTGAGATTGGGTTGAATTTTTATAATTGAGTTTGAGCAGATTTTGTTCATTTTTTTTATTATTTTTTTGGTTTGGTTCATTCTGTTGCTGTTGTTGTTGTTGTTGTTGTATTTAATCTCTTCTTTTGTTCGCTCAGTAGTTTCGTTTGCGGGAATCTCAAGTCTCTCTAACATCAGGAAGGAAATTAAAACGAACCAAAATGGAACATGGCACATAAAACACGGCGACGGTACTTACATGCATGCACTGCACGAAAAGCGGGGGTAGGAGTTGCCAAGTTGCAGTTGTAGTTAATAAAAAAAAAATAAAAATACCTTTAAATAAGGAAAATGATTATTATTTGAATGCTGCAACAGAAAATACTTGCCGGAATAGTAAAATTTACAATGATTTCAAAAATCAAGACGATATTTTGTTCTCTTTCGAAAAACTAAATAAGGTTTTAGCTGAAAACTTGATGACTTTCAATGGTATCACACTGTTCAAAATCAGTAAATATGCACTTAAAATCAAATTTTATTTATTTTGTACTCATTTATTTAAATTAAAAAATAAAATAAAGCCGGTTTTCGTAATTCCCCAAAATATTAATCTTTTATTATTATTAATCATTAATTGAATTTAAAAGTTATGCAATAAAAACTATTTTTTGGGGTCCAGTTCGAGTGCTAGTCGACTCACCAAACTGTCCAGTTTCTCTCAGTGCATTGGCGTAGTATGTACCATGTAGCAAGTACAAGTTAGGCCAAATAGCTATTGCCCGCGCAGTCGGGCTAAACAACCGCTATTGGCTCTGAATTATTGACATCTGTTGCTCAGACGCCAATCTGCAACAGATTACGAGCAACAGTCGCTGCCTCAGCAGCAGCAGCAGCAGCAGCAACGACGACGACGAGAACAGCGACAAGGCAGCGATGCTCGTCATTATGCATGTTCGATCCGTGTACGCTGAGAGTGTGCACTGTGCACTTTAAGCTGGCTGCATTATGGGGCTACGTACAGGTATCTGTATCTGTATCTGGCAATAATAAGTACGAGTGCAGCAGCAGCAGCAGCAGCAGCGACGGCAGCAGCAGAAACAGCCAAATGCAATTTCGCTGTCCGATCGGGCGATCGATCCCTTCTGTTTTTATGCTCGCATGAGCTTGCACTATGCCTGCTGCATGCTGCATGCTGCCAGTTGCCTGTTGCACTGGTTGACGTTGTACGCCATCGCCATCGCCATCGCCATCATCATCGTCGTCTTCGTCGTCGTCGTCGTCGTCGTCGTCAATCGTCGCATGGCCATAGGTTCAGGCTCAGGTCCAAGTCGCAGGTTCAAGCGACGTCTCCAAGTCGCTGCCCCTCCCCCTGCCCTCTTACCTTACCCTCTTACCGCCCCTTGCCCTTGCTGCTGCTGCTGCTGCTGCTCTTAAGCTGCTGTTGCCATCGTATCGAGAGCGTGTAGCAGAAATTCGTGCCGTGACCGCCCCTTTCAATTCTGTATTATCAGATTAGCTCTTTTCATAAGCCATTTGCTGTTGTTGTTGTTGTTGTTACTGTTTGCTATGTAGTTGCTGCTGTTGTTGTTGCTGTTGCTGTTGTAATGCTATTGACCGCTAGCATTGAGTTACGAGCCAAAAGCTGCAGCTGATGACGCTCTATGATCGCGTTCATAATTACTCCACGCAGACGACGAAGACTCCGATGATGATGATGATCGTGTTGCTCATGATGTTGTTGTCCATGATGATGATGATGATGATGATGACACCGCATGCCTTTCGGTTGCTTCATCGTTTTGGGGTTGGGCTCATGCGACAGGTGTAGCCAAATCCCAAGCCAAAGCCAAGTCGAGCCAAGTCAAGTCATAAAATCCAAGCTAAGCCAGCGAATTGGCCATAATTATGCATAACAGAAGCTTAGCCTAGGAGCGGGGACGAGAAGAGGAAGAGGCGGGGGGAGGGGCAGAGGGAAAACATAGACTCGACAGCAATTGAACTGACCAAGAAGAGATCAGTGTAATTGAGGCCCTCTTGCATTCGAGTCGAGCTTGCAGTTAATTTGCGCTCGTTGTCATCGAGTCGATCGATTGCAGTCGATAAATCGATTGTTGAAGTCGATATTGGTATACGCAGATGTTAAATTTACTTGCACAGCTTCTACAGATCGTGCAAATATATTTTAATGATAGAAACTATAGACTTCTTTCTGCTTAAAATTCAATAAATAAATTTCGATAACTGTGATCGTATCGAGGTTTCAGTTATTATCGAGCTGCCACTCTAGCCAGTTCTGACTGTACCAATTTCAATAATTTTAATTCCAATTTATACGGTTTTCCATGACTTTATTCAACTTATCAATTATACAAGACATTATCGAATAGTAAATATACGTTTAAGGATTTTTGATTGTTCGATATTTAATTCTATAGTTATCTATGCCTGTTGCCATCTTTCTCTCTCTCTCTCTCTCTCTCACTCTAACGCCTAAATGTTGTATCAACGCGAAATTAACCTAAACGCGTTCTACGCCAAAAAAGTTGGGGAAGAACTGGAACTGAAACTGGTAGAGGTGTCTATGGGTGTCAATTTTGGGAATCACAAAGCGTATATCTCTAATATATGTATATCTATAAGGAAGTTATCGATATGTGAAGCTAACGCCAAAAGCAATCGGCGGGCTGTCGCTGCCAGTTGCCGTAGGGTTCCTGCTGAGGTTGTTGTTGCTGCTGCTGTTGTTGCTGCTGCTGTTGTTGTAGATAATAATTGTGTTGCTGTTGGTAGTGTTGCTGCTGCTGTTGCAGTTGTTTTGTGTGTGGGAGTTGTTGCTGCTGCTGATATTGCGGGTAGTAATTGCTGTGGTTGCTGCCGAGCCGCGACTGTGGCTGCAACTGTTGCTGCTGATGTTGCTGCTGCTGATGGTAATGCTGTGATAAGATTGCCTGATGCTGTCGCTGCGCCATGGCAAGGGAATCCCTGCCCAGCGTGCCGGTTGCATGCATCATGAGCGCATGTTGCTGCTGCTGTTGCTGCTGCTGCTGATGTGTTGCAACGGGAAAGTAGCTGGCAGTCGGCGGCTTAAAGAACTGTGCGTAGTAGGCTGCCGCTGCTGCTGCTGCACTGCCTCCGAGTTGTTGGTACGGATGTATGGCATAGCTGGCTTGTCCCTTGCCATGTGCCTGCAGTGCTGCTGCCGCCGCCGCAGCTGCTGCTGCCGCTGCCTTCGAACGCCCCAGCACAGTGTTGCTGCCAGCTGCGCTGCCATGATTGCTTCTACGCAGCCGTCCTGTGGTCTCGCCAATGGTCAGATCCTCGGCATATGGATCGAGTGCCCAATAATGACCACGTCCGGGATCATCGAGTGCTCGGGGAACACGCACAAAGCACGGATTCAGGCTGAGATTGTGACGTATCGAGTTCTGCCAGACACTCTTGTGGTTCTGGTAGTAGGCAAAGTTATCCGAGATCCATTTGCAGATGCCGCTCAGTGTGAGACGCTTCTGCGGGCTGCGTCGTATGGCCATCACAATGAGTGCGCTGTAGGTGAACGCGGGCTTGGCCGCCGATTTGTTGCTGCTGCTGCTGCTGGGAGTGCTGCTAGCGCCGGCCGAGGGTGTCTGCAGCTGTCCCTCGTCGGACGAGGCATCCTCGGAGCTGTTGCAAGAATCTGCCGAGCCGGCACTATGGCAATACGTGTGTGGCGGCGTCTCCAGCTGCTCCCGCTGCTGTTGTTGCTCCCGCTGTGGTTGCTGCTGCTGTTGCTGCTCCTCCAGCTTGTCCTTCTCCGCCAGCAGGGAGCGTATGGAGAAACTCGATTGAAAAACAGGCGTCGTATCCATGTTGGTTTGTTTAAAGAAAACGCTCTGATAAAATCGTTGTCAACTGTGTGACAATTGTCGCTAGACTGTGCCAAACGATCCTCCCACGCGTAGTATTTATGCCGCGCGGCGCCGCGCGACGGCAACGACACCTTTGTGGCAGCAGGCGGATTATTGCAACCTGCGCCACAGATTAGTCGGAGCTGCCCCTCTTAGTCCACTTGCGCAGATCAATGAAATCCAAAGCCAGCGGATTCATTCATTGATCCGACTGGGTGAGCGGGGGGATTAGGCGAGCGGTGCTTTCTAAATTGGATTACCGCTACCTGATCCGTCTGCCGCGATCGACAGATCCCGATCCCTTTCTCGCCCGTCTGCCTGTGATCGTGCAGCCCTCGGCCGCGCCCGCTTTGCACTCATTTGATTTGTCATCGGCGACAACAAATCGCGAAATATTTGTAAATCTTCGCTAGAATTGGGATTTGCCTTAGGTTTGGCAAATTTAAGCAGAGTTGCCCAGTCCACTTCCAGTCCTGACATATTTACGAGCCGAATCCTACGCCCTACCGAGACAGCAAGGTCCTCGCTAACAAATTGGCTGCAGGAGAGACAAGTTTTTTTTTGGTGGGGAGAGAGGTAGAGTGGAGTACGAACGAACGTAGATTATCAGTTTTTTGGCCCAAACACATCTGTGTGTTGCCGGAACCGTAAACAGAGACCCAAGCCCGGTAGCACCCGCCACAGCAACGGGTTAGTCGAACTTAACAATTGCACGTTAGGGGTACCAGACACAGACACAGACGAAGAGAGAGAGAGAGAGAGCGAGAGACAAAGACTGTGCCTGCTGTACTCTAAACATACGTGCACATGTGGCAGATATCCTTGCATACAAATATATAACATAGTAGTGCTACGTGCAGGTTCCTATATACACACACACATATATTGTCGACCGATATTTACCTGTCTGCCTGGCTTGGCAATTGTCTGTGCACTTCACTGTATGTGCAGAGTGGGGGATGGGGGGGGGGGTTATGTAATGCACAAACACACTTCGTAGTTCTACATGTCCTGCAACTCTTCAAACATATATGACTCTGCCTGCATATACCCTGTAATAGGTTAGCAACTTGTACAGTCTTCTTTTTTTCTAAGAAGAGATTTATCTGATTGTAAGTACTATATGTATATTAATTATATTTTAATGGACAAATTGAATTAAAACATCACAATTCTTATAATAAGTATTATTTTGTATAAAGAAATTAAAGAAGAACCTTCACATATTTATTTATTTGACTTTCATAAAGAATGGATCTATAGAATGCGTTGCATTCCATTCTGTACAGAAACTTCAGTAGTTCGAATACAACCTCAATGAGTGTATGGTTTCTACAAAGTATGTAAGTAACAGTCAGTTAGCATACTCAATATTGTACTTAGCTTCAAAGCTGCACACTTTTTACAGCGTATCTTAGTTGCAGTCACTAAAACTGCTGCACAATTTTTACTGTTTGTCTAGAAAGCGTTGCGACGAGCCCCATAAAACACCAAACACGCTCATTAGTTCTCTGCATTGTGTGCGAGAGTGTGAGAGGGAGAGAAGAGGAAACAGAAAGAGAGACAGCGTGTGTGAGTGTGTGTGTGTGTGTGTGTGTGTGACATAAAAAGTGCAGAATTGCGCTGGTCTATAAAGCGGGGCTGTAAACAAAGCCAAATTGCATTTGGAACAAGATTATCCATGTCATAATGTCATATCTCGAGCTCGATACAGATAGCAAAGTGTGTGTAAAGTTGTTGCTAACTGTCGCCGGGGACGAGCTGAAGAGACACAGATACGAAGGGAGTTTCGCATGTGTGTGTGTGTGTGTATCTTCTGGTTGCAATAAAGTAGCTAATGAAATGCAGTCGCAGTCGCAGTCGACGAGTACTGTATATGCTCGTATTCTCTGGCGGCCATATGGTGTACGTGTGTGTGTGTGTGTGTGTCTGTGTGTGTGTTACACATATGTATCTATGTCTGCATGTGTGTGTGTGAGCTTAATGCAAGACTATGTAAGGGACGTGCCATGTATACGGATACCCTGCTCTGTTTCTCAGTTTCTGACTCTACTTTTGCCTCGGCTTCTTCTTCATTATTGCTGTAGTTGTTGCTGTTGTTGTCGCTGTTGCAGTTGCTGTTGTTGCTGCTGCTGCTGCTGCTGCTGGTGCTATTGTTTTTTGTTGCTGCGTGTCCTGCAGGCTTAACGATAACATTGTGGCAATTTTATTTGCCCACAATCTGTTGTTATTCCTCGAGTGGGTAGGGTAGTGCACGGGGAGAAAGCAGGGTGCCGAGAGGGTGCAGAGGTGGTGCGGCAAGGCAAAGAGACTTTGCCAACAGGAAGGAAGAGAACGAATTTCAGCGGAAGGAAACACTAAAATGTTACTTTAAATAAATTGCACTACTCGTACAGCGAACACCCAATGTACCCAACCCTACACTATTCACCTATGATTGCCACCTGGGGGAGGCCATTGCAATGGCAATGGCTGCCGACACCGGCAACGGCAACGGCAACAGCAACGGTACCGGCAGGCTCAGGGGTGACATGGACAACCACAAGCCATCCAGCAGAGATACTTACATCACACAGACATACACGGCGCTACAGATAATATATGTGTGTGTATCTGCAACTGGCCACATGTGTGTGTTCTGCACACCTTGCAGTAGGTGGGAGGGTGCTGTACGGGGCTGCATGTGTGTACCAACCCATTCGATGCATTTATTTAGTTGGACACACACACCGGGAGAGGACGCCCCCGACACAGCACAGGGCAGGACAACGACGGGGTATTGCGAAATTTACGAGCCCTTTTAATCGATCTGAAATTAAAATCGCATGCCTAGCAACCCCCTCGACGAAATTAAACGAAACTGGTTGCAAAAACTGATAGAACCACCTAAGCGACCTCCCGACTAACCACAACTTCTGCATTTTACCAATGGCATCCCAATACAGAGCCCTAAACATAGACAGACGGCACCAAATTGTACATACTATATATCACTGGCACTACCGGTTACCCTGTGCTGCAAACATATCATTAGCCAAATTAAATTTACGTTTATCGAGAATAGATCTAAACAAAATACCAACTTCTGCAACCCTTATGTTTAAGCAGTGAGTTTCTTAAAAATGCTTTGGCTTTACTGCTCATCTTAGAGTTCAGTTCGATGGATAGTTCAGATGAATATGCCAACCATAGCAACCTTTTGCTAATACCAGAGTACCCGATTCCCCTTCCCATTCGTAGAGTAAAACACACAGTTTGATATATATTTTTCATGATATTTTATTGCAAACATATATAGCTTAAATATGAGTTGAAGGTATTTGCCTGGTCACTGCTTCAGAACACTATCCCACTATATGATACTCTAGGATTCTTCCATCATAAAGAAAACAACACAAAAAAAAATACTTGTTAATCTACGGAAAAAGATCAGATTGAATGCATTAATCGGTAATCAGTTTTCAGTTTTGTTGTATGTATGTATGTATGTGTAAGTACCCCCATATCGAAAGCATATATCGTTATCGTTGACTCGTGTGTTTACTTTTTACGTTTAAGTTAAATATTTGTATATCTTTAGCTGTTATCATACAATCGCAATACGGTGTTCACCGGGGGAGGCGGGTGCTTGGGGATTTTGGATTGGGCTGCACAAAAAAAAAAAAAACCTATCGATCCACCCACTCACATGTGAAGTGAAGTATGCGCTTAAAGGCTACGCTTACATAATCGAGTATCACTAACAATATATATCGTCGTTATCTGTTATCATATACTTTAATTGTTTTATTACTCAGTTATCGTTATCGTATCATTATAATAGGTATATTAATCAATTCTCTACAAATTTCATGCTTGTACACAAAACAACAGTTTTTTTTTTATTCTTTTTTTTTTTTTTTTTTTCATTTTTAATTTAATTATTATAAATACAAGTTCAAAAAAAAAATAGTTCGGGTCGTAGGGGAAGGGGCAACCATTATTTTATTTAATATATATATGTATATATATTTATCGATATTTATATAGAAAAAAAATGCTAATTGATCCATCTAATATTTGATATTAGCCTAGTAAAAGTATTCATTATTATTCTTTTGTGTATGCTGATTCCTACGCAGACCGATAAGCGTGTTATCGATCGTTACCGATAATGAGTATGAGCAATGCTTTAGTCCTAGGTTGTGTGTGAGTGTATGCTCGTTTGTCACCCCTCTCTCTCTCTCTCTCTCTCCGTCTCTCTCACTGCTTCTGCCTTTAGCCTGATATTGCGTCCGATATCGATTCTATATTTATCGCTGCTCCCATCTCTAGTGATAAAATGCCAGCGCTTTGGCATAGTACGAGGTACATGGTCATGATATGCGATCCGGCGACTGTCTCTGCTGATTGGCCGACACCACCGACCCCGGACCAGTCGACATGGATCCCGCTCCCGCTGCGAGCACCGCCTGCTCGGCAACAGCGCCGCCAGCTGCGGCCACATGATGCTGCAGGTGCTGCATGTGCGCATGAGCGTGCGCCAGATGCGTCTGATGGTGCGTCGGATGAGCGGCGTGTGCCTCGTAGTCGGGTGAGCCGCAGCCAGAGCCACCCGTGGAACGTGGACGCAGGCCAAGCAGCGCACTGGCTCCGCCACCAGCAGCACCAACCGGGGGCGTAATCGAGTGCTGCGAATTGGAATCGGAGGAGGTGCGTCTGCAGAATGGACTGAGGGCGGCACTGGGGCCTGCGGCCAACATATGCGACGTCAGGTGGGGCGGAAAGCGTGCCAGTCGCGGCAGGCCGGGGAAAAGCAACGGATTACCGCCATGAGCATTGAGCAGTAGGCGAGGATCGGCGGCAGCAATGAAGGCATTCACATTCGCTTCACCATACCCAGCGGGCAACTGGCCATGTGCATGCCCAAAGCGATGCTGCAGTGCCTCGAAGCACAGTGGCATGCTCAAACCGTGAGCATGTGCTCCCGCGCAAATCCTGGCCAGAATCTCCGCTTGTATGCTGCCGGGCACACCGGCACCAAGTGCCGCCGCAGCATTGGCAGCTGCAGCCGCCGCCGCCGCCGCCGAAGCACCACCACCTGCAACCGCACCTGCATTACCGGCACCTCCAGCCGCATATCCCTTGTTGTTGTTGATGTTCATCAGTTCGAGCAACGAGTCCGGTGGAAACAGCAAATTGTGCTCATCGCTGGTGGAGAGCAGCTTGCGATGCAGGTTGAGATTGGAGCTGTGCCGGTCGCGACTACGTTTCGAGGGGAACGCAGCGTTACAGCCATCGATGTTGCACTTGTGGTGCAGCTTGAGGTGCACGCTCTGGTAGTGCGTCTTCAGGTGGAAGTGATTCTGAAAGATATCGCCGCAGGCGGTGCATTTCAGCGGGTTCTCCTTGTCTATGGGCACCTCTGGTTCCGGTTCCGGTTCTGTTTCGCGTTCTGGTTCCGGTTCTGGTTCCAGTTCCGGTTCCGGTTCCAGTTCTGGTTCCGATGCGACATGCTTTGTAGACTTCTCAGTCACTATGTTGTTGTTATTATTGTTGCTGTTCACGGCTCCGGCCTGCTCGTGCTCCGTCTCGTCCTGCCCAAGCAGCTCCTGCTTAATGCGCAGGTAACGATTCTCATCCGCATCGGCGCCATAGCTTAGCGCCAACTCATCCAGCGGCTCCTGCTTGATCATCGCTGCTCCGGCTGTGCTCAGCGAGAGATCCAGCGTGCCTGATTCCAGCGCAGACCGCTCACGCTCTCGTCCCTGCTCCAGCTCCCTCTGCTGCTCTCGTTTTTCCTGCTCCAGCTTGTCCAGCGACTCCTCCTGCATCTGTTCTTGCTGCCGTTGCTCCTCCAGCTTCTCACGTTCACGTTCCCGCTCATGTTTCTGCTGTACCTCCTCCTCCTCCTCCTCCTCCAGCTCCGTCTTGATCTGCGTCTTCACTTCACTCGTGTACGGCGTCAGCGGCGGCGATGGTATCGCCTTGGTGGACTCACTAGACTGGCTCAGCACCTTGACTTCTTTGGCTGTTGCTGGCGCCGACTCTCGTTCTCGTTCTAGCTCTCGCTCCTGCTCCTCTTCCTCCTGCTCGTGCGGCTCGTGCTGCACTGCACCCAGCTTAATTTTCTTTAGCGACAGATCGGCAGCCACATCGTAGTTATCCATGGAGTTATCGCACGAGTTCTCATCCGATTGCACCGTGCAGCGCACAGGGTTCTGGCTTTTGCGCTTCCGCTTGCCACTGGCTGGCACCTGGCTCAAGCTTTGCGAATCCTCGTGCTGCCCATCCTCCAGTTCCGGCGCCGGGCTGGACTCCTGCTGCTGCTGCTGATGCTGCTGCTGCTCTTTGGTTTGACTGTGACTCAGGCCTAGAAGGCTGTGATTGTGACTGTGACTGTGCCCCAGACTATGACTGTGACTGTGCGTGGAGATGGCCGAGGTGGAGCGTTCATCGCTCTCGTTATCGTGATCGTTATCGTTATCGAGCATAAACTCATCGTGACTGTGCTTATCCTTGTCGGGAATGCTGTCCAGCTCGTCGCCCACCACCACGATGCCATCACCATCCGGATCATCATCATCATCATCGCAGCCATCGACATCATCCTCCTCATCATCATCGTCCACATCGTCCGGCAAGTGTATGCCCACCTCGAGTATTTCATCATCATCATCATCGTCGTCGTCGTCATCGCCATCGCCCTCATCCCCTACCCTTCTTCGATGCTGCTCCCGTGCCTGTGCCGCCATCTCGTAGCCACGTGCACCCAGCCCCAATCCATTGCTATCCATATACGTGCGCTGCAGATAATCCCCGGCACCGGTGCCGCCACCATGCTTCAACTGCTCCATGCCACCCAGCGCCGCATGATGTCGCAGATCCGGTGGCGGCGTGAGCAACGGAAAACTGCCAAAGGGACCCAGTCCGGCCATGATGCCATTGGGCGCCTGCAACAGCATCGGATGCGGTTGAGCACTGCGTCCATCGTGGGGCGATATCTTGCGACGCAGATGCGGCGAATGCAGCTTGGGATTGGGATTGGCGCTATGACGATTCCTCGAGCGACGCGAGCTGAACATCATGCTGCAACCATCCACGGTGCACTTGTGCATCTCGCGCAGATGCACGGCAGAGAAGTGTATCTTGAGCGCGCCCTTGTCGCAGAAGGTCTTCAGGCACACGTTGCACTGCACGCGCTTCTTGCCCGTCACGGGATTTATGAACTGTGTGCCCAGATTGGCGGGCATCGAGCCCCATTGGCGCTTGCTGCCCGGCGAGTGTCCTGTCTTGCGACTGGCGCGTAGACCCGACACCGCCGCCGAGCCGGCTGCGAGTGCCAGGCGCGTCATGCGCGGAGTGGACGAGGATGACGATGAGGACGAGGATTGTTGATGCTGCTGCTGCTGCTGCTGTTGGGAGTTGGAGCTGGTTTTCGATTTGCTGGCGCTGGACTCATCCGGCGAGTGGGGCGTGGCGAGCTTGTGTGATGAGGATGGTGGCGGCGGTACCTGCGGGTACTGCCCGTGGCTGTGACTGTGACTTTGGCCGTGACTGTGACTGTGACCGTGACTTTGGCCGTGACCGTGACTCTGCCCATGACTGTGCCCGTGACTGTGACCGTGACTTTGGCCGTGACTGTGACTCTGCCCGTGACTGTGGCCGTGACCATGACTGTGGCCGATGCCGTGACTTTGGCCGTGACTCTGCCCGTGACTGTGACTGTGATTCAGCTGCACGTGACCGGGCGAGTGCGCTCCCGCACTGCTGCCACCCTGCGACTGCTGCACCGCACCCGGCAACGTTCCTGCCGCTGTGCCTGCTGTTGGCGGCGGCGGTGGCGGCGGAGGGGGCGGCAAATGATACGGCAACGGATGCCCCGCCATGGCCATCGCACTGAAGAATTGGTTGCTCTGCGCAGCGGCAGCGGCCGCTGCTGCTGCTGCCACCGCAGCGCTCTTCTCACCCGGCGTGGTCGCCTCATTGATGCGCCTCCGTGCCTGCGCCAGTACCGCTGCCTGCTGCACCGCCTGCTGCTGCAAATGCTGATGATGATGCACAAAGTCGGCGGCGGCGGCTGCGGCGGCGGCCGCAGAGCTGGCATTGGGTGGCCCGGCGAAGGCGTTGATCTTGCGGAAATCGATGGGATGCATGTTCTGCAGATCGCTCAGCGGATTCAGCTGAGCGGTGCTCATGCTCGGCATGGGGGCAGGCGGCGGCGGTGGGGGCGACACTCTTGAGCGATCCCTGTCCCGCTCCCGCTCCCGCTCCCGTTCCGTGGGCGAGGGCGAGGGCGGATTGCGAAAGTAGCTGGCGGAGAGCTTCTGGTGCAGCTGCGTTTGCAGATGAAGAAAGTGTGCGTTCATGCACTGCGTGGGCGTCTGCGGCAACGGCAACGGCACCGGTGACTGAGACTGCGACTGTGACTGCGACTGCGCTTGCGAGGGCGATTGACGCGGCAGTGGCAATGACAGAGGCAGTGGCAGCGGCAACGGCAACGGCGGCGAGCTGCGTCGAGATGGTGTCATAACCATGTGGCTGCTGCCGCTGGGACTACTCACTCGCTGCTGCGGATCGTGCGACTGCTCCAGACGCTGCTGCTCATGTCCGGGCGCGGGCAGCGGATAGCGATAGCCCAGCAGCAGTGCCGGATAATCGAGGCCGGATAAGCCGAGTCCACTCTGCGGATGGCGATGCCTCAACGAGGGCTGCTGCAGGGCTGGCTGTGGCTGTGGCTGTGCCTGCTGCGGCTGCTGGGGATGTGGCAGTGAATGCGGATGCGTGTGCGAGTGCGAATGCGAATGCGGATGCTTTTCCTGGCCAATATTCATCAAGAGCGACGGGCTTAGAGAACTAATTTAATGTATAAAGTTGTGACGATGTAGATGTAGACTAGATACAGATGAAGTTTTCAGTTGCAGTTGCAGATACAAGTGCAGGATACGCAGACGGCTGCAGAGTTGCAGGAATTTTTAAGCGGTTCCTATTGAATTCGTTGTGCTTCTCAGAAATTTTCCAACTGCTTCGAATGCTGCAATTAAAAGAAAAATAAAAAGAAAATTAGTTAATTCAAATTATCTTGATTCGTATCAATTTCAAAGTCAATTAAGCCTCGTTCCTGAGTCCTCGCGTCTGTATGAACGCTCTGATCTCGAAAACAATATGAGTTAGAGACACTTAAGTTGCACAACTCAGCACATACGCGACACAAGTCGAGACTACCCCTGTAGAAACTTAGCTACAGCGCAGGGTATACAAATAATGCTAATAACTGAATTGTTATGCACTAAATTGTTACTGCTTGCATTGTGCCATTAGTAATGAAAATAAATAAACGTTTATCATGGTCAATGCTGTAGGTAGTGACCCCCGTCTGACCCATCTGGCCCCGTGGACCCACTTCTCGAACACCTTCTCTCTAGGGCTAAGCTAGCGGGGCTCTTCTCCCAAGTTCTGCCTCGCTGTCACTGTTGCTGTCTCCATGTGAAACATTGTCCACTGCGCTCCGCGATGCCGGCCCTCAAGGAGTTCCACCGAAAACGCCTAACGAAGTGGCCAAAGACCTCCCAGGCGGAGCCGTGCGCGCGTGCGTGCGTGCGTCGTTTCCGCGTGCTCTCTGTCTGTCTGCCTGTCTCTCTCTCTATCTCTCTCTCTCTCTCTCTCTCGCTGCGCGTGTGTGTGTGTGTAAATATGATTATTTAAAAGAAAAATAAGAATAATGATGTGACAAATTCTGAGTGGACACTTCACGTTTTCGAGAGCAAGACACGACGACGACTTGGACGACGTGGCCCGACGACGCTGGACACACAGCGTGGACATTTGGCCAAGCGGCGTGACAAGACATTGTATGTACGTACTAGACATGTATAGCTATGTGTGTGTATGTGTGTGTGTGTGTGTATCTATGTTTATACTGGCCCAAGTGCCCAGTGCCAATACGAGGAGAAGAGACAACCGCTGACGATTTTCGTGCTGTCGGCCAGGGCCACTTCCACTTCAAATTCCCATGTCACATTCTTGTGCGCCGCACAAGAGTCGATCTCCATGTCTCGATGTCTAGCCAAAGACCGCCATGGCACCAGCTTACCCCTACACCTACCTCACCTGCCCAACCAACAACCGCATCGACATCGGCATCGGCATCGGCTCGTGATCGCGTTTGCCGTTTGCGTTTGCGATCGCGTTCGCCCCTGACGACTGACGATCGCGTCTTGGATACGCAAATTACGATTGGGATCGGCATCGTCATCGTCGCCGTCGCCGTCGTTGTCGGCCTCGACGTCAACTTTGCTGGAGCTGTCGCCGTCGCTCCGAAATGGTAAGCAGCATTAGCTGATCGTTAAGTAACGATGCGTGCACAAATTGCGCCTAATACAACTTAAATAGATACGAAGAGACCAAACCGAAAACGTTGATGGAACCAATAAGCGAGTGCTCTGGCGCGATCGATAGCGATTTAACCAACATAGAGGGCAATCGCAATCGCAAAACGAACGCGATCGCGATCGCTGATCTTATTACTATGATGATCTTATTAGACAAACTTCAGCTAAGCATCGATTAAACAGTTTATGATTCTGTTAGAATGATTGCGGAGTCGGTAATAACTGTATGTTAAGAAGAACACATGAAATTTTGATATGATCGGTGCTTTGATCAAACGATCGTTAAGATAGGTTAGGAATTTTAATTAATAGATATATATTTAGAGCAGTATATAGGCGGGATCGTTGAAACAGGCTAGGAATTTTAAGTGATACAGATTTTTGAAGAGACTATACATCAGATATATAGGATAATAAGTGGAAGGATCATAGATGTTTCAACTTTGATCTGTTTCTTTGCGCTCTCTCGATAGTTTAACTTTCGGTGAATGCAAAATCTACACATATCAAAAGATTTGTATTGCTAAAGATTTCAGTGCAATGTACTGGTCGAATCTTTGGAGAATAGATCACATTCTGTATTTACTTTCTTCTATTAGTTAATTAGATCTTGAGTAAAGCTCGTTTCTTGGTGGTCTTTCGATGATTTTAACGGGCACTATCACAGTAAGTTAATATAAAATCTACACAGATCTTGACAGATCTTGTGAATGTCACTTTCAGTTAATGAGTTTGTTATTCACAAACAAACCAAAGACATGTACTTATACACAGGGTGCCATATATAGTATGTAGTCGTATGTCTGAATAAACTCGTGTTCGTATTGTGTTTCGATATGATTGTTATTACGACAATTGCCAGTTGTTGTCGCTGTTGTTGTTGCTGTTGCTGCTGCTGCTGTTAGCTGTGGGCAGTTTGCATGACATATGTCATCTCGGCAAGTAATTTAAATACTGCACAAATTGTATTTTAATTGCCACCTGTTCGATGGTGTTGCTGCTGTAGCTGCTGTTGTAATGACATTTATTTCGATTGCGCCAAGCTCTGAGGCAGCCCAGAGCGAGAGCTGTGTCTTAGTGCCAGAACCCAACGACAGAGAGAGAGAGAGAGACAGGGCGAGAGATGTACGCTGACCAACTTTTAATTGCTTTCGGTTGATACTTTTGCTTTATTTCCCTCACTTCTCCCAAACCACCTCTCTCTACACCTCCCCTTCGGTTGTATTTCTGCTCTGTCCGTTTGTCGATTTATTCAGTTTCATTTCAGCTCATACAGAACGAGTTATCTACCCTGCTCCTCCTTCGTTGAACCCTCCGCGATCTCCAAGCTTCAGTCCGCATCGTAGCACACTCGCAGTCTCCGTCTCCGTGTCGGATTCGGTTTGTGTTTGTAAATGTTTTGTGTAATTACTTCTGTCATTTATCGATATTGAAAGTAGGGTGACATTTTAGAACTACTTTCGATTGCAGGCATCAATCAATCGGGCTACGTAGCGCCCGTCTAGCATTAAACCTGCCCTGGGCACGTCAAACCTGAATGGACATATGTGTCTTGATATCTAACAATTAATCAAAATATACGTTCAACTAATTAAGATATATACATTGTACTGGCGCAGCTAGGACTCGTGTCGAGTTTCGACGGAGTTAGACTGCAAAATTTGGATAGCCAGGGTTAGAAAGGGAAGCTTCTCTTCTCATCTGTCTTTCCAGCTACATATCGTTTAATACACACCTTAACCTGCTCTAGGCCTCTCGATTGCAGGGCTAAGATGGATCTATCGCATTATAAACACCCTGCAGCAAGTTATTGCTCAAATCCACGTGAAAACCCCTAGCCGAGTGCGGGGTTACGGCCTTTCTAATCTATTCCAATAATCAATTCTCTCAAGCTAATTGCAATTCCAATCGATAATCTCAATAGATCGCTCAGCGGTTGCATCATTTCGCGGTACAATCGACTAGCTGGCACATTCGCTGGAAATCGTGTTTCATTTCATATGACATATGTTAATATATGTGTTTGTTCTGCTTGTTCTTCTACTTCTTCTTGGTGCTGCTTTGTTAATTGAAACCTTCC
Organism: Zaprionus inermis; assembly: GCA_018151445.1. NCBI lineage: Eukaryota > Metazoa > Arthropoda > Insecta > Diptera > Drosophilidae > Zaprionus > Zaprionus inermis. The sequence goes on from JAECXD010001052.1 coordinate 5,078,852, forward strand.
TCTGCATTCGGAGATTGAGGACTTTCGCTTTCCATGGAAATTCATTAAAATTTCATAATTTGCCGAGACCACAAGACAAAAAACCCCAACGTGGCCCTAAGCCGTGAGATATGGTAAAAAAAAAAGAACCGAAACGAACGAACGGAAAACAGTCGGAGAGGGAGAGAAGGGATATGAACACAAATGACCATACCAGACACCAATCATCTTTATTGGCTTTTGGAGCAGACACAGATACACGCACAGATACACCATACCATGTATAGATACTATATAGATTTTTAACGCATTCCGCAGGCCATAAAGCAGAAGTCATAAATGCGTGTTAAAGTCGAGCAACAACAACAACAACGAAAAATGCTCGTGAAATGTCGTCAAACTTAAAACCAAGCCGTTCCCAAACCAAACCATACCGAGTAGTGTCCCACAGTAAGGTCGGTCCCCACTGTTGCTGTCCCTGTCTATCTCTCTATTTTGTAAAACTTAATTTATTAAACACATAAAAAGTGTCAACACGGCTTGCTGCATATAAAATATGTTGGTCAAGCCGCCGTTGGGTACCCGATGCGGTTTTGCGGCCACAGAAAGAGAGAGAGAGAGAGAGAGAGATGGAGCGTGAGAGAGGGGGGCCACACCGCATCACTTCAGTTTTGATTATGAACGCCTCTGATCGCCTCCGATCGCCTCTGATCGCCTCCGACTGCCGCCGTACAAAGCTTAACAAAGTGATTTCAACAAAAATAAGAAAAAAAAAACACCTTTTTTTTTTTAATATGCAAATCGCTTTAGGTTCGTTGACGGACGCCGCCGCTGCAGCAGCAACAGCTACACAAACCACAGCAGCAACAATAACAAGAAGATTGTTTCCACCGTGCCCAGAGTCGGCTTAAGGTAACGACAGAGCGCCAACAGAGACGCTAAGAAAAGGACACGGAACGCGGACATGGACATGAACACGGACATGACTTTTAGTCTGGGTACGGTTCCGATCTTGGACATGGGTTGCAAGCCAGTCCAGTCTACAGTTCAGTCTACAGTCCAGTCTTTAGTCTACAGTCTCTCTCTCAGTTCAACGAGGCACTGACACATTTCGGGCGACAAATGCATATTCATCTTACGCTTTCTGCACTGTGGCGCTTGGCACTTGAATCCGATCCTCGATCCGCGGAGACACAGATCACAGCGGGTGCTCGCATTCTGCGTATTGTTCACAGCTCTGTTAGGCGTCGCGCAGCGGCCTCGCAAAGCGACCGGTATCGGCAACGACAACGGCATTGGTATCGGCCATCGGGATCAGTCAGCGATCGCAATTTGGAGCTAAGGCTGTGTAATTGAATCAGGCTGCGAGACCTTTAACTGCATCGCTGGGCAATAAGCCAGCAGAGGTAAAGTGTGATTTTGACACCAATGCGGGTACCCAAAGGGCTGTTCAAGCGCACAAAAGGTAGGTCGGTATGGCAAAACAAGGTGTTGAAGGTTCCTTCTCTTTCACTCATATATATTTAGCTACAAGTGGCACTACCTAAAGTGGAACAGGTGCTACAAGAAACTTGACTGGCAAAGGGTGCTAGAGGTTCCTTCAGCTTAAGATTATTTATAGCTTTGACAAAATGTTTCTATTTATCTAAAGTGTACAATATCTAATACCTTAACCTACTGCAAAACCAATAAAAATCTTTACTACATTCGCAAATAAACCTATTTAATTCAATTTCTCACAGTTCTCCTACACAGAAGCGTACAGAAACTGAAATCGAGCTAGCGAGACGAGCTTAACTTGCAGCACGTTGGCCACGCCCCATTTTTCGTGGCGTCAACAACTTGACGACAAATTTATGAGTTATGATACGCTCATTTGGCGAGGCAACTTCAACCCGAAACCGGCACAGAAACCGAAACCGAAACCGAAACCATAACCGAACCCCTGTAAATGCCAGACACAATGCCCGAGAGCGGAGGGAGGGCCGGTCAGGCGAAGAGACAAGCTCGTAAATACTTCCCTCGCCAACAGTATAAAAAGCCAAGAAGAAGAGGAGAACCGAAAAACGAACGATACGAAACGAAACAAAACGAGACGAAACGAAACGAAAACGAACTGAACCGAAATGGTCGAGGGAAGTGCAACGGGCCACAGAAGAGCCATTCTTATTTCATATTTCATCGTCATATACCTTATACCATATACCATACATACTACATACTATATCGCATATCTTCTATCTCGGATATCTTGTGTTTTATATCTCACTTTGTAGCCGGGAGCGAAACAAACGATTGATTGAGGGAAGGCGGCGGCTTTGTTCATGTGCTACAACCATCGCGTTTAATGAGATTTATATCAGTTTTTAATAGCTTTGTGACTCTATTGTGCTTTTGTCTCCGTCCACCCCGCCTACCCTGCCTCGCTCTGCCTCTATCTCCCTCTCCCTCTCTCTCTCTCTCTCTGAGTTCTCCCCGTAACTAAAGCGAATCTCTCAGGGCATCTGAGGCCGCTTAAGACATAATAAACCATAAGACAAAGTAATAAAAAATCAAGTCTGTTGTAACATTGTCAAAATGCTTTGGACTGACCAAAAGAAATACAAAGAAAAAGGAAAACCCATCAGACTGCAGGCTTATCGATAGGTTGAAATCGATCGCTCGATACTTACACAATAAGAAAGGCGGCGAATCGAACATCTGCAATTGGAAGAGCAAAAAATATTAAAATTAGTTCATGTTTCTTACCATAAGTTCATGCAGTCTATACTTTAAAATTTTGCTCAATGACAACTTGCTGCTCGATCATTAAAGATCGCGATATTGAAGTCACATAGCAAAGGTGTTAATTCAAATCAAATGACAAAATATAATAAACGATCATAAAATTTAATCCGAATGTTCTCTAAAACGATGCGACAAAATGTGCTAAATGACTGAACAAACATTGAATTCCACGACATCGATGAACAGTGCGACTATTACGATACAATGTACTCTGAATACCCTCAAAAACAAAGTCTATAAGAGTTTTTAGATATCGATAAGAAGTGGTTTTGGTGGCTTTGATTTGACATTTGACATATATTAGGCATACAACAAATATATTCATTGTTTTCAACAGTTATGTCAATTTATCGATGAAGTTTCGTATTTATAATCGTTTAATCGATATACAATATGGTTAATAGCGCATCAATTGCATTAAAATGTGCCAATCAAAGTTCCATTAAGTTGCCTTTTCCCATTCTATCCCAGTAATACCCTACTCGTATCGAAGGTAGTCATCTAAAGTGAAGCTGCGTTGACAGCGTATGACACAAAGTGGAAAAAAATAAAACCAATTAAACTAGCTAATCAAATATTATTGTCATTAGCACCGTCAAATTTAAACGGCTGATTAGCAGTACCATTTAGGTGTTTTTGTCAGTTTTCGGCCCATTGTATTGTGTACAGTGCGTGCTCATGCGACGAGCATGCCGGCCGAAGCGTTCACACAATGTGATAAAGATACCCTGTAATCAATAACAAAACATAACTGAAGGTATAAATTTACAATCAGCTTGCTAGTTCGATGCGTTGTGTTATATCTTTCGAGTCTCGCATACCCCACAGCTCATGCGTGTTTTCTCGACTCAACTCCTAAAAACCGGGACAGTTAGCAGCTCAAATTCGTTTTTAACTACGCAAATATTGAATCGATCAATTAGCAATATTATCAGATGTGTATTATATTTCTAAAAAGGCACATGTCAACTCCGCAGAGTCAACATGAACATCAAGCTGGTCACAACTCGCGCAAATGATGCCCCATAACGATCGATGTGCGATCATCCCACAACATGTGGTTGAGCGAGGTGTACGAGAAAAGTTAGCAGAGATTGTTGGTAACATAAATAAGTTGGTATAGTCGAATTAACATTTTTATGCTACTGTTTCTTTTAGATTTTGCTCAGACTTACTCTAGGCAAGCGATTTTCTTTTAGAATATCATAATCCGTTTTTTCAACTTTATATCGATTCAACTATGTTCTCCGATCCTAAATATGAAATATTATTTTGCCGTATTATACAATACTGCAGAGTGTACTCACAACTCAACTCACAACAGATAACGTTGCTTCAACTTTGTGTGCAGGATATTTAAGAGTCAAGGGCGTTGAACCATAGGTTTCTGCGATCAAAAGTGATCTGTAAGAAGTGGAAAACGCAATGCAAACGATAAGCCCAAAGCTATCGAATATTTCCCTGTCACTATCGACTACTTCGCTCTTCGTCTCCCTCTGCAGGTCTCGCCCTCTCACTCTCTACTCCTATCTCTCCTATATCTTCCTGTGCCTGCTTACAAGTGCCCTTTTGAGGAAACCTTCGCGGCAGTCACAGAATGGAATTGTCTGTATGATGGGTTAATGGCAAAGTGATTGCTTGACAATCCTGGCGACCATCTGCGACTCCTTCAGCCGCCGCGACGGGGCAAGCAGCGGCCCTGCAGGGCCTGGAGTGCGCTTTGCCATTGACGTTGTAATTGAATCAATAATAAAATCAAAAGGTGCTTCCCCCAAATGACAACAAACACTTGGAGCTTGGCAGCCCAACCGTGTCCGTGTCCGTGACGATGACGATGACGACGCTGACGACGACAATGACGCTGGTGTCGGAGTCGGAGTCGTTGTCCGTGTCCGTGTCAACGTTGCCGGCACCAGCTAGCATGAGAGCAACAGGGGAGAGGGTGCATTGTGGGCGGCAAACCCCTCAATTTGCTGGAACGTTGCTTTGTCCTGGCCTGGCTTGGGTAGTCGTACTCGGGAACTGGGGCTGATCCATGCGCTTTGAATGCCGGTTCGAGTGACTGACGGAGCATGTGTGTCTGTGCCTGTGTGAGTGTCTCTTTTGCGTTTTAGAATTCGTATGAGTGTGCGCAAGTGTGTGTGTGTGTGAGTGTGTGTGTCTGTGTATATATTTCATTTTTGAACTGTCTCCCTGACAGGCTACGAACGTTTTGAGTGACGTACAAAATGATGTCGTGTTGTCGTTGCTGTCGCTGTGTCGTGCCACGGCAACACAGCAACAACCTCCACACACACACACACACACACACACACACACACAGCTTGCCCACACATACACTTGCACACTCCACACACCAGCACACATCGCAACGTCGTCCAACCAGGTTGACTTTTTCAGTCGCACCGCCGGCATTGAGTGAGCACGACAAGGGCCACGTCAGTTTGGCCCGCGCGACATGGCAGTAGTGACTTTACGTCTCTCTCTCTCTCTCTCTCTCACTCTTTCTCTCTCTGTCTCCCTCTCTCTCGCCAAATCTGCAAGCACCTCGTCTCTGCGACTTTCCTTGACTTGACGCTCTGCGATTTTCGAGTGCGACGTCAAATCAACTCAACTTTTTTTTCATTATTACAATAAGAAAGCAACATACCTGCTCCCTTTGCCTCCCACTCATGGTAGACACCTGCCCCCTTTGTCTCTCTTGAGGAAAATTCAACCTTAACCCTTTGTTGCACACATTTTGTCGCTTGTTTGACTCAATGCGAAATCGTTTTGTCAGCATCGTGACAATTCCGTATAAATCATAAGCCTCGCGACACACACACACATGAGGCTCACACACACACACACACACACGCATACATAGGAGCACACACACGAGGGTTAATGCCAAAACGCCGTCATCAACTGCCGCCAGAAGGAACCTTCTGTAGTTCTTTTGGCATTATAATCTTTGCTTTTCGCGCTCGCACAAGCTGAAGACGCGACTTCAAACTGGCAGCTCCACGAGGGGGAGAGAAGGTGGAAGGTTGTTGGCTTCGGGAGGAGGAGGAGCAGGCAACTCAGAACGGACTGTGAACTGGCAATCGCCGGTTCGCCGGTTCCACTGCCAGTCGTCCCCGTCGCTGTTGGAGTCGCATTCGCATTCGCGTTTTCTTTGAAAGGCACACGTCATGGCTGTGTCAGTGTTTATGCCGGCCGAGCGTCCGACCATGCATTATATACGCAGACAGGCGCTCAGTCAGTCAGCCAGTGAGGCATTCCGTCTCTCTCACCCCCCCCACCCTATTCCCCGCCCTGTCCAACGGTCCGTCTGTCAGTCCGTCAGGCAGTCACACAGCCAGTCAGGCAGTCAGGCAGTCAGTCACAAAGGAAGCACTTGAAAAGTGAACACGTTAACGGGGAAAAATAGTTCGTCGCCTCCTTCAAATAGAGTGGGAAAGAGCGAGAAAAGGATAGAGAGATAGAGAGCGAGACAGCATGCATTGTGTCGCCCCGAAAACACTTGCGAAAGGCTCTCGAGTCTGTCAATCCAATGAGAAATTTCAGAAAATAAAAGGAACCCAAATAAATAAACCAAAAAATCGAAAGAGTTGGTTGAACAAAAAAATACTAACAAATAATGTAAACAATTCGGTGGCGGATGAAGTCAAAATCGATGGATGTGCACAGACAACGGAGCTATGCAGGATATAAGTGTGGAGAAGGGGGCTTACCCCGCCTGGCATGTGAGCAAATGTCACAGGTATTTCGTTATATTCCCGTTATATTGCATGACATTGTCATGAAGTTGGGGTAAACTGGGTGTTATAGTGGGAGACAGTCAGAAAAGATATTTAAATTGTATAGCATGGATGTGGGGCATAGAATTGTATTCTATGATCTGTATTTATGATCTATTCTTAATATTGGCTACCCGAATGGTTTTTAAAACGGTCTACAGTAAGCTTGTATCAACTTTTATTGCTCTGTGTTATACGGTAGCTGAGATTAGGGTGTTCATACAGATTCCATCGGCTCTTATCCTTATATTTTACACGTTTCGTTAATTATTGAGTGATTTTTGAACAGTTCGTAAAATGGGATAAGGTCTACAGAAACCGTAATCGAAATTTGTCTAATCAGAATCATACACTTACAGAGTTTAAGCTGTTCATACCAACGGATAGACTTCAGCAGACAATTGTAGCTTGATCAACTTTTTTTTATTATTTGCACAAATATCCTTTCGCAAAGGTGTTCTTAATCCAAAGCTCTGCTTATTCGCACCATAACTTGCACACAGTGCACGAGTTCAGTCAACCCACACACACTCAAAGACATTCAAAGACACTCTCACATCCGATACTACCTGCATCAATATATATTGACCTAAAGCATTTCGATGAGTGATTGGTTATTTGCAACAGCCAAAGCATTCAAAGATGAATGGTGGCAGCTTCACGCTGACTGTGAATGCCATATGAATACACTCACACACACTCACTTCGGCGATTTCCGCAGTTTCGCACTCATATTGTATTTTTATCGGTGTCGGCGATCGTGGCAGTGACGGCGGCATGTAAGGGGTAGAGCGGGAACAGTGGTGGTTGGGCGGAGGGGGCAGGGCGTGACAGCGGCTTATATCAAAACAAAGAGTCCTGCCGCGCCGTCGATAGGATGAGAAAATAAGATAGCAACAAATTGCCTGGGATATGGGTGTCTGTAATCGTCAGATTGGGTAACATTCGCTCGTAAAAGTATCACCGTGAACACGGTCAAGACGACACACAACGATCTCGAGGCGAGGCGAGGCGAAGGCGGGGGGTAATATGGTTCATAGTATCATATCGATATCGGAGCATGGGAATGTGTGATCTGATGGCCAAAAGCGACGCCGACGCGGACAGTATCAACACCAGGCAACAACAGCAACAACCGGGGGCAAGATGAAGGCAAGATGAGGAGGAAGAAGCAGCTGAACCGCAGCCTATTTGGTTGCCAGTGCTTCTTCTGAGGCAAATCGAAAAGTGCCAGCACCGCGCTGAGTCTGAAGCTCAATCTGTGACGGCGGTACCAGTGCCCCCAAGGCCCGCTTCATCCTTTTGCAGCAGCGTGTCCACTGTGTGTCCACAGCGAACAGCAGCACAGCGACCACATACGGTGCCACAGCCGTAGCCACAGCCACAGTCAGGCAGCCAGCCCACCTGCCCGCCGATCAGACGTGAATCCCCCCACACACCACCTCTCTCCCGTCCCTGCTTAGTTACGCAGGCAGCTCAGGCTGATCCCAAGGCGCGCACTCAACGAGCTTGATCAACTTTGTCTGCTTTAGTTACGGCCAAAAATGTCGAAGCGCACCGAATTGCCTGCAGCCGTCGTATCTCTCCCTCTCTTTCTACCTGCCTTCCGCTCCCTCTCTCTCGCTCTCTCTCTCGTTGGCTAGAATTCGATCTAGTACCCATAGATTATAATCCATAATCCAGTAGAACAGTAAGTGGTATAACAACCTCTCTAAATTTGGTTTATAGTTTGTAATAAGTGCAGTAATTGACTTCCTCGAAACGCTGCAGACTCTGAATTTCTGCTCTCCATGCGGTTCCAGAAAGTGACCATGGAAAACATGCTGATGATGGTCACCAGTACAGGCACTTTTCAGTAATAATGTCATTTGATGCTGTTAAATTGCTTCGCATATGCAGTTGAAGTTAATAAAAGCTTCTCTATAAAAGCGGAGTGGAATTGTGAAGGTGCCGCCACAGATACCGCAGAGTAATGGTGTAACAAGTGGCCCCAGATACCCCTGACTATCCATAGCTATTCAGTATTGATTTGTTCAACAAAACTATATAACTTTTGTTTCATTTTCGATGTTTTCAGCTCGACCATGCGAAGTCGGAAAAACGACCAATTTCTATATGAAAAAACGTTATTATTTTTGTATGAAAAAACGACCAATTTCTGATCTATAATGTGTTGATAATATGTCACTATTTAAAGTCCCAATAGATATCTCTGCTTCAGCCATACAGATAACCCAATGTTAGACTTAATCACGTACAAAAAGTTTTTGCACTCTTCTACAGACCCTACAGCTCAGTTCTGTAAACCAACTGATTTGTTTGCTTACACTTTTTGCTGCACTTCGACGTTGCGACGTCGGCTCTGTCACTTTTTTTTTCTTCAAAGATATAAAAAAGTGTGAAATGAAATTTACTGAAAGTAATGCTCAAACGAGAAGCTGATCTATTAGCCAGTTGTCTGCGCAGCATTCTCACGTTTTTGCTGGCAGTTGGGAAGGACGTGGAGAAGAAATGTATGAGGAGATGGGTAAAGGTTGGGTGTAAAGTAGGTAGAGGAAGGCTCGCTGACAATGCAATTGCAGCAGTCATCAATCAGTCAATCTATATAGTTATACTGACTGACTAACTAAGTAACAGAGGACCCCACAAAAACACAGACCCTTCTTCTGGCACAGACCACTCTTTCTGCACTACACTGTTCCACTGTGCACTGATTTTCGGCTTTTGCGTTTGAAAAGGTTTTCTTTTTCTATATTTATTTACATTTATTTTACTCTTTATTCCCATGCCAAGTGGGAAGTATCTCCCAGCTACCCTCCTCCTGTCGCTTCTCCTTGCATGGTTTGCCTATTGAGCTGCAGACGAGATAAGTGGATAGTTTTTTTTTTTATTTTTCTTGCTACGACAAGCGGCAAATGGCGGTGCAATGTGGTGCGCATTCGCACATTTTATGATGGCTGAGAGATTGCCATACTTTTTCGCTTCGTGTGTGTGTGTGTTTGTGTGTGCGTGTTCGTGTGTGACTGCTGAGTGATTGGATTGGCGCGGATTGGATTGAACCGGGCTCAGCTCCCCTCACTCAAGCCAGGCAGGTGTCTCGTCTAACTGTTTTCGCCTGCTTCGATTTGGTTGCCATTGTCTCCACGTTTCTCGTTGTGGCACCCTGATCATCATCAACATCATAATCATCATCATCATCATCTTCTTCGTGCGCAACTCAATCATCATGGGGCAGCAGCGCGTCGCGTCGCATCGCATTGCATCGCAACGCGTCGTCTTCATCGACGTCTTGCGCCATTCTGCGGCAACACAACCAGGCAACTGGTTTTCTCTGGACATCCTCCCCCTCCCCCTCGCCACCCCCCTCCCCCCTGCACTGTGTCCCTCCCTCTTAGCTGGCCATTGCCTGCGTTTTGTCTTTTAGCCAGAATTGCCAATCATTCGCAGCCGCAATAAAATTACATGAGTAAAATGTGTCCGCGAGCATTCGTGGTACTTGATCGTTTTCAAGAGTGCGGTAATCGGTTTCAATTTCATCTTTATAGTGTTATGAAACTTAGGGGTCCGCAAAAAGAGCTTTTCGGACCGATGCGAACGTGGACAGCGATGCCGCCTCCAACACAAGCAAAAAGAGAGGCAAGACCAGACGAGGCGCAGGCGATGGCGAAGGCGCAGCGGACGAGCTCGCTTCGTCTCCCATCGCCAGGCGCGCTGCACACTGCTCTGCTCTGCTGTGTCGAGCAGGGGCGTCGCGTGACAGGGGATTAGATAACTAAAGAAATATATGGAAAGATAGGGCAAGTTCTACAGCTTATAGAAATCTCTGTGGTAGCTTATTTAATACCAGAAAGTAGTTGAGAGAGAGGTAGAAAGAAAGAACCTATTCTGAATACACAAAGCTATTTATATATGGCTAATATTTTGATATGATCTTCTATGATGCTTTATAGCTCGTCGCGAATCACCTAAACTCTGTTTACACCTTATGATCTAAATAAATCAGTATATAACCCATTAACAACCTATTCGGCTTACTTCAAATCGACCTATTCGATTCACTTCAAAACTAACCTCAAATCAATGCTATAGTTTAAGCTTATGGACGTAAAACTTAAGATGCACCTTGGCACTATCTGTCTGGCTAAAGATACAGTTGCATGTACAGTACCTCCTACACATGCCTCATATCATTTACCACACTAAGCTACTACACTGCATGCAGACGTTTCTGCATAATTAGTAGCCAAAACGCAGTGCGATAGGCGATAGTAAAAACTATCGACAGGCTGTCACCGCTGGCTGATGCCGGACAGGGCCACAAATCTTAGTTACCAAAATGATGTTTCGGCCCCCAATTGCTGTGGGTATTTATGCATATTCAAGCGTGTCTAATGCGCCATAACCGAACTCGGGTTCCAGTTGCCGCTGTTACAGCGCCGCCGCCACTGCTTGCCCAGGTGCGATCTTAGCATTTTCACAGACGCAGCTGCCGCTCAGTCTCATCGAGACACACAGAGAGACTCATCCGCATCCATGTCGTTGTCGACGCTCTCACACCCAACGCGGCGGCGGTGGCGGCTGCAACATCCGCCGCTGCTCAAAGATGGACGTTGCATGCCGCCAGGCGCTGCTGCTTCTGCTGCTGCTGCGGCTGCCGATGCTCCTTCTCCGCCATTTATTGTGCACTGCCTGCCCCCGCCTGCCCTCACCCGCCTGCCTGCCTGCCCCCCGGCTGCACGGGCGGAGCTGATCCTGTGTGTGTATGTATGTATGTGAGTTGCCTCCTCTGGCCTGTAGAAAGCAATTCACTGTAATTGCTTTGTGACTTATGGCCCGGCCCCAACTTGTGCGCTCCGCGATCGGCAGTCGGCAGTCGGCACAGTCGGGCAGGTAGCCAGGCCAATGGACCACGGGATCGGACTGGTCTCTCGTCGAGCTCGTCGGGCTGCTGAAGCTGGTGGAGTTGGTGGTGGTGGTGGCGTCTTGACCTTGTCATGCCATTAAATAAATTCAAACAGAAACTAAACTCGGCCTGTTCGCGGTGCTGCTCCCGCCCCAGCCATCTCCTGGTACTGCCCGCACCTGGTCGCGCGACATGACAAGTGTCCGCCTTGGCTGCGACTACGGCTACGGTTGCGGCCATACCCGCCCACCCACTGACCCGCTGCCAGCCGCAGTGATCCACCCAGAAACTAGACAGAGCCTATGAGCTTCAACATTCAAGCTCAGAGCGGGTAGCCGCCTCCTCCTCCTGCCTTCTCCTGCCTCCTGCTACCATCTCCTGTTTGCTCTTGCCTCCTCTCGCCTTTTACTGCCTCCACCTGCCTTCTATTACCTCGTCTTGCGTCCTTCTGCCTCCTCCTACATCGCTACTCTCCCTTACTCCCATCAATACTCTCCAACTCTCCTCCCACTCCCTCCTGTCTCCTACACGAGGCTGCTGCTGCTGCTGCCGTTCCAGCAACCACACAATCGTGATCCACCGGCCACAAGTTGCCTGCCTCTCCCCCTCCACCCGCTCCCGCTCCCCCTGCCATCTGGCATTAGCCATATAACGAGTTGCCATATTTTGATGGATTCGTCTCTCTGAAGGTGTAAATATTAACCAAAGGGCAGTGCGAAAACGTGCAGCAAACCCGTCGAACGAACAAGCCCGGCTTTAACCTCCACTCTGCACTCTGTAGAAGCTCTGTGCGTCTCGTTTCAACGTTTCGTTCCCGAGCATCCGATTATCCCTCTCAGTCTTTTCTTCGTTTCGCTGCCAATTGGCAGCATTGTCTGTCTTTTGTGCCTTTTGTTCTTCTTCTTGTTGTTGCCGTTGTTGTAATTGGTTATTGCTGCTGCTGCTGCTGTTGCTGTTCTTTAACTCCCCTATTTTCCCCATTTGCTTCTCATTCTTCAACTGCTTTGCTGAGTTCTTTAACTGAGCAATAGAGAAAATTAGGCTTCTATTGAATGCGAATACTTGAGAATGCTCACTTTGTTCTGAGGTTTCTATTTCGTATGTTTTATCCAGAGATAAACCCATAAAGAAAATGCCCTCTCCCATGACAATCTGATGATTTTGATAAATTGTTGAAAAATCATTCTAGGGATTAAAGCATCACTTTTGTACTTATTGTAAACTTGATGGAGTATTAAAACACCGCAAAAAATGCAGTACATCACTAGTGTCTTTAAAATGTGATATATGTACGTTATATATCGATACACATATCGATGACAGTGTCCACTCCGTGTTCGCGCACCCTTTGGCGGCTTAGCACTGCGAGTACCCACTAATAACTGCGCTACTTTGATATGATATGATAATGGAACCACTCATTAAGTGCCACTAGTACCGCCGATGGGCGTGTCGCAAAGAGAGAGAGAGCGACTTGTTATCGAGCCCCTCCACAACCTACACTCCACACTCCAGAAGACGACAGCCTTGTAGGAACTATCTGGGATCTATTAGTGGGAAGCTCCTGCTAATCATCAGGGAGAGGGCGAAGAAGCAGAAGCAGATTTTGGGCAGCAGCGGGAGTGTGATGGGGTCGAGTGGCAGCATTAACATATTAACCGAAATATGGCAAAGCGATGCGATCCACATGCGATCTACAATAAAGCTGCATGCAAGCAGGCAGCACGAGCAGAGCGAAAAGCAAAAATAATGATCGAAAGCATTTTGGGCAGGTGAGTGAGAGAGACAGGGGAGGGAGGGCGAACAGGCGGAGAGCAAGCGAGAGGGGGATGGGGGGGAGGGAGAAGAGGGCATTGTCATCCCGTTGTTAATGTTGTCTTCGGCTCTGGCAACGGCGCACAGCGCCAACTGTTGCCCAGTTATGACGAGTGCCCCCCACACCGAGCCGAGCAGAAGAAGCACGGCAAGAACATTGACTAATCAACATATCAGCACGCTGGCTCGCATCGCAGGAGCCGAGAAGGGGACGGAGGGGGAGCAGGCAGAGCACTGGAGGTGGCAGCACCAGGCAGCATGGCAGGCAGGCAGGCAACTTGCGTGTTTGCGACCAACCCATGCGGCGTGGCAATTGCAGCAGATAATGGTGCAAAGTGCCGGCCAGCTCAGCTACAGGGGGGAAGTGTACGTGTACGTACACGAAGAGAGGGGAGTGGGATGGGGCCTACAGCTGATGATGCGTGCCGGGGCCGCTTTTGCTTGGACTCGACTTGTCATTAGCTCACAGCTGCCAGCGTGAGCTCAATTACAGGCGCTGCCACACAGCTCTAGCCCCCCTGCAGCTGCTCCCTCTCGCTCTGCGCTCTATCTACCCTTCTCTACCTCTCTCCCTCTCTCTCTCTCTCTCTCTAGCGCTCTATCCCACTCATTCTCCTGTCTCTTGCTCTGGCAGGAAATCGCCTGCTATTACAAAATGTCCCACATCATCAATAAATACGTGCTTTAATTGTGCGAGCTGCGAATGTCAACTGCGGGCGACCTTGAAAACGCTCCCCAATTCCCCCACACGCCACCTCTGCAGACCCCTCTATCTGTCTCTCATTTCCAGTCAGTGCTGCCAATTTTTCAGTACTAAAACAAAACGGGCAGCTTTGCAAAATAAAAGCCAAGAAATTAAATGATATCAATACTTAAAATGCTAAAAAAGCATATTTCACTTGAAAAGAAGTGCAGAATTCCCGCTTTCAATTCGTAATTTTCCCCGCAGCTGACATTCAGAAAAAACTATACTTGACGGGAAAACACGAAAACAATCCACAAAATCCACTTTCCGCTGATTTGGCTTGAAAAAAGCTCAATTGACAGCACTGATTCCAGTCACATTCTCCTTGGGCTAATTGCAGACCGGCACAAACCAATCGCAAAGAGTAACAAAAAATCTTTGGGCCGCAAACTGAAATGCCTACGTCGCAGTCACCGTCGCAGTCGACGTCGCTGTCGCCGCCGTGGGCCATCATCAGCGTGCGGCTCGTTAAAACTAAGGCAGGAACTGCGAGTTGCTTGAGCTGTCTCTGTCTCCGTCCCTGTTGTTGCTGTTGCTGCTTTCTTCGCACAAGTCGCGCTTGGCATGCGTGATAATTTGAATATAAAAGCATATTACTTAGCCCAAAGCGCCCAGCTCGCATCCCATGACGACTACATCAACGAGACGAGAGGCAAAACATTCATTTCTCAGCCATCAAAAATGCATAATTAATTCCATATCTCTATCTGCGCGCCGTCTCTATCTCTATATCGCTGTAGAGAATTTCCCAGCGAATTGTCAACTGTAGCTTGGCTTTTTCTATCTATTTCAGATTTGTTTTGTTTAAGCCTTTTGTTTTTTTGTTTTAGCTTTTTTGGAGCAATTAAATGCCGCCTTAGCTCGCTGTTTACGATGTGAAAAGAAGCCATTAAGGTCGCGCATGTCACAAATTAGCCAAAATTACAAAACATTTAATCTTTCAAGCTGCCGCTCACACTCACAGTCATTCACACACACACACACGTACAGTCACTCACACTCATTCACGCACAGCTTAAGCAAAAGAAAATCGAGTAAACGGGCGGACAGGAGACAAGCGACAAAGCCAACTTGAGCAATGCCAGCAAATCCATTAAAAAGCCGTCACAATGCGGGTCACTTGAATAGAGCATCGAGCAATGCACAGCAGCGGTAAAATCTGTGTGTATATCTGGCTGAATTAACTCAGAATTTAAATGCAAGTGGAATGTATCTAATTGACGAGCTGTATTTGTTTATTTTAGCTATTAAAAAGCTAAACCAAGATTAAACTGCATGTCAACGTGAACTTGTGGCTTCACTGGCTTTAAAAGCTTAACATTTACTTGTAGATACTCTTGTGCATCAATTATAGCCATAACTTAAGCTTAGCTCTTTTAAAGCTTAGTCAAAACTTAAGTGCTTGTCAACTTTAACTTGTGGTTAACTGCATTGCAAAGGCCTGTACTGAAATTTCCTTAACTGTGAACTGTTTCTGGCTTCTTTCAAGCCAAATATACACTGAAATGCAGGCCAATTTTAACTGGTCATTAAATTAACTTATTTTGGCATCTTATCCATCGGTCTTGCGGCTAAACAGTAAGTTTTGTATTTGATTATCGCTTTAAAGCTCACAATTAATAGTAAAACTGCCTGTTACATTTTTGTCACACAGACAAACTCAAGTAACGATTTTTAGATTATAATTAAAGCGTATTTGTTCCTTTAAATCAATTAAAAGTTCAAGTTAGAATTACATTAACCGCTAGTTAAGCCCTTGAAATGTTTTTCTAATTTCCAAGTGGGCAACACCAACAATCGAGCGTAATCGATAATCTTAATGAAGAGAGCGCTTGGGGGGAATCAAAGCAAACAATTAACGTAATTTTGATTACAATTCGCAAGCGGTTCTAACGGCGCTATCAAGGTGTTTCTGCGAATGTGGCGAGTGCTATGAAAATATTTGTGTGCACTCAGCGCAAATGCCACAAATAGAAAGTCGGCCTGCTGCACATACACACACGCATATATATTGCATGTGTATCTCAGAGATACGTGTCGTATCTCGCACAGCAAATGATGATGTATCCCGCAGAACGCGAGAGCTGGCCAAGTGCCAAAAATATGTAAGAGAAAAAAAATGAAACCAAAAATTCGAAAAAACAAAAAAATGAAACTGAAAACTGAAGGATCTTCAGAGCAGCGCGCAAAGCTTCGATTAGCATTTCAAAATTTTGATATGCCAGAACCGAACCGCACCGAACAGAACTCTTCTAATGCCACTTCAGGCAGATGGAGGAGACCAAGAAAAATATTTATAAAATCAACGAGAAACGGGGAAGGAGGAGGAATAGAAGGAGGCGGAGCAAGTAAAAAACGTTCGAGACGACGATCAAACGTTCGAAATGTATATTAATAATCGCGGGCATGATAATTATTTTTGGTTTTTCTATTGACCTTGTCGGAACGGTTGAACCGCAGCCAAAGGCCATAGATCGTAATGGAACTGAAACTGGAACTGAAACCAAAACTCGAGCGACAGAGACAGAGATACAGAGAGATGATCAGATTGATGCGGAGGCAATCTCTCACGGTCTCTTTGACTTTGACGATGACTTCGAATTGATTTCGTTTAAAATATGGAGTACAAGATGGACAGAAAGCAAAAAGTATCTCACAGATACGCAGCTGTCTGAACGCAACGTTTTCGCTCTTCCTCTGTCTCTTTCTCTCTCTCTCGCTCTGCATCCTCAACTGAGTCAGAGCAATTTGATTTTGCTTATTATTTCAGGCAGCGGCGATTAAAGACCCTCGCGAGTGCCTTCACACAGCCTGTAGCTGTATCTGAGTGTTGTGTATCTGTAGCTGTTGCTGTGGCTGTAGCTGTATCTGTATCTGCATCTGTCTCTGCAATTGCGATTGTATTCGCAGCTCGCACTTGCCTGCTTTTTACCTTGAACCGCGACCTCATTGCGGAGTGAGATAGGGATAGAGAAAGAGTAAGAGGGTTGCGGGCACATAGTGATCGCGATAGCGTTTGTGATTGCGACTATGATGCAGTTCCGACACAGACAGATAGACTGGGAACGAGCGAGAGGAAGATAGATAGAGAGAGAAAGAGAGAGAGAGAGAGAGAGAGAGAGGCAGAGAAGAAGAGCGAGATAGAGTGCACTGATTCAGTAATCACATGAAATGTAAACAATGAATAAATGAATTAAGCTGATTAGTGCAGGAGATAGACGCGCATTACGCATACGTAACGTTGTCCTAATCAATCATTCCGAGTGTCGCAGAAGATATATCTATCTATATGTTTATATAATGCTGCAATTTTCCGCATATTTACCCAGCCTGCCTGCACATAATCCCCATATGTATTATCAACGGGTTCGCGCTGCCGTGACGAGCTGCCAATGTGATCCTGTCTGATCCTTATTTTGGGCCAATTTTACGCATTCGTTATGCCTCGAGCTGCCTTATTTCCTTGTTTTCCTTTTTATGCTTTTTGTTTTATCTTCTTTGTTACCCCCATTTATTACTTATGTGCTCGGTGTAGGGCAGTCGCAGAGGCTAAGAGCTTGCGACTAAGGCATACCCTATGCCTGCAAATGCTGCATAAATTATGTTACCTTGTCTTTTCGCACATTACTTGTTTATTTCTTATGCGATTCCAAATAAATTTGCAGTATATATAGATAAAATATTAAACTACAAGTTTGTCTTAGTGATTTGAAGCGTAATTATAAGCTTTAAGACGTTGCAGCATATAGAACGCTGGTCAAGCTCGCTGCAGTGGCGACTCGAAGGGGTATGGTGCACATAAAAAGTGACTTTGAAATGGCGTTCTTGTGCTTTTGCGGGAAAATTCAATTTAATGCCAGCCACAACAGCGTGGAGGGAGAAAGGTTGAGAAAGAGAGAGACAGGGCGAGAATGGTAGAGAGAGACAGAGGGAAACAAGAGGCGAAACAGCGAGACGCAGCGAGTGCAATAAATTGTTTCATTCGCTGCACGACGCGCACCTGACACATAAGCTCCGAATTGTCGTCTTCATCTGCTCCGCTGCCGGATCGAAACGGATCGGATGCGATCGGATCGGATCGGAACGGATCGAAAGGGAGTAAAGCGCGAGAGAGAGAGAGCAATAATAATAATAACAACAACTGCAGAGGCAGAGTCAACGGCAGCTTGTACTTGGGATTGAACATCTGGTGACTTGCTGGGCCGCGCACGCACAGTGGGGCAAGTGCTAGCAATTTGTGCGCACAAATCCATGTGAGTATCGCTGGCATGTCACAATAGATTAGACGGATTAGCCGCACACACACATATAATTAGTGTGTTTTATGGCAATCTCAATCTTAGCCCTCGTTTACCGCAATTACACGACACGAGGTGCAACTTGAAGCGAGTCATGACCGCACTCCCTTCGCACTTGCCACTGTACCGCCTCTTCGTGTCACAAATTACCATCTCGTGCGTATTTCTCAATTTCAATTTGAAATTTCATTAAATATGCATATCAAGCAATATACTCTATAAAGCATAATGTTTTCATCACCATTTCGGAAGGTATTTGAAGGTATTTAGGCGGTTAATCTAGGTATTAGTGGCATATTATGAATTGCATTAGTTGTTGATTGTGAACGAGGTATATTTCGTAGCTAAGGTTCCTTAGTTTTTATACATAATAGGTCGTTTTGATTATTTTATACGAACTCTGTGTTTTCATTTATCTTTTTTTACGCTTTAAAGCGAGATAGTTGCAGTGAAGGTTCACAGGTTCAATGGTTCGTGCTCCTGTAATCTTATATATTTTATATGGCATATACAAATAAATCGGATAATACTTCTATATATAAGTATTAGAAAACATATTAGACTTTCTGCACATTTCATAATTTTGCTGTGAAAATATCTTGCTCGCACCACTGTGCTGCGACGATTGCACCGTGTGGTGGCGACACTGCAATTATTTGCCAGAGCGCGCGGGTGCGAGCGGGTACCGCAGGCAACACCGAGGGCAGCGAGCAGATTCAACGGATTATGAGAGCTAGAGCTGGGCAGCAGCAACAACAACAACGACAACATGTCGGCATGTGAATGTCCGTTGTTGCCCCCGCTATCCGCTGCGACCCTCTGCCTCTGCCTCTGCTGCCGCTGCCGCTGCTGCACATGTGTGTAATGTTGTTGTTGTTCTTGTTTTTGCTGCTGGGTGCAATTTAATGTTGTGCCACCGCCGGGCAAGGGCCTTCGCCGCGCCGCAGTTTGCCTCACTTCGCTCCACTTCGCCTCAGTTCGCCCTGGTTCGCCTCTGACTCTCGGAGCGAGCGTGCAAAATGATTATTGTCCTGCCGCGAGGGCGAGGACTTTCGAGAGGGTAGCACAAGATCAGAGAGCGAGAGAGGTATCGCTTACAGACGCCAGCACGATCTCTCTCTCCCCCTCCCCGCACACACAGCTCTCTCTCTCTCTCTCCTCTGCTGCACAACTCTGGAATGGCTTTCCACCTCATTATAACTTGGCTTTACTTCGCTAATTCATGACGAAATATGCTAATTAATAACCGGCAAAGCGTACAGGGGCAGCCGGAACAGAACCCGGAGAGAGAGAGAGAGAGAGAGAGAGAGAGAGAGAGAGAGAGAAGGACAGGCAGAGACAGAAAGAGAGAGGGAAAAGGGAACCTGTGGGGAACTTGCAACTTGTTATGTGCAGCTGATGGCGACCTCCTCGTCGCGTTGTCTCTTCGTTTTTTCTCTCTGTCTGTGAGTTATGCGCGATCGAGATCTGTCAAGACGTAAACAGGCTTATCACGCACACTCAGAGATATATCCAGCGATTACTGTAGAATTACGTATGTGATTTACTACGGTTTCGCTTGGTAAGCTCAACAGAGTTATATGCCATTGTTTTGGGGGTTAAGCACTACACACAAGAAGTTTCCATGGGTTGTCTGTGGAAATCTGTTGAAATTGATGACAGGCAGTGCATTTCTTTTATAATATATGTAGCATATATGACGTACTAATATGAACTTTGCCCTGATACGTCCACTCTTACAGTAAAAGATTTTCCGCTTTTTGGGCTATGGATTTTCCCAAATTCCTTAAAGAAGAACTAAAAAAAAAAAAAAATTTTTCAAATATGCATATATTTCTTGTAAAATAAATGTAAATATTTGCCCAACTACAATACCCTTTAAACTCTTACCATTTTTCAATTTCAATTAACCTCCTAACAAGTTGAGGTTTTCACCGCAATCTGTCGCCAGATGGCGACACTCTGCGCCTGACTGATTTTAGCAGCAATTTGTCAATATTTATTTTACTCTGCGGCCAGAGAGACCCCGAGGCAAGGCAAGGCAAGGTAATCTTGTTGGTCTTAAGGTGTCGGTCTGGTTAGTTAAGCATGGAACGATGGAGCGCTGTCGCAGCTGCAGGTGCAGTGATGCAGTGTTGGGTTGAGGGGGGCAGGCAGTAGGGGGTTAAGTTGGGCCCTGAAGTTGGCGTCAAGCGTCAACGCTTGAGCGACAATTATGGCTGGCAATCAAGCATAGGTGGGTCTAGGGTGGGTAGGCAGGGGGTACCGGTGAGGGGGGAGGGAAAGAGAGAGTGAGTGGGTAAAGGCGAACAGAGGAGAGGCCCAGCTTTGTGCAGCGGCCAGGCTGCGCTGCTGTCAATTTTAGCACTGCAAAAAGCCGCGCAGTGTGACCAGTTGGCTACCGCTTTCCTCTCTCTCTCCCCCTCTCTATTAGTCTCCCGCTCTCTCTCTCTTTCTTTCCCTCTTCCTGTCTCTCTTGTGCCTTATGGAGCTGCTGTGAAAAAGTCAACTGCCGTTCTATTGCTAATTATAAGCATGGTGTAAATTTACAATGCCTGTGTTTACAGCTCACGAACAAGCGATTATATGGCTATATAGTTATTGCCGTGCCCCGTTCCCGCTGTCTGTCTCTGTCTCTCTCTCTTCTTCTTTCTCACTCTCTCTGTGTGTGTGTCTCCCGTTTATTTAGAGCCGTGCGATTTGACAAAGGCGCATACTATGTAAATGGAAACGTAAATATTAAGACAACTGACAAATCATTTGCGGAATTCTCGCTATATCCCACACACAGCGCAAAGAACGACACTGCAAATGCAAATACAGAGACAGAGGCAGAGACAAAGGCAGGGAAAGACAGACAGAGAGGGAAACATGTGAATGAAACACTGTCACAGTGAAATGCAGCCTCAGGCCAAGCAAAGAATCTAAAAAACATGGCTGAATGGCTGCTTTTAAGTCGTTAAGCTATTCTACAGTTTTCCAATATGATATTATATGATATGAGGTTAGTTAGAAGTATTTCTTGGAGTATCTAGCATGCTGGTTGACGTTTCTTATTGGCATAGCGCTGCTCTAGACGACATTAAGCTGAGTGCTACAAGACTGCAGAGTTTATTTCAGACTGAAAACATTTAAATTTCTTGAGAAAACACTCTTAAGTTTGCTCTATATTTGCCTAGAAAGATTATAAAACTGTTACACAATTTGATTTTCATTTTATTTACACCATAGAAAGCCTCAAGATTTTTTTTACCTAAGAGAATTATAAAGAAAAATCTTCTTAAAGCAGAAAAACTCATAAGATTGTAGGGCATCTTTTCTTAGATACGATATATTTTCCTAATCAAAATGTGAAATTTCCTCATTATTTACTTTTAATTTCAATTATACTTGGAAAGCCTCAAGATATTTTTTATTTCAACGAATAATGAACTTGTCAAGTTGTAGAAGAGAAAAAAAACCATATCAAAATTTATAAAATTAAATAATGAATGATTATTATAAACCTATTTTTATATAACCTCAACACATGATATTGATAAATTGTTGATATAATGGTCTTAAAAGCACTTTGCAACTTGTACGACATTATGGGATTACTTTAGAACTTATTGTGCAGCTATATTTTGCTGCCTAGGTTATAAAACTCTTCCACAATGTGCTATTAATTTCATTAGCGCCATGAAAACCTTAAGCTCTGTTTAAATCTAAATAGATTTACGAATTTTAAAGATAACTCACCTAAGATTGTTGATTATTTTTTTTGTTGTTGTTTATCTCCAGCTCGTTGTTGTTTCTTTAGTTGTTGTTGTGCTAATTCGTTGTCTCATTGATCGGGCTAACTTTGTTTTGTTTTTATTTTTTTTTTTTCGAGTCGTTTATTTTGTGAATTTGTGAATTAAGCTTGGGATTAATCGCTGCGTCTGAGCTCAGTTTAGTTGGGATAATAATGAGGTTGTTGTCGATGCATGTGGGGGGTGGAAGGGGCGATTGACACACACACACGCGTACGCACGCACAGACACGTTGATTGCGAATTGAACTTTTCATGCATTTCGCAATTATTTGAGCATTCTTAACAGATTATTCATAATCTTTCTTCTCTTTCTTTTGTTGTTTTGTTTCGTTTCTTATCTTTGCCAATCTACACATTGCATTAGCATTTATTTTCACATTTCTCCCTCATCCTCTTTCTAGGCAGCTTCTCAACTGGAAATCACAATACGATTATGGAGCGACGTTTATAAAAATTATTTTTATTTCTTTTATTTATTTCTAATTTTTTTTTATTTTATGTATAATTTTCTTTGTTTCTGTTTCTGTGTGCTGCTGTTGCGCTCTGCAAATTCAAGTTTTGTTATTGTAACGCAAAAAAACAAGTTCGAACATGCACAAACACGCACAGACACGCATAAAATTGTTATTATTTTTATTGAATTCAATTTATTTAGTTTTTGTTTTTGCTTTTGCTGCTGCTTTTATTGCACATTGTCGCGTGTTTTTCTGTGTTCTGCTTTATTTTGTCACGCTGTCCGCTCGTCCGCTTGTCCGCACGTTGCTGCGACAGGCAGAAGCAGCAAACACAGCAACGGGCGCCGCTTTAAAAACGGTTATAAAATCGCACGACACAAAAATTTCGTTGCGGCGACGGCGGCGACGATTGCCGTCGCTGCTGCTGTTGCTGCTGCTGCTGCGCTGCGCTGCGCTGCCTGCTCTGCTGCTGCTGCTGCTATTGCTCGTTGCTTTTTGTTGTTGTTGCCGTTGTAGTTGTCGCTGCTGTTGTCGCCATTTTTGCTTGGCAAAACTTTTGTGCACTTTGCACTCGCTCGCACACAGACACACACACACACACATGCAGTCTCATGCGCTCTCGCTCTCGCGCACAACGGCGACACAAACAACACACACAGACACATACACGGGCACCCGCACACAATCAAAAACCCATTCGGCTACTTGGGCGACTGCACACGCCCCCTCAACGAGCAGCAGACCCCTGCCCTACCCCCTTCCAGTTACTCGGCTAGCCGCAGCCTACAACCCCCTCTCCAGCCACTCCTCCTCCTACGCTGCACAGCTTCTAATAAAAAGGCAGCGCACAATAAAAACAGCAGCAGCAAAAAAAAAACGAAAATCTACAACAACAACAGGCAAGGCACGAAGCTTTAGCGACAATATTCGACGCGACGACGATGACTGCGACGCTGGCCGCGCTGCTTGCGTTCGCCTTCGACCAATGACACTCGACGACAATATTAAAGAACACTCACACACACACGCATGTACACGCACGCAGTTACACGCGCAGCACAAGAGAGCGAGAGAGTGAGACACGCAAAAAGCGAAACTGAAAAAAACGAAATGTCGTCGTGTCGCAGCGCGTCGTGCGAATGGAATGAAACGCGGCTGTGTGGGGACACGATTGCGGCGGCGGAGGCGTTGACGCTGGCAGATGCTGAGGGACAGCAGAAGAAAAGAGCAGAAAAAAATACGCACTAGCTTAAGGCAGCGACAGCGACAGTGGCAGTGGCAGAGGCAGAGGCAGGCGACGTTGACTATGTAATCCAATCGAATCGAGAACATGCACACATACACAGGCACACGCACACGCGAGAGAGTGTGGGGGAGGAAGAGAAATAAAAAACGAACGCAATTGAAACGTTGAAACCAATCCAGAGGACGCAGCAGCAGAGCAAAAGGCGACGGCAGCGACAAGCGACAAACGACGTGCGGCGACACTTGTGCAAAAGAAGAGAGCGCTGTGCTTGCTTACGAGCGAGCGAACGAGAGAGCGCGACACACAATTGGAATGCAGGCGAGTGTAGGCAGCGAGGAGAGAGATAGTAGAGCGCACTTGTAGGTGGCGCTGCTGCTGCTGTCCTGTGCTGTGCGAGAGGAGCCTGACTGGGCTATGGCCTGTGCGCGCGTGTGTGTGTGTGTGGACTTTGAGGGATGTGTGTGGGCTGTGTGGGCTGTGGGCGGCGTAGCCATGGCCAGCGACCAGTGGCGACAATTGAGGGTAGTCATTTTTTATGAGTACATAATGTACTGGCAGAGGGTGGGGGTGTGACACGCGCGTGTGTGTGTGTGTGTTAGGGGCAGCAGTATGTCCAGGCAGCAGCAGCAGAGGCGCAGGCAGCAGCGTGTTCGTTTCACTTGCAGCGTTTCCTTTTTGCATTTCGTTTTTAGATCACTTCGTTCGTTTATTTGCACAGCAAAAACAATAACAAAAAACAGTTATTTATTTTATTTTTTAATTGTTGCTATTGTTGTTTGGTTTGTTCGTTTTAATTACACGCACCACAGTAAAAAAAAAAAGGAATATAAAAAAAAATGGAAAAAAAGCCGCAAGCGACGTCGACTGCGTTTTAGCGACGGCAAAACAAGACGAGAGGCGCGCGCGCAGCGACAGCAACAACAACGCAAACAGTACAAACGGAACGCAGATGAATCGAAACAGAATCGAAACGAATCGAATCGTATTGAAATCGCATCGAACAGAACAGAAGAGAACGAACGAAACTAAACAGAACTGAAAGAAGGAGCGAACATACACAGAGACGTCGACGACAGCGACGCAAGCGACAGCGACTGCGACAACGGCGACGGTGGCAGTGGCAACTGCAGTCGGCAGTCGGCGGCAGCGCCACTCGCAGCGTCGACAGCGCAGCCCGACACACACAGTGCAGCCACAGCCACAGCCAGAACAGCGACGGCAGCAGCAGCGACGACGACGACGCTTTAGCTAAAATATCACGGCGACGACGACGCCGACGACGGCAACGATTACGATTACGATTGCGTTGCGATTGCGATGGCGATGCGGCAGCGGCAAGTCGACTTTACTATTTGAAATCACATCCACAGTCGTACGTCGCCGTCGCGGTTGCTGCCTGGCGCTGTCGCTGCCTCTGCTGCTGCTGCTGCTTCCGACGGCTTGGGCAGTGTTTGGCGCTCGTGTGCGCTCGTCGGACCCTCCTAGCGGCGAGCAAAGACAACATAAGCCAAAATAAATACGCACACACACACAGCAAGAGACGCTCTCTCACACACACGCACACACTCGCGCGCATGCATTAACTGAACGGCCACTGGTGGCCACACACACACATACACGCACACGCTCTCGCATACATATACAGTGGCGCCGCAAGTGTCCATTCGCCTCGCTGTGCGTGTTGCATATTGCTTGCTCCCTCACACTCGCTCACGCCCAGCACACGAGTGAGCGCAGCGACGCGACGCAATGAGCTGAGAGAGAGAGAAAACCGTGCAAGCAGTTCAAATTTGGCAGCTCGACGCTGCTTTGCTGCGCTCTCTTAAGCGCAGCCAGCTCTGTGTGCTCTTCGCTTTGCCCTCTCTCTTTTTCTTATTGTGCTAACACACTAACAAGCGGCAGCCATAGCGCACCGTCGAGCAAGAGTGAAGCTTGCAGTGTGCGTGATGGAAGAAGAAAATTTGGCATAAAGTTAAATAAAACTGATTTTGAGAATTAAACTTAATATAAAATTAAAGGGAACTGCAATTTAAATAGATTAAAATATATTATAATATAAAATATAAAAATATTAAATTTCAACAAAAATTCAAGCAATTAAAAATATATGAAATAATATAATATATAAATAAACAAACTTTAAAAATATCTAGTCATACATATATAAAATAATAAAGCTTAATATATAATTTTTATTTTTTTGTTATTTATAAATAATTAAATTGTCAATAAATATATTAATAAAAATATATTTCAATAATAAGATGAGAGAAACCAAATATGCATACAAATTAAATAATATTAATAATGAACAAAGGCCAATCTAGTAAAAATAAATGATATTTCACATAAATAAATATTCAAAAATAAAATTTATAATAAAAAACGTAAATAATAAATATGAATTTAAGTAAATATATACTATATCTCTCCACGCTCTCTTTTGCAGTTTTGCAGAGTATGCAGTGCGTCGCATACTCGCTCTGTGAACGCTGCAAATGGCCAGCGCTGTGACAAGCACGCCGAGGTGTAGCAAGGGGTGGGAGGTAGGGTATAAATGGTTCGAATCAAGTGTGCACTAATGAAATAATTAATTACGAGGGAGCACAAGCAGCAGCAAATCCAGCTGAAGCAGCAGCCCCTGCCACGCCTATACGCTACCTCTCTGCCTACCCCTTGCTATTGCTCAGCCTGATCCCTGCTACCCTCTCTTGCCACCCACCCACCCACACCCACTTTGCGGTCCAGCAAGATCCCAGGGTGCTCTATCTAACTATACATATCACACTATCTCTCTCTCTCTCTCTGGCTCGCTGGACATCTCAGCTTTAAGTGTACTATATACCCCGCTGTACATGTATGTGTGTCTCTCTCCTGCGTGTGTGTCTCTCTCCTGCAAGGGGTGTCGCCTTTAGCCGCAGCCTCACGAAATAATCAAATTTAATTAAAGCACTTTAAGCGATTTCCTAGCCACAAAATCTGCTGCCATTTATAGCACACGCACACTCACAGACACTTGAATATATACACTATATAGAATACAGATTTATAGCCCACGCTGTTGCGTTACCCATCGCGAAACAAATCATCGCATCGCTTGAAATGCTTCACACAAAATATTTGATTCACCCCATCGATCGTGTCTCTGGAAAAACGAAAGAAACCCGAGTAAAATTTGAGTGGAAATTTCACATATGTTTGCAACAAATTGGAAATATTGAAAAACTATTTGCCGTCGGCAATCGCAGCACAATTTGCTGAGATGAGGAGGTTATTAGAAGAGTTCAGGGAGCACTTTCGGCTGCCTGAGATGAGATGGAGAAGTTCTTGGATAATGCTCTTATAGTGGTAGATTATGTTATTTCCCTAAGAGATTGATATATTTTCTGGCAATCCAAATATATTAATGCTCGAAAGCACTTAAATAAAAATGATATACATTTATTATAATTATTTTTTATCAGTTCTTTGAAAATTAGAATAACTTTCTAAGAGTATTAAGTGTGCTCTTAGACAGAAAAATATTATTTTTTATTGTAACATAAATATGGAATTATTAGTTAGCCAAACCACAAGCGAAAATCGAATAAATTTTAAAAGTTCTCCAACTATATGGCTAAAAATGGTAAAAGTAGCTTATTTCGAACTATTTTAACATATTTTCAGTAATTTTAGACTGTATTTACTCAAGATATATGACTTTTTCATAAGTAAAGACAGTTTTCCTATTTGATTTCAATAAGATTTTGTTATTTGACATATCTAAAAATGTTTTATAGGATAATCATATTTATAGGATAATCATATTTAAAAGGCCTTTTAAAAATATCTTAAGCAAATATTTTGCATAGAGCAAAAAAAAAAAAATTTTATTTCTTCTTATTTTTTAAACTACTTCTAAGCATATTTACTATATATGAGCTACTGGAACTTTTTCGGTATCCAATAGTGTTGAATAAAAATATTAAGTGATATATCCAGGAAAACTTCTTCAAAATATCATACTTTATCAATCATAGCAAATCATGCATATGATAATTTCCCAAGTTTAAAATTAATTTCTGTGATTTTTTTGTTTTTATGAGTTGAACTAAAATATAAGCCATAAATCCATATATTTCTTTTGGCAAATTAAATTAAAATATATTATACCATTATATTATACCTGCCTTTCATAACTATATCCATAGGTATAGTTCGTCGAATTAACTTACTATTATAACCCTCTTCATAACGATTTCTAAGGTTTCTAAGCAGCGGCGAAACTTTTCACTAGAGTTGGCAGCATGGCAGAATGAGGTTATGTAAGCTTAAGTAGCAGCTGAGGCTGCTGCGCCTTGGGGTCAAATAAGGATGCAAAGCAGCTTAGCTGTGTGCGCGTGTGTGTGAGTGTATATAGGAATGTGCTCTATATAGAACTGTAGTTGGGATTATTTGATTCCTTTTGCTCTCTTTCTAGCTCCGTTTGTGTGCGTGCGTGTGTGTGATAGGTGAAATTGACATTTTGTGTATGCAATTTACAGTTGGATTTTTCTACACACACTGACACGCTAACGGTAAACATCGCTTGCCCTGTGTGTTACATACATATGTGTTTGCCTTTATATAGCGCGCTCCTTTTCCCACACGCACCAACAACAACAACAACAACAACAATAACAACAACAAACAAGACAGCGACAAAAACGACGACACCGACAACGACAACGACGACGACGACGCCAGCCAATTGGAGCCCCATGACGAGTGCCGAGTGCGGTTATGTCGCCGTTTTGCCTTCCCTACACCCCACCCCCAGCACACACACACACGCATACACGCGCGCTCTCTCACCCACTCGAGCACAATGTGACACAGCGAAATGTGTCGCGCAACGTCGTCGCTGTCGCTGCTGCTGCTGCCTCTGCCTCTGCCGGCGCACGAAAAAAGACAGCATTGGTCAAAGCCAACGGATGGCCGCGCATGGCGAGGGCAGTGCAAGTGAGACAGAGCGAGCGCGCGTATACACAGAGCGCCGTTCGCCAGCCAAGCAGCGTGAGCGAGTGAGCTGGCGTGTGCGCTGTGTCGTGCTGAGAGCCGTGTGTGCGCGTGTGTGTGTGGGCAAAGCAGTGCAGCAGTTGGATAAATACACGACACACTGCAAGAGAGTGAGTTTTGCTGGTGAAGAGAGCGAGTGTGAGTATGAGTGTGAGTGTGAGTGCGAGTGACAGTTGATGGTGTATGCTGTGTGAGAGAGGGAGTGAGTGAGCAGGCAGCGGGGAGAGCGCGGCAGGCAGCGTAGCTAAATTGCGACAATTGCGAATTCGGCGACGCGACGTCACAGCACACGCAATTGAAATAAAAATGAGGTGGAGAGGGAGAGCGCAAGCAAAGGATGCCTGCGTGTGAGTGTGTGTGTGTGTGCGTGTGTGTGTATAGGCAGCCATTGACGATATTTATGCGCATTTATGCGCCTATGGGAATATTTGTTGTTGTTTTTGTTATTAGAAGCACTTGCAGAGAACGATAAGTAGCGAGGGATGCGGGGTGGAGGGGTTTGAATAAGTGTGGGAGCGTCGCGGTCTTTTGTGAGCCAATCTGAAGGTCGTCAAGTCCAGGCAGAAACACACACACACACACACACGCGCGCTGCCTCTCCCACTCTCTACCGCTCGCTCTCCCCCTCCCTCGCTCCACCAAGGATGGCAAGACCGGTTGACGGCGTTGCACTTGAGCTCGCTTCGTTTACGTTTCGTTTGGCTTCGGTTTCGGTTTCGCGAAGAAACGAAGAATTCACACTGCCATCCCCCCCCCACCCAACCAAACCCAGCCCAACACGTCGCGTCTCCTCTCGCCGCCAGCCACGCTCAAATAGTTGCAAATTATCAAATCGCTGCTGCCTAAACGATCACAGTGTGCAGCTCAGACAGCTCCTAACACCTCGCTCTAACCACACCGAGCGACCTCTTTCTCCCTCGCTTTCTTTAAAGTTTTATTACTACACTCTATTTGCGACATTAGGTAGAAGATCTTCACTTTTATTTTTATTATTTTATTTTTTTTTTATTCATTTATCTCATTAGTAATAGGATCTTAACTTTATAAGGGCTTATGTAGGTATATCTTCTATAATGCTATTATTAGTAGCATTTATCTTGTTTATTATATTATCTTCATTAATTTGAATTTTGAGTTTGTAAATTTTAACAAGTCAAACCTCATATCACAATTTTGGAATTATATGGTATTTTATTATTGATTTTATGCTCATTGTCGGAATATTCAATTCTAAAATTTGAGAATAGATGAAAGTGCTTTAAGTCTAACATAAAACTCTATTTCTAAAGATAAATTATATACATATATAATAGAATATAATATAATTATATATAATTATTATATTTATTATGAATTTAAGTTATTTTAAAATGAAACTATCGTCTATTTTTTAAAACTAAAAATATTTTAGAAAATACCATCAATATACATATTTAATAATACAAATTGCATTCAATACAGTCAGTGTATGATGATGTACACGTTTTTCTAGCTCTACCGCCGCTCAAAGACGAGTTCCACAAGATCCTATAGACAAAAGTGTGCGTATAACTCCAATCATTGAAGACCATTGCTTGGTATACAGTAAATACTTTGTATATACCCAAAGACAATAGTTTAGCAAAATATTATGACCATCTGTAGTTGGGATCGCATAGAAAAACAGAACTTTGAGTTAGGAGCGCGACTAAAGCGCAAATCAAATGGAAATGGAAAAGGGAAATGGAGAAAGGTGAAGTTATTGTTGTTACCCAGAACAATGTGACACGATGATAAATGTCTCGGCTACCCCTTCTACCCTTCTACCCTCCTGGCCCTACCAGACTCCCCCCGCTGCCCAAGATCTCTCCGCTTTTTCTGTGGGGGATCTACGTTGTGGCTGCTGTTGTTGCTGTTAGCCATGGCAAATGATCAAAGCCGATGCCGCAACCGAGTGAGAGAGGCAGGCAGAGAGTGAGAGAATGAGTGCGAGAGAGACACAGCATTCCAAATCCAGTCAAGACGGGCCCAAAAAGCCGAGGGAATTGACCGCAATTATGCGATAAAGATAAAACAATGTGGTGTCATTTTTATGGTTCGTTTTTCGATGAGCTCGGACACGGAGACACACTCACACAGCGAGGATAGAGAGAGAGAGAGAGACAGAAGATGCGGGTGTCGTGCAAAAGCGGGATGGCAATAAGGTGATAATCTATAATTGCCCTTGGCTGTGGCAATTGTTCCTTTAATTCCGCCGCCGCCGGCGTTGAAGACACAACGATACGACCAAAAATTGTGTCCTACTGTCGCTCGGCGAGGGGCGGGCAGGACGCGACTGTCACAGGAGCGTGTTGGGGGAAGGGAAAGGTACGGGGTCAGGGGTAAGGCTCGCAGGGTAAGAGATAGAGAGCCAGGGACACAGACATTTGGCTAACACGTGAAACGAATGCGCTGACAGCCGGTGTGTGAGTGCCTCTTCCCTAGTCGCTCGCTCTCTCTCTTTCTAGCTCTTCCCTGCACTCTCCCTCTTCCTCTACCTATGCTCTAACGTCTCCCGCTTCCTCTGTCCTTCCCCTAGCCGCTGCTTCTTCCTCCCTCTCTCTCTCTCTCTCTGATTAGGGATCAAAATATCGTTTATAGCTCATAATGACCATGACAAATATTGCTTACAATAGTCGGGGCTGTCGCCGTGCATCGCCCTGCTTAGGTCTCTCCCCTCCATCTTCTACCCACTATTCTATCCATCTCCTCGCTGCGGTCAACAGTTGTTGATTGTCTCGGGCAAAGGTTACGCCAACTGGACGCAGGACACGATGTTCACTAAAGGCCACAACGCGCCACATGGCGATCCCTGGTAGAGTTCTCTTGCAGCATATGACGTCGCTACGCTGGTGGTACCCCTCCCCCCCCACAAAACCACACTGCGCGCCTCCGATAATCGTTTAATCGGCTACATATCAGCAATTGCGCCCATTGTGGCGTGTGTATCGCGCTATCGGTTCCACATTAACCGCAATTAGAGTGACCATGCTCGGTAATTAATTTAACTTCAGTTAATGTTAATTGACTGGGCACAGTGTGGCTCAGACGTGGTGCACAGTGGTTTCGAAATGTAGATAATGGTCTGGGAAACTATTATATGCGTATAAAGAACATATGTCTGCAATAAAAAGATTTATAATAATAAAATAAATATAAAAAACAACCGATTGTAGAAAAAAATCGAAATAAAATAAAATATTGGAAAAATATATATTAAATATAGAGGTATTGCTTAGAAAATGTTTTTAATATAAGCACTAGAAACAAAAATATCTCAAAATTTTAATAAATAAAATGAATAAATTACAAAAAACATAATTTACATGTATTTTAAAGCTGCACTGTATTAAAATTTATATTTGTGTATTTCTCAAAAAAAAGTGTAGTTTGCTGTCAGACATTTTCGCCGCCTGCGTTCCACTGTGCGGGGTGTGGAGTACGAGTCGCGCTATCGAAGTTCTCAATCAACATACTCGTAAATTCGCCAATTGCTGACAAACTTAACGCACTCGAATTACTTACTGAGTACTCATCTGGCACTCATCCCGCACTCATCTCGAGGCTTAGATAAAGAACGAAAGAACGAGACGAAGCGGGGACAAAAAGAACGCTACGCGGACACTGTGAACAGCGCTGGCCAGGCAAATAGTGTCAGCATTAACGCATTGGCTTGCCCTTTTTTTTTTTTAGGTTTTTTCTTTGTTGTTTTCTCTCTATTCGCTTTGTTTTTTCTGCTCTTTAGCGATGTCACCTTGTGAGGATGAGGCATAAGGGCAGGCAAACAAAAAGGATGCGCCAACGTGGCTGGCAAAACAATGAAATTGTGAAATTTTCGTTGGGTTTCGTCGAGAATGTCGTGAGCGTTTTATGATTTAATCCCCTTTGTGTGAAGCCAAACATTTGCAGGATCAGGCCCAGAGCAGGGTACAGGGTACCGTGTACAGGTCGGGTACAGGTCGAGGTCTGGTGTGATCAGGGGCACTTGAAGCGTTTACACCCACGACCGCGAGAGATAGAGAGAGCGCGAGAGCGAGAGAGGTATAAAAAGGACGTCGGATTTGTCATTTTTGTCGCCGGTGGCCGAAGGAGGCGACTGCGGAGACACTTGACTGCGCCTCGGCTCAGACACCTGACAGGCGATTAGTGCCGCGCCAAGTGGCCACGCTGCGGTGCGGACAATGGGATTGCCGGATTGTGGGATTGCAGGATTGCGGGAACGGGAACGGGAACGAGGAGAGGCCAGCAGATCACCCTCTCCGCACGCTGTACAGCGCCCTCGCCGGAGTCAATGTGATTTAGTTTTGACGTCAAAACGGCAAACGCGCTCCCTCCCTGCAGATGCTATCGGAGCCAGTTGGGTCGGAAATACGAATGCCTGGAGTCATCAGCTGCATGTAAAAGCCACGAAGTGAGCGCTGAGCATGGGCGAGGGCGTGCCAGGCGCATAGTATACCCTGTGCAGTGTAGCAGGCGAGTGCTGGCTTTAAATTGTATTAAAAATAGTCTAATTTGGTATATGTGAGTTAAGCATGGACTACAATAATAAATGTATACGACAAGCATATACCCTGTAGGTTGCCGGTATACCTTGTATATACCCGCTAAACCTTGCATATACGCGCTATACTAGCGCTAGGAAGCATGAGATTGAGTTAGAGTTAGTCATATGTTTTGTAATAAAAATGCCTATTTAGGTGTAGAATTGTACGACTAGCACATACCCTGTAGTGCAAAAACTAGCTGATACTCTCGAGAATACCGTAAATTTGTTGATTTTCTAATGAAAAAGGGTAGTTCTGTATTGAAATACTCGGCTAGCTGCTACCCTGTAAGATAAAACATAATGAGTTGCCCTAGATTTCATTACATAACTTACTTTCTACATATTTATATACTTCCTCTACACAAACCCATATACCCCTGGCAACTATGTAAAGGGTATGCAGCTTGCCTCATTTGGATATGTCTGATTGTGTGTGTTGTGTACGAGGTAGGGTTGGGTTTGGGGCAAGTCCTATTCCTGTTGAGCCTGGGCGGATGATTGACCCGATAACGCTCTCTGCTGCGCTTTTTGCAGCTGCCCCGTTTAGGCATACCCATTGACAGATGAACCGCGCGAGTGTCAAAGGTCGCATTCACTCATACAACAGTCCAGCAGATCGCACAGTTATGCGGCAAAGTATTCGCACAGACGGAGCGGAAGAGAGCGCGAGAGAGAGAGAGCGCGAGTGCGTGCGATGATCGTGAGAATTGCACTTAATTGATTTCCACATGCATTTGGAGCACATTCGTAGAGTTCACGAGCTACGCATGAGCGTCACAAATCCGATGTAATCTTGGCCCACTCCCCTCCCCTCGATCTTGCCGATTTCCTACCGATCACCTGGCTCCATTCACAGCCCCAACAACCTCATCGAACTCTCTCACAGTTGCGCGTTGCTTGTCTATAGAGATTAGCCCAGACCGCAGAGACTTAAAGGTCTTAGTCGAAATCTTTTAGCATCTGCTAGGCTGCACTCCTCATAAACCAAGTCTCGGAGATTCTCTCAGTATATGTGTGAGTGTGTGTGTGTGTGTGTGTTATCTAAAAGACCAAGTTCTTGGCCCGCGGCATGTTGCTGCAATTTTTCATTATTCGTACTCTTTAAGTGATCGATCGAAATTAAATAAGAAAAGTAAGCAACGAGAAAGGAGGAAAATGGCCTGGCGATTGCCTGCACAGACAGACAGCGTCCCCACAATAATAAAAAAAAGAGAGAGAGAGAGAGAAACAGAAGGGATCGCAGCAGTCTACAGCGACCGCTGTCCAGACTCCTCTTCTGTCCGTGTCTTCTGTCTGCTTCGGCTTCGGGAATGCGATGGTTAATGTGCGTTTAGATACGAAGACATGTAATTTCCCAGCCCCAGCTTCAGTGCGCGATTCTCCTCGATTCTCCTCGCAGGCTCTGGCAGCCAGTCAGTCGCTGGACCGCCGCTGTGGGCCGTGCCAGCTCGGCCGGCGAAGCTGTGCGCCTCCAACCCAAGTGATTTTTGTGTAGTATACCACGCAGACAGGGTAAGAATTCGATGGAGTGTTTTAGTTTATACATTGGAATACAGCAGAGTAGCTTGCCCATGGCGTTTGGTAGGCTAGCAGTTCAACTAACCCACCGAACTGGGTTAGTAGCACTGCTAGAATCATGAAATTTGGTTGATTCCCAATTAAATGTAGAACTGAAATTCTTCAGTTTTTAGCTGTTTTTACCACTAGTTTATGAGATATCGCCAAGCTAACTTGTTGGTCTGGCTTAGCAGCCGTGCTAGAAACATGAAATTTGATTATAGTATTCTTAACTTAATATAGAACCAGATTTCGATCATTTTAAGCAGTTTTCAACTTTATTTAATGAGATATTAAGTTTAGTCCACTGAGCTCAAAGCTAAAAAAAATTAAATTTGCTATCAACATTGAATAAAATATGTCTAGCTAATTTTTGATAGTTTCAAATAAATTCTTTTTATATTTCATAAGATATCAAAGCATCAAGAAATCCAAATCAAGTCTAGAAACATGCGATTCATGTACAGCAATCAAAATATAATATACAACTAGTTTTCAGTAGATTTCTTTTAATTTCGACAAAAACTTCTTTCAATTTTACTAGGTATATTCAAGTCAGGCATTGTCTCGTTTCGTTTCAGCTTGTTTTCGTTTGCTGCTGTCCGCGGACAGTTGTCAATGGGGCAGATCACCAAGCCGCAGCAGCGAAGCAACCAAGTCACAATGCCTCGGCCCGAGCCTGAGCATTGAAACGCCTCGAGCAATCGCGCTGCAAACTGCAGCTGACGTCGTCGTCGTCTATGATGACGGCCTTTGATTATGATGCCAATGGGCGAGCTTCATACCCCTTATACCTTATGCTATATGGTTTCTGTAGAGTGTACTATATGCGCAGTCTAAGCACGCAAGCGCTATCGAAGCGCATCATCGTGTTGTTGGTGTTGTTGTTGTTGTTGCATGCACCTGTAAGTGGCAACATAAAAGCAAAGTGTCCCAAAAATTAATTGGGACTTACGACTCGAGAAGAGACGATCATCGTTTTCTGCTTGTTTCTTTTTCATTTTTATGATTTGCAATTGAAATTTGCCAGTGGCAAATGGGTTGGCTTAAGATCTTTATAAAGTTTTAGTTTTATTTATTTTGATTACTTTAAATTTTATGATAAGCACTTTTCCGTTTTTTTTTAGACTTATCTAACTGTTCGACAGCATTTTTTTAACCAAAAAAAATAGAAGAATCGTTTGTAATTTGTAATTAATGCAAACGGTCACCCTAATAGACACCTGCTGCTCTCGTCACAGGGTGGTCGTCATCCACAAGCCAGTGCTGCCAATTCAATTGGCTTTTAATTGGCAAATGCGAACAAAAATGATTTGGCTTTTTTCATTGAGGTAAAGTTGGCTTTTTTGCAATTCTAATCTTTTGTTTAGCCTTTTGTTCTATAAAGCTATTTTGTACTTTTTTAAGAAATCATTTTTTGGGTTTTTTTTGCTTGGCTTTTTCTGTTAGCCACACATGACACTTTATTTTTGGTGTTTGTCTCTGCTCCACACACCCTCTCTCTCTCTCTCTCTTTCTCTGCTCTCCTCTCACCTGTCGATTCCCTCTATTTTTCTTAAGTTTAATTAACGAATCAAGAGATCTACACACACACACAGCTACCGCCCGCTGAGTTCAATTCACACATCGCGTCAACCGACAACTTTCCCATTGCCCTGGTCAGCTTCTCCAGCTCTTCGGCTTCTTCGGAGCTCTCTTCGGAGTCGAGACACTACTGTGAGCACACTCTGCACTGCGCAAATTGTTTACAATTCGAAAAATTGTTGCCGCCTCTGTTATCTGCGGGCGCATCTTAACGAACACGCAGCTCCAGCTCCAGCTTCAGCTCCCAGAGCAGACCATGGCCAGGCAGGAGGTCTACCGCGTCCAACCCATTCCATGCCAGTCCGTCCATCTACACCCCCAACCCCATACCCATGCCCATACCCATACCCATACCCATACCCATGCCTATACCCATTGCCCATTCCCCATGCCGTGCCAGCCCATCGCCCATCATATCACCGCTGCCTTGTTGTTCAGTGTTGGTTAATTTGGCATCATTCATCGTGGCTAAAGCCAAATGTCATGCAATGGCTAAGACCTGCTCCGCTAATTACAGCCTCTTGTTTGTCCCACTCCACGAGCGAATGTGTGTGTGTGAGGAAAGTGCGGCAATAGACGCGACTCCTCACGTGACACTACAACACGCAGCCAGATCAACTGCAATAGATCACCTTGGGTTGCCTCGTTGCGGGTGTTCTCCTCACTGGAGCTGGTGGTGTGAGTCACCTAGAGGTTCCTATCGGCTGAAGGGTTTAAGGACGCCCGACAGATCTCAAAAATGTCTATGGAGCCAGAGCTCGGGGTCACTAGTCGATTTAGCCATGATTTCGCCTGTTTGTCTGTGTGAACACGCAGATCTCAGTTATTAAAAAAGCTAAAGACACGAAATTCGGTATGAAAGCTGATATATATATATATATATATATAAACGCACTTTTAACTTATTTGAAATATTGAATGCCAAGTCCAATATCATCGAAAATTACTAGCCAAGTATTTCAATTCGATTACCAAGCAACGCAACATAATTTAATTATATTGCAAATTGCATAATAATCGGATAATAAATACAGAAGATATTGAAGACAATAATAAAATTGTATAATATATTTGACATATTCCCGCTCAAGTTGCGTCTACCCAAACAAGTTTTGTTCCATTCTGTTGCGGCAGTAATTGTGAAATCCACTCGCAGTCGCCAGTCGCCAGTCGCCGTGGCCAGTCTTATCTATAACTTAATCTGCAGCCTTATAGAGATACCCGCAATATACCTATGCATATGCATAAATAAAGGTTGACTGTCTTGGGGAGGCGATTAAATCATAAGCTGGGAACCAGTGACCCATCAAGTTCGCCTGCCTGACTGACTGTCGGTCGGCTCGAAACACTTGATCCACTTGGCTCACAGGGTTGTGTTGACATTTGTTCACTGGTCAGTGGAGTGAGGAGGTAAGCAGGGGGAGGGGAGCGAGCAAGGTTGCCATGGAGGGGGATCGCATAATACGTGTATACGAGTATGCAATACGCCGGAGGTGGAAACAACAAAGAGATCTGTTCGCGACAACGATGAGATGTAAGCGAGGCTAACAGACGGGGGAGAGGGAGGGTTCAGTTGGGGAAGAGGAGGAGTGCTGTGTCAGGGTAGTCGGGGGCGGTGTGACGCTGCTGCTGCTGCTGCTGGCGGCGACGACGGTGTCGACCATGTCGACGATGTCGACGCGGTGGCGTTTGCGTGTCAAGCGACATCATTTGCATAACAATGCTGGGGACGATTCAAATTTTTGGTCTCCCAGAGCAATTTTCAGACACACACACACACACAGAGTCACACACTCGCACATCGGCACACACACGCCCTCCGGCACCTGTTTCATACACACATTTAGCTTCATCTGCCGAGTACATTAATGATTTTCCGTTGAAGTCGCCGTCACAAATCGCTGGCAAATACCTGCACACACGCGTATGCATATGACATTATCCAAGACACCCGGCTGCCTTTACTCTCCGCGGTACTGCCGGTACTGCTGTTGCACCCTCTTGCGATCTCTTTGACTTGCGACGCGTTGCGTCGCCAATGCGGAACGAAGCGAGGTCTCGCCTCGCCTCGTCTCGTCTCTCTAGGCTCGAACCGATTCATCTGTTGAATAATTTATGCGCCACCGTGTTGTCAGCGGCAGCGCCTCCTCCTCGACAACTTCCAACCTCAACCTCAAGTTTAGCCGGCCTCCTCTCAGCCAAACACCACACCCCCCACCACCTCTGTCACGCAGCTGCAGCAATGTCGCAGCAGCGTCGCTGTCGTAACCCTCCGCCCCTCAATGGGGGAGAATTATTTGCGTTCGCCTCCTTCGCGTTTCTAATTAAGCGAGAGAAATATTCAAAACCTTTTGCCATTGTTTCAGCGATTTTCAAGTTCAATTTACATAACATTCCTAACCGACGTCGTCGCCGTCGTTGTCTCGGCTCAGCTCTTGCTCTTTTTGTATCTGCTGCAACCCTCCTCGCCCCTGCCTGCCCTTGCCAGTTTTTCCATTTCGCAAAACCGCTCGCTAACTATAGTTTTATTTGCCTCTGCCGCTGCCGCTACCTCTGCCGTAGTCGCAGCCTTGAGTTCGCTAATCGGCGCAGCAATGCGAAAAGGGTTCAAGGTCAGCGTCGTAAGCGTAGAAAGGTCACTGCAGAGTTGCACTTGTTGTTAGTGGGACGAGAGAAAGGGAAAGATCTCTGCTGCTGTTCTAAGCTCTGCAGGTACCTCAGGTTGGGCTTCGAGAAGCTGTTGTAGCTGAAATATATAGGGATCTTAAAACTTCACGAGGTACACCTTGGATGGTCGAAATTTGTTTACCATTTTAGAATTGAGATCCTTTGATATCAAGTCATTATAGAGGTCCTACCAAGAAGAAAAAGCTATCCCACAAGAGAATCTGATGGTTTTTAAGAAAATTAGGAGAGTTGGAAATCCTGGTAGGGACCTTACAAGGGGGTAGCCAGGCTAGGCATCAATATGGAAGGTCCAAAAAATTTCAATATTTTAGATTCACAATATTTTGATGCTAAATCAATCTAGAAGTGAAATCAAGAAGATAAAGCCATCCCACAATAGAATCTGATGATTTTTGAGAAAGTTAGGAGTATTGGAATTTCTGGTAGGGACCTTACAAGGGGGTAGCCAGGCTAGGCATCAATATGGAAGGTCCAAAAAACTGCAATATTTTAGATTCACAATATTTTGATGCTAAATCAATCTAGGAGTGAAATCAAGAAGATAAAGCTATCCCACATTAGAATCTGATGATTTTTGAGAAAGTTAGGAGTATTGGAAGTCCTGGTAGGGACCTTACAAGGGGGTAGCCAGGCTAGGCATCAATATGGAAGGTCCAAAAAATTTCAATATTTTAGATTCACAATATTTTGATGCTAAATCAATCTAGAAGTGAAATCAAGAAGATAAAGCCATCCCACAATAGAATCTGATGATTTTTGAGAAAGTTAGGAGTATTGGAATTTCTGGTAGGGACCCTACAAGGGGGTAGCAAGGCCAAGCAGCAGCATGGAGGTCCAAAAAATTTCAATATTTTAGATTCACAATATTTTGATGCTAAATCAATCTAGAAGTGAAATCAAGAAGATAAAGCTATCCCACATTAGAATCTGATGATTTTTGAGAAAGTTAGGAGTATTGGAAGTCCTGGTAGGGACCTTACAAGGGGGTAGCCAGGCTAGGCATCAATATAGAAGGTCCAAAAAAATTCAATATTTTAGATTTACAATATTTTGATGCTAAATCAATCTAGAAGTGAAATCAAAAAGATAAAGCTATCCCACATTAGAATTTGATGATTTTTTAGAAAGTTAGGAGTATTGAAAGTTTTGGTAGGGACCTTACAAGGGGGTAGCAAGGCCAGGCAGCAGCATGGAAGGTTCAAAAAATTTCAATATTTTAGATTCAGAATATTGTGATGCAAAATTGATCTAAATGTCATACAAAGAAGATGAAGCCATCCCACAAGAAAATCTTATTATTTTTGAAGAAGTTAGGAGTATTGGAAGTCCTGGTAGGAACCTTACAAGGGGGTAGCACGGCAAGACAACAGCATGGAAGGTCCAAAATTTGTGAATATTTTAGATTCACAATATTTTGATGCAAAATCAATCAAGAATTCAAATAATGTAGAAAATACCATACCACAAGACAACCTGATGATTTTCGTGGAAGTTAGGGATGTTAGAAATCACGGTAAAGCTCTTGTTCTCTAGTATTTTCTAGTCGTCTCTTAACCTCCCGATCATTTCATATTTCTAGTGACTTTACCGTGATGCAATTCAAACTGCACCTCACTTTCTCGCAATGCTTCATCATAATTTGATTCATAGCTGTTTTTTATTCGTTTACTAATCCCTTCGAGTATTCGATACGTTGCGTAGCAGCTGTCGTTGCCTCACGCTTCGACTGCCTCATTACCGAGGATCCTTTTCCCCATCCCCTATGCAATTTTCCAAATATGATATTTTTTATGATCTATATTTCGTCTATTGTTCAGCTTCGATTCCTGTTTGCCATTGTGTGTGAGTGTATGTGAATGTGATTACGTGAATATGGTGCAGGCTCTGTAGAGGCAGAACTAAGAATTTTGAAGATGAAATGGAGTCAAGAAAGGTTGGGGAACTTATTTAATGAAACAATGAGAAAAACATTCTCGATTTTGGGCTAAATCACATGCTTAAGAAAGTTAAGTTTCTTTATTTTGTCGATAACTATTATGATATCATGTTATGTAGAGAATATATTAATTTATTTATTTGCATACTACTTGGTTGATCAATAGTTTTAGAGACTTATACCATGATGGACGTAAGCTGAAAAAATAAAGAAAAATATTTAAAAACATGATGTTTAAGGTCCTCCATCTCTATAAACATTATGGGTACACAATGGGTATTGATATTCCCTCACGAAATGCCATGTAATGCTGCCTAACCTTATCACATTTCGCAATTGTTCCGCTCTAGATCGGTCTGCCCGAACTGGCCCAGACAGACATAATTGGCAAGAACTCTCGAGGATGCTGGCTAAGTACTTATCAATTGTTTGGGGCGCTACTCAAGGCAAACAATTGGCAGGCAGCTCAATCAAGGAAGCAACTGTCTCGATTCCCAAAACGATGAGCGTTAAGTAGCGAGCAGGAAGGGTCCATGCACAAAGGCACAGACAGACAGCTAGGCAGACGGAGAGGCAGACAGACAGAGAGACGGGCAGACAGAGAGAGACAGAGAGACTGACAGTCAGAGCGTTTGGCCCATATCATAAATGATAATAATTTCTGTAAATAAATATTGTGTAATCATCGCCTCGACGCCATTATCGACGTGAACCGAGCCCCGACCCCGACCCCGACCACGACCGCGACCCCGACAGTTGCTTTGGCATTATTATTATGCTGTCATTTTCGTATAGAAATCCCAATTC
This sequence comes from Zaprionus inermis, assembly GCA_018151445.1. Taxonomy (NCBI): domain Eukaryota; kingdom Metazoa; phylum Arthropoda; class Insecta; order Diptera; family Drosophilidae; genus Zaprionus; species Zaprionus inermis. The sequence continues at coordinate 5,120,831 of JAECXD010001052.1, forward strand.
TCGCGATCCTTGAATGACGAGCAGGATATTGAAGAAGAGACGAACCAGGGCCATCTGCCATCATCATGGAGGACGCGTTCGAGGACTTTGCGTATTTGAACAGGGAATAGGCGCACTCTCGTCTCTTTGTCTGCCCGCTCTATCTGACTCTCTCTCACGTTCTATCTCTCTTTATCTCTCTCGTATTCGCATTCGCCTCCATTGTTTGGACACTTACGCAACATATTGTACATGGTATATGGGCATGGCCGAGGGTCGGGCGAGGGATGAGCGTACTGACTAAGGGTAGTCTTATCCTCATCCTTATCCTCATTCTCTCTCTCTCTCTCTCTCGCACTCTCTCTCACCCTCTCTCTCTCTGTCTCTATCTAACCTCACATCGTAGTTCTTGGTTCACAGCGACATGCTTATGAGGTAATTGCCAGGCAAAGCGTATCCTTTCAAGTTCAGCACTTACCTAAGTAAATACGCGAGTATGTACTCATATATGGGTGTATATAAGTGAGTATACGTGTGTGTGTGTTTGTGTGTATGCCTATGATTGTGGGAGAGTGTCTTTAGTGCGCAGCCAAATTTATGACATATTTTTTGGGTTAACTGGAATAATTCACTTATCTAAGCTAGTTTTAGCGCAAGGCAAACTGCAGCTTGCTCTTAAAATACCCTGTAGAAAAGACTAGCAATTAGTTTTGTAAGCATCATTAAATATATGTAGCATATACAGACCATGAATCTGTTTAGTTTAGGTATAAAAATCTATTTCACTTCGTTCAGATATTCAACAATGTGTTACAGATCTTTATTCTATAAGCTATACTTCGATTTTCAGCGTGCATCGAATTGTATTAAACTTAATAAAAATATATATACTTGTACATTAACCAAGCTGTTTAGTATGATATAAAGACAATGTCAACGATATCCTTACCTGTATACAACAAATTCAAGCTAAAAGTATAAATCATTTAGATCTTGAGATCTTTTAAATAAAACTGAACAATATTCTTTTGTAAGTTATAATCAGACGGTTTTACTATGAAATTATCCAAAAATCTCCACTTTAATTAGTAAGTTTTTTTTAATAGATATGCAGAAAATAGCTGTAAATACGTAGACCCAGCAAGAAACCGTTGAAAGATGCGTTCGTCAAACCGAACAACTTGCGCAGAAGCCACGAGATCGCATTAAAATGGGCCTGTAATGCAGCTGCAATGTCTGCACAAGCTTGTGATATATGGCTAAAAGCGGTGTGGGGGGGGGTGTGTGTTTGGGAGAGAGGAGGCAACGAGCTGTAGAGAGTGTAGAAGGGATCGGGAAGAGGGTATTCGCAGCTAACATAAGTCAATTTTCTTGTGTATGGCGACGCGGCATGCGAGTGATAGCGTTTCTTATTGTATATGTATCTCCGATCTACTCGGATGGTACTACGTACTACTACTACGGCTCGATGTAGTATCTAATTAAGTTAAAATTTATGCGCGTGTTCAGTGAGAACGATGAAACAAACGGCAAACTGCAAAGACGTTAACTTTTTCTGCTTTGGCTGTTGTTGTTGTTGTTGTCGGTGTTTCTCTCTATCTCTCTCTCTCTCTGTCTACTTTAATTGCGATCGAGGGGCAAGCAGGGCGGCACGGCCTCGAAGGAGGAGTGCGGGTTGCGCTGAGTAATAACTGCGACTACGAAATCGCAGCTGGCCAACCTAGTGGGACCTCCCTCCTACAGACGACGGCGACGGCGATAGCGACGGCGACAGCGAATGCGACTGCGACTGCGACAACCATCTTCGTGGTCAGCCATTGGCCGATTGGTCAGAGTGGTGGCAGATCGCAGCGGAGCTCTATGGTCATATGGCTGGGTAAATAGATGCACTGAGAGAAAAAAATTAAGATCAAGTGAATTAAAGTTAAGTTTAGATAAAGTTGGGCTAGGTGTAGTCAGCGAGCTTGTTTATATTTAAATAGAAAGGTCTTTTTAACAAACTATATCATGCTTTAATTAATATATAGGTTACTCAGTTTCAACTTAATTTATATACTTTACAAATTCACTATGAATTCGAACGAGCTTCAAAAACTAATCAAATCTAATAAATAATAATCGAATTTTATATGTCACCTATATATGTAAATCTTGCACAAAACTTTATTATTCCGTGCTAAATAGTAAAAACAGGCTTAGAAAAAGTTAATTTTATTCATCTTTTTCTTAATGAAAATCCTAAAAAGGAAAATACTATAGAATACAAATTTATGCAAAATAAACCTTTTATTTTTTTAAACAATCCCCTCAAGTTCAATTGGAACTGCTTGAATCTTTTCTCGCCGTGTACTTGGCAGAAGCATAAGTATATGTTGAGCTTGGCATAAGCGGGGAATGGCTCCACACACACATGCACACACTAGGCGAGCACATACAGATATAGACAGACAGATGGTGTGGAGTAGGAGCCGTACTTAGTTGGTTACATGCTTCAGAGGCGCAATATCTTGGCATAATAAATCCATTTAATATATTGTATTTAAACCGTTCGTTATGATCTCTGCGCTCGCTTCTGCAACGCCCTGATTGCTTCGCTATTAATGCAACGGCCGTTGCGACCACGTTGCAGGCCATGCGAGTGGGTACACTGCACAGGGGGAGTGATCCAAGTGTGTGTGTGCTTGTGTGTGGGGATGAGTGACTACTCTTAGTCTTAGTCGTCGTTGTAGTCGTACTTAGTCACGCTCAGTCGCTTTGCGCTCTGCTTGTGATTAGAGGACGAATACGGTGTACCCCCCGCGACCGGTCCCCGCCCCGGTGCCCGCCTACCTACCACCAAAAACAACAACTGCAAAATATGCATAATGCCGCATAGAAATGAGTGTGGCACGTTGCACGATGGATTGTTACCTGTTTGCACCGCTTGGCACCGATTGCTGAAAACAGAAAACTGAAATAATGATCGCGATGTCCAAGTCGATGAAGCACCTCGTCTCGCCATTGATATAACCCAAAAACCATTCACAATTTACGACCTCGCGGTAGGGTTTCATGTGCGGATCCATCTATTCAACGATCCATCGATCCATCGTTCTATCGATCCATCCAAGCGAGCATAGAAGTGACTCGCTTCGTTCCGTTCCAAGATAACGATAAAACCGATCGTATGATCATTCATTATGCTGCACCCGCTGTCGATAGTCGACATCTAATATCGTAGCCGAAGATGAGTTATGGCACAGATCGATAAAAGAATCGTACTAATGATTGAACTGGTTTGCGATAAAAACAAAGAGGAAGGAGAGAAAGGCGGAAAGAGACGAAAACAATCGCATGCCATAAAGAAAGTAAGTTGCCCAAACTTTCGATTGGGAAATGCATTAAAATACGATCTAGCCTAAGATTGATAAAAGAATCGAACTTATAATGTTACTGGTAGCGATAAGATCCAAGAAGTGGGAATCGACGAGGTCGCAGCAATACTATAAAGAAGGAAAGTTGCCAGAGTTGCTTCCGATCGCGAAATGCTGTTGCCATGCGTTAAAATACGATCTGGCTAGAGATCGTTGGGTGTAGCGCATCATGTTCATTCAGTGAACCAAAAATAGCAAGTGCAAATGTTGTGCGAGTGTGTGTGTGTGTGTGTATAAGGAGAGACCCATTACCATTAGCACGACCCACGACCATGACAATGACTTTAGCTTTAACTTTAACTGCACGTTGCAATCTGCGGGCCCCACTCGCACTTCCAGTCCCAGTCCAAGTCCAAGTCCCAGTCGCAGTTGCAGACCCGGGCCTCGGTACTCGTCGTCGTCGTCGTCCCGGTACCCGCAGGCAATGCTGCTTAACGAGAGAGGGCAGTTCCTGATGCAGTTTATGCAGATACGTTTCAATTAGCTCAATCCGAACGTGAAAGTGTGAATATGTGTATTTATAAACCGACTTCGGGCCCTGGCCGAGTTACTTCTCGACTAGCACTACTTAGCACAAGGCATCGTTCACGGGGAAGTCGAGAACTGCGAATCGGGTACTGCGAATGCCGGCCCAACCCTCCTCCTTATGGCAATTGCAAGTTCTTCTCTTCTCTTGCTCTCTCTGCCTCTCTCTCGCTCTCTCGCTCTCGTTCTCTAAACAACCAAAAACAATCCGAAACAAGCAGACTACCAGACAACCAGATGCTGCTGCCGTTGTTCTTCCTGTACTCAGCCGTACCGAACTGAACCGAACTGAAACTGAACTGAACAGAAGACGACGCCGGTTTTGGGAACTTGGAAACAACGCAAGACAAAAACAACAAGCTGAAATGCCTGGAAAGGCAGTGCGAAATTGAGTGATGCCCTCCCCTAGAGGCAATGTTGACTGATTCTGCAATAACTGGGGTGTTTGCTAACATATTAAGCTGAAATTTGTTTAACAAATACACGGCATTTTTAAATATATCTACGCTTAATTTCAGAGTGATAACTGGTAGAGTTAAGGTTTTATGCGATTTTTACTATTTACTACTCAAGCGGTTAGAATTATTCGAAGTAGCTTATAAAACTACGTTAGTATTGTTGCTGGCATGGCATTTGCCAAATTTCATATAATATGATATGTTATGTACTGAGTTCAGTGAGGCTAGAGTGACAAACTGAGCTCGAATCAAGTTGAAATTTATGCATGATATCCATATATGGTATATCTCCGAGCTGGTACTGCATACACTTGCTCTCTCTCGCTCTCTTCATATTTTACGAGGTATTTCAAAAACAGGAGAAGGTACAAGTAATAAGAAAAGCGGCCTGGCGTTGAGTTCAGAGTTGGTTTGGTGTGAAATGTGTAATGTGCAATGCAAATAGTCATAATTGCAGGCAGCCAGGCTATGTTGTTGTTGTTGTTCCTGTTGCTGTTGCTGTTGCACTGTGGTGTGATCATTAAGCGCAGTTGTTCACTTAACGCTTGAAGGGATAAACAAATGCACGCGCGAGAAATTCTCAAAATCAATTTACCATATGAGTGTACGAGTGCGAAAGCGAGTGCAAGCAATGATTTGCGAATGCATGTGAATGTCATTGAATGGGGAAGTGGAAGTGGACATAGTAGTCTAGGTCTATGCTAGCGAGTTCTGCGAAACACACATACGCTCATAAAAACGGGCCTGAGAGCGAGACAGTGGGCAAGTGAAGAAGTGAGTGCACTGTTTCAAAAAAATTTTGAAACTGAATGAATGAGGGAAAATGAATAAATCTTGGGAAATGAATGTGCATATGAGTACGTACATATATGATTTTAGATTTGCCGGCCCCTTTAAGGGCATGTGCATGTTGTAATCTATCGTGTTCCAACTCCCCCTCCCCCCACGCCCCTGGCACTCGCCACGCCCCTGCTCCCTTACACACACTCATGTGTTTTTTTCGATTTACATGCGGCCGAAAACGCATATTGGAATTAACCGGCAATATGGCACGACCGATGCTGCCCCCCGAGATGATTGCTAGACTGGCAGAGGCAGAGCGCGTGAGGAGTGTGAGGAGAGCGGGTTGGGCGCAGGGGGTGAGGGAGGGTGGGGGATGTTAGGTAGGCAGCCTGAACGCATGTGGCCTACGAAGCGTGCAGCATTAAACATCATTAATTTGGAATTGTTTCCAAGAAAAATTGACAACGATGGGCTTAACCGCAACAAGGAGAGCAGAAGCAGCCACTAAGTGTGGTCCGAGGGGGGAAGGGTAGGGGATTCAGCTAGAGAGGTAGAGCTTAGTGAGCTATGCAGGCGGCGTCTGTGTGTGTTGCGCTATTGTCTACAAGGTTGCAATCAGCAACATGTCCGCCTACCAAAATGTTACGGCGTTTTCGTGTCTCATCAGACGAGGCTCGACTTGTTGTTGCTGCTGTACACCCCGTGGTGTACACTCACTGTGTGTGTGTGTGTGTACTCTCTGTGCGTGTGTGTGTATGTGTGTAATCGAACTGGCGATCCTTGAGTCGTTGCGATGCTGCTGCTGCCAATTGTGAGATTATTCTAAAGTTAAGCTCTTGAATGGTCATTTGTCTAATGGCCGCCTTAATTGGGGCCATTGCCGGAAAACCAGTGGCCGTGGCAGTGGCAGCGCCTGCGAGGGGGCTTGGCATGGGGGATGCTCTTTAAGTGCGTACAGCGCCCCCGACAGCAGCATACGCACGTGCGACACTCGAAGCGACTCATTAGCCCCCATCCCTGTTTGGTCTGCTTGGCTTACGTCAAGCAGTCGCGGCTGTAGCAGCTGTGACTCTCTCTCTCTCTCTCTCTCTCTCACTCTCTCGCTCTCTCTGCCGGGCATCCCGTCTCGGGGTCGTCTTCCGTTCTAATAATAATACTCGCATTAGTTGCGTTTTGATGCGATTAAAAACAAGCTCCAAAAAGTTTCAGCGCATGACCTCTTACCCATCCCCCGTCTCACTCCCATTTCCCTCAACGCTATCTGGAGAAAAAATGGGAGGAAAAACAAAAGAAAAGAAAGCAAATTAAGTGGGTAAAGTGAGCTAGTGAAATGACAGATACCCTCTAGGAAGTTGGGCAAGAGCAGAGTGGGGTGCTCTCTGGAATATGGTATTATTATTATAAAGATAGGGTCTGTAAGAAATGGTTATATATTGATTATCTAACAAATGTGATGTGATTATTATAAATCGGTGTTCTAAAATAAAATATAATACTTTCTTTTTGAATTTCTTAATATCAAACTACGTTTTCCGAGTAAAAAAAAAACTAAATCTGTAAACTTAAATTTAAAATTAACATAAACATTTTTAAAAGTGTTTCTAGTGTTTCCCTTATATTTAAAGAATTTTGTTCAATAAAAACCCTTCCATACCCCAGCAAATTTCGCTTACAGCCGCGCATACCCCTCGTGCAGCGGGAATACGTGGTATCAATAGACGGAACTAACAGAACATTGAAATACTTTCCGGTTTAAGTGGTTTATTACGATAAGCGAGTTTGCTGAGAGCCACTCACCGTGCGCGTTTCAATTACCATTGTCAATTCCGTTACTGCCAGCATCGACGACTGCGTTGGCGTTGGCGGCGGCGGCGGCGGCAGAGTGCAGCGCACGTCAAGTGCCATCAAGCGGGGGGATCGCCTCCAAAACATGTGAGATTATTGCCATGATTGCGCGGCAGCCGCAAGGATTACGGGGGTAAAAACAGCTCCAAAATAAAAAAAACAAAAAAAGAAAACCCTACAAAAATGAAAAATGAAAACAAAGAATCACAACACAGCGGGAATTGCGTAAAGAACGACAATGAAAGCCTGCGCAATTTTTGACTTTTTTTCTCCCTCATATTTGTTGCCTTCCCATTTTCAATGGGCGCTTCCCGTTTCGAGAGTTATCAGAAACACTAATCCCGTCCGGCTTCCGATTGCAACACCCGCTACAGCGGACCCTGCTTATAACACTTTGTCGTATGGCAACAGAAATTTTAGCCTGAAACTCCCCAATTGGAATTAACTGATGGGAAATCGATTCGATTGCAGTACGATTTCGATTTTATTCGTTGCAATTTGAGTGCAAATAGAAAAGGTATACAGGGTGTCACTGTCGAATGAAACTTAGCAACGCTGTAAATTTCACTAGCCTTCGTATTGGGCTGAATATTTTTGATTTCTATCAACTTTATTAAGTATAGGAACCGTACAACAAATTTGTTTAGCTGCGTATTGCAAAAATCGTAGAAATATTTATAAACTAAGCCACATATCACTGTTTGTAGATTTCTAATAAGGATTATAATAAGTATTTTCAATTGAAATCAAAGTGGAGTCTCTCCCTTTCAGTCTAGCTTTATTTGTTTATCTCCCTAGCTCTCTCTCTCTCACTCGCTCTGCCTGCAAATAATCAGTGAGCCGCAGGTTCCGGCTTGTCAGGATAATCAGGCTGCATAAGCCCCTGGCTGTGACTCTGGCGAATCTAACAAGTATCAGCTGCATTTACTAGCACTACCGCTAACCCCTTTAACTATTTCATAGTTCTTAATCAGCCTCGTTGTAGTGCACTCTTGCCTGCGTCTGCAGTGCATCCGCCGTTCTGCGTAGTGCCGGACACGATTCGAAACTCTGCGTCGAGCACCTTCTTCCATGTTTGTTTTCAGCAGCTTCCCCCGATCCGAAGGTTTTGATGTTGGGCCGCTTGTAGTCAAATTGGTTTGCCTTTTGTTGGGATCCACCAAAAAATGGAAAGAAAGAAAACATGGGAGCAGTAGGGGGGGGGACGAACAAAAAAAAAGGTAAAAATTCACAAATTACTCTCATTTCGTTAAAACGGCACAAAGGCTGCGATGACGGCGGCTCTGGCTGGGGCTGTGGCGGCGGCGGCGGCGGCGGCAGCAATAACAAAACGACATAATCATCGTCGCCGTCATCTTATCCGTGGTTAAAAAATTAATAATTTAAATTTATGGAAAACGGAAAGAGAATGAAGCGACGAAGTCATCGCCAAAACAACTTCAAAGCCGTAGTCTATTATAAAACAACATGACTCGAAACACACACACACACACTACGCACAACACACACCACGCACAACACACACACATACACCAACATGAAGCAAAGGCCACACCGGGCCGGACATACATGAAACGCGTCTGCGTCTGCGATGGCCAACACGCTGTCTGGATGGACATATGCACGAATACACATGTACCTACACATCTGTGTGAATTGATTTTGGGCATGTGAGTGTGTCTGTGAATGCACTGCGTGTGTGTGTGCGCGTGAATATTGGCCATAGGAAGCGACAGCCTATACAGGGTGCTCCAGCCAAAAGCCCTCAAGCAGTGTCAACATCGAGCATATATATGACAATTTTGTGTTTATAATAGTATATAGAATTTATATAGAGCTGAACTCCAAAAAAAGAAAATACCATACAGGGTGTCTCTGCGGTTTATAGCTTTGCAACGCTGTAAATTTCAAGCGCACAGCTTAGCAACGCTGTAAACTTCACTTACCTCTATTATTATACATATTAATGTAAAAAAACAACATTGTAATATTAATCGAACTCCCTCTGCCACACCCTGTATCGCAGCATAAGCGTTACCTCAAAGCTGATCGAACAACGTACATACATATATTAGAGCGTAAAATCAAAAATTTGTTCGTTCATCATTGTGTTTGGCGGTCCCGAAACCCATTAAGGTTCCATTCTATGTATAAATCTAATTCCGTGCACCCCGTGAAGACGCCGTCACCATCATCGCCATCGCCATCATCATTATCATCTGCATTGTGATCATCTTGACCATGATCAGAGAATGTTTTGACTTGCTGTAAGCCTTTTGTTGCCTTTGACTTAATTATTGCCTAAACCGAAATAAGTAGTTAATACAATCAGCCGCATGAGTACAACTTTGGCCCCGAAAACATGGGAAATTGTTGAAAGTCATATTCGATGGTGATAGATGAATGTATAGAGATCATTGTTAAAAGAAATTATAAAATCTACAATGAATAATGGGAATACAGAAGCGACACGCCAGTGTTCCTTTAAGAGTTCAAGGATTCTCTTTGGAGGATTATTGCTGAAAGTCTTTTCTTTGCGAATTCTCACAAATATTTAATTATCTCAGAGTTTTCTTCATATTTTCCTTAAAAGATGATAAGCAATTGCACTGTTTAATATTAATCTTTATCGGTATATTACATTCTTCTTCCCATAAACATTGTAAGGCAGCCTAAAAAAAACCGAGAACCGAGATGAAAATAAAGAAATTGATAAATTGGTTTCTGGCGAATCCAACGTTAATCTTCCAATTGTCTCCTCCCCTCACTCATCTCTCGATATTAAACGTAAGTTTGTATTGCTGAATGGGCAGTTAGAAGGGCTTACGGCGCACACATAATGGGAAATTGAGGGAGCTCTAGACTAATTTTCAGCAGAACATCATAATAAATTAACAAATAAAAGTCGAGCTTCCAAATGGATTTGTCCATACAAATCAAATAAAGGCAAATTTGTTGCGATTCTCCTTCGGTTTCTTTTCGATTCGAAGGCAACTCATGCTCACAGAGTCTTCGCCGTTCCATTCTTCATCTACGTTTTGATCTCCACTTCGTAAAGTTTTTCGATTTCGGCCTGGTTATGGTTCCTTGTCGTTAGCATATTGTTGGATAGGACTCGTCGGACTCGGCTTAAGGAATCCATTAAAATAAAAGTGCTTAATTTTCGACCTCTTCGTGAAGTTACAATATTCTCTCAAAATGGATCCGTTAATGTCAAATCCGGTAAATAAACAGAGCAACAAAACCGATTCCGAAATAAAAGTCTCGACGGAATACGAAAAAAAGAACGATCTACCACATCCGTCGCAGACTACGGACAAAAACGGGCCGCAAAACACATTTATCGATACAAAAAGCTGTCTTCGTGTCGCGGCGGCCTCTCATAGAATGAATCTTAATGAATTTCGATTTGGGGAATATGCAAGGATCGCCAAGTGGGTGTTACCCACTGGCTGTAAAGTCAAAAAATGGCATCTAAACCCCAGACAGATAGGTGGACAGCGCTCGTTTTTGTGCTTCTCCTTTTCTGTTGGTTTCTTTTGCTGAGCCCGGTTTTTTTTTTTTTTTTGAGGATCGCCGGCACTGGGCCTCTGGAACTGTAGTAGACTGTCGGCTCCCAAGCGCCGCCGTTCACTCACACACACACAACCCCATGAAATAACGAAAATAATAATAAAAACAAAAGTCAAAAAGAAAATAAAATGAAAAATCCGACACAAAAAGTGATCAACACACGCAAGCACACAGCGAGGATCTGTGTCTGGTTAGGTCCAGGTTTGAGTTTAGTGCGGGGCGCGGCCTGTTTTGGACAAAACAACCATTGCAAAAAAAAACCAATACAAATTTCGGAGACAGCCACAAAACCGTTTTCGAACAACCCAACAAAAGCGGAACGCCCGATCCAAAACGACGATCAGACGACGTTCTTGTCGACGCCGTTTGCCTCAATTTGCCAGCAATTTTAGATCATGAGACGTTCCGTAAGCGGTGCTAAGCGAACTGCAGAAAAACTAAGAATCAAACTGTTTTTGTGCTGCGATCAATGGAAAGTGTTATAATACGGATCGATAGAGGAGTGCAGGATTGAGAAGAAAGTGGTAACGATCTTGTTTAAAAGCTGCAAAGTATATTTTTGGGCTTATGTACCGCTTAACCACATATATCTTTGATAAAAAGATATTTTATATATTTCTTATATTTTGTTAATGAAAAGACCTTGCTTTCTCCGAGGAACCTTAACTGTGCAGAGTTCTTAATGTGTATTATTATTTCCACTGAATTCAAGTCAAAATGCATGTGATTTCTTCTCCAAGTGAGGTAGTATGCTTCGAGCCAAGGGACTCTATACAATAGACTATTGGGACTCTTGTATATCTATGGATCGTGCAACTACCCCTACCCTACTCTGCTGTAGTCGTAAACTGTCGGATCGCCCGAAGATTTCACGACAGTTGTAACGTTTCCATGTACACCATCTGTGTGTTACGCGAGAGATTTCCATGGGTCGTATAAAATACCATATAGTACGTCCATGTGTCTGAAGTGTTAATGGCGCATGAGTCAACTTATTCCTTAAGTCAACAAACATATATTAGGGAGCTGGGGGGAGAGAGAGAGGGGAAAAAAGCGAGGAAAAAAAGAAAAAGAAATAATCATTTGCGCTTCCAACAATTGTACAAAACTAAAATCGAAACAAATTCAAACCGATTCGATATGATGCGATGCGATGCGATCCGAATGGAATGTCTACTTTTGGGCACAAGTACCGAGTACCGAGTACCCGAAAATACCTTTTAAGTGTCTTGTATTTGTTTACTTCTGGCTAAATGTTTATCCAAGTTAGAAATAAAAAAAATGTGTGTAGTACGCATTAAAGTCTTTTGGACCGCTATTTTTCACGTGGCATAAACCAAATAGTGCGCTTCATTTTCGGTATGCCCCACCGATGTACCACCCCTTTGCCACATCCCCCAACCCAACCCACTGAACACAAGGTGATTAGAATAAATTTGAAGAGCTGATGGTAACATGCATGCGGAATGAGCTTTACCAGATCTATGCGATCCCCGATATCCCCGATTGCTACACATAACACTTTAGCCATGTATACAAAATCGAAAGATCATTACACATTACGTAGATCTCCAGCCCTGGCACGCACCTGCCGTGCGGGTAAAAGGGGGGCACAGGGGCTTGGTGTCTTAAAACAAAATGATACTTATCCGTATCACTTGCTGTGCTCTGCAACTGTCCATGTGTTTGGAAATACTCATGCGCGGAGGTCAAGTAAATCTCAATTTATATATACGATATGATATCATCTTGAAAAACAAAACAAATAAGCACCTCTTTTTCAGCATTTTCTAGGAATTTTTCTGTTTACTTTGTTAGCTAAAAATTTTGATGTCATTTGGCAAAAGTTATACGAAATATAACAACGTTTTAGTGGCAACTCTGTGAGCAAAGCATAGCTATACTTGGTTCTCAAAGGCTTCTAGGTATAAACTTAAAATATTATAAATATTAATAAATTTCAAAATAGAAAATGTATAATCTGCACAATTCTCATGAAATTCCAATTATCCCAAACATGCTCAGGGTCTTCGAGCTAGACTTTTCGATACACGTAAGCTTTAAAGACTACGTGTAGGAACTGTTTTTCGATACCCTTAACTAATCCCAAAGCTCACGCTTCTCCACGTTCGTCTATAACATTTACAGGACCTCGGCAATGACATTTCTGGCGCGGTTCGTTTCAATTCCCGCCCTCCCATCGAGGCGTAAACAATTGTTTCTATTTTTTTTCCAGTACCAATGAATTAACCCAAGTTATGTATGTTTTTTCAACAGAATCGGTAGGCAGAACAGCAGGCGAAAAAGGCAGGGTAGGGGCGGATAGGGCGGGTCTATACAAATATAAACACATATTGGAACAAACAGATATAGATAGGTGTATGGCTACAATTGCGTATTGTGTATTTGTTGTATGTATAATAAAATTTCATTGGCAATGACTTGAGGTGAAACTGTGTGTCGAGAGAGGGGTTCCAAGATTAATATATATATAGAAGAAGTATATACGTATATACGATCTCTGGTTCTGGTTCTGCTGCTGGAACCAAATGTGGTGGATCTGTGCGTCGCTTTGGGATCTTTGTTTGCTTTTTCATTATTGTTATTAGAGCACATTTTTCATCGTAATTTCTTTCGCGCGAAATAGTAAAAAAAATCCCAAAGACTACTAAAAATCGTACCCCGTCGGCACCCTCCTCTCACTCTCTCTCTCTCTCTCTCTTTCTCTCTCTCTCTCTTGACTGTTGCGCCCCACTCACTTTTCTGCTTCTTATGCTTCGCTTTTATTTCATTATTTTCTGTTGATTTTCTCTAGTTGTTGTTGCTGCTGTAGTTTCTTCTTGTTATTCTAGGTGTTACTTATTGTTGGTAGTGTTGTTTTTAGTGTTGTTAGTGCTGTTAGTATTGCCAGTGTTGCTAGTGTTCCCGGTGTGCTTTGGTGAGTGTGCGGCATTTGGTTTGCAACGCGCCATTAATATATTTGGTCGGTTTTGCGGCCCGACGCCTCGATGCTTCCATGATTTCTGGATTTTTCAGATTTGCCATTGCTATATGTCAATATTATATATATACAATATTGTATATATGTATATAGTACCTACTTATACATTTTAAGTGTAATCCAAGTTTTTGCCCATTTACGATCCGTTCCGATCGTATCCGATGCGATATTAATAATCGGTCGCATGCCACATAAAGTGGGGCCTGCACACCTAACGCTAATTGGTGCAGATCTCTCGGAAAATTTACTAATGAGCACAGAGAGAGAGAGAGAGAGAGAGAGGTGTGTGTACACACTGGCCACAAAACAAAACATAGGAGAAGAAGTAGAAGAATAAGAAAAATACTTAATTCGTTAAGTATCAACAAAGTATAAATCTAAGATGCAAAGCGAGAGAGAGCGATTAAATTATTTGAAATCCACGAGATATTCGAAATGTTGCCCGAAACAAAAGCAAAACATAGAACAACAACAAGAACTAGAAGAGCGAGCGAGTTGAATGTATACAAAAAGTAAGAAATTACCATTAATATAGGGCAACACACACACACACACACTCGCAGAGAGACACATACACTGCGCCGACAGAAACCAAGTGCGAATGATGTGCAACAGATGGCCCCCCGAATTCTTCTGCCACTGCTTCTTCTTCAGCGTCTTCTTGGATGCTGTTGGCGACGACGAAAACCAACGACGGCGACGAGAATGGCGACGGTATTAGCCGACGCCAATTGGTTACACTCCACAAAATCGGGGGCAGGCATGTGAACCAAACAAATTTTAGGCGAAATATAAAAAACTATGTAATTTGGAGTGTAGTCGAAAAACTAAGTAAGGTAGAATTGAAGTAATCTGAAATGCTTTAAAATTAAAAAAACGAAATAATCATAATCAAATTATTATTCAAATTTTTTGAAAAATGTTCTGAGAATTTCTATGAGAATTTTTAAATTAAAATTTTTTTAATACTTTTCCATATAGAATAACTCGTATATGCTTAATAAAACTTATCTTTAAGACTTAAAAAGCCTTAACAAATTTAAAAAAATAAATGTAGAAAAGTTAATTGTAGAAAGTATGAAATTTTTACTTTAAAATCATATACATTAATTCGTCTATACTTGAGAAACCTAATCCTTTAAAAAAAAATTAAAATTGAAATACATGTTTTTAAAAAAATACTTAAAGCTTCTTTGGGCATTTCGTATACTACACCCCCGAATTTCTTGCAGTGCATCATTTGGCGTGGGGGATCACGAGGTGCGTCGTGTTGGCGGGGCACAGCGCGTTGTGGTGAGTGGAGCCAGCAGCGGCGTGCTGTGCAACGCAACCGCCCGTTTGCTGCCCACCCAATACACTCCGAGCCCCGTTTCCCTACTCATCCCACCCCCTCTGCGCCATAACCCAATGCGAATGTTTGGATTTGGCGCTGGCTTTGCCGATGTTGATGTTCCAAACGAAATCGAACAGCAGCAGCAGCAGCAACAGCAGCGGCGGCGTCAACGTCAACGTCAACGTTAACGTCAGCAGCAACGGCAACGAAATCGAAATCGAAATCGTCGGCGATTCGGTCGAGCACTTAGACACTTGAGTTGTCCAAAATAAAATGAGAGGGAGGGAGTGGAATGTGAGACGGAGGAAACGTATTGAACTGTGCACGAAATGGATCAGGACTGTTTCATCTTGAAGCACAGCAGGTTGTCTCCAGCCACAGTAGCAATGCCCCCTGTCTCCCTACAACTCTCCCCGCTGCTCATCCGCATTCTATGCTCCCTCATCTGGTATAGACAAAATCGGATGCTGATATAAACATTCATTTGCCGTACACACTGTTTGTACTCACTGTAGGCCCCAACTAGGTACACAAATAGTGAGGTTAGGGGAGGAGACTATATGCTAATGCATACTGCAATTATACAGTTACATTGTAAGCTAGGCGAAGGGTAGTAGTAGTAGTAGTAGAGGGGAAGCAGGAGAGACTTGAGTTAGGTAGGAGGGTCCTGGGGCACAGTAGTCCTCGTGCAGCACAATAAAAATGACGTTCTTCCGCCTGGGCCACTCCTTCAATTATCTTTCACTGATTTATTACACGTAGCTTCTCGCTGCGAGCCGGTACCAAGCCTAACTTCGTATAGCACCCTCTCACTATCTCTCTCTCTCACTCTCTCGCTCTCGCCCTGTCTACCTTGCGGACAGCTGCAGGTCAGCTTTTAACCCCTAGTCGAACACGCCCAGTTTAGTTTGCGATGCACGCGAATTGCACGCGCCTTTCGGCCAGGACGAACCAGACAGGATACGACTACGAATGAGTTTCAGGATGAGGATACAACTACTCTGTATATACACGGCAGTGCGAAAGAGAGAGGGGTAGATAACATGCCTGCTGGCCAAAAGGATATACCAATGCGACTGACTGCGAATGTAAATCAACAGCGAAGATTTCTACAAATTAACCCTTTACTCACTTTACTTTGCGAGCGCTTAGGGAAGTCATGATGTATAGTATAGTGTGTAGGAACTTTTAGGGTTCTGGTTCCGGCTTTTAGTTGGAAGTATTATAAGCAAACTTTTGAGTGTCAGTTTTCCGTTTAGAATTGGAGACTTTTTAAAGAGCTTCAGCCAAAGTCGGGAATGAAATGATCTACCTAACCACCGAATAGGTTAATTGTCTCTATATGACTTCAGAGAACTTTAAAATGCTATCGAGGCATTTTAGAGGATTCTCAAGGAACCTTAGATAACTTTCAAGCAACTTTAGTGGTATAAAATGATCTACAATCCTTGGGCTAGACTCCATCTCCTTCTCTGGTGTACAGTTTCAGTTTGAGTATCCTTAAGAGCCTCGTCTACAGAACTGTCGCCAATCAATCACAGCTAATTTTGTGCTATTCTTCTTTACGAGTATACGATTCTTTGCGATTGTCACGCTGTGATCCTGCGATTGATCATCTAACAAAATGGCTGCACCGCATTGCCGGACAAATGTTATTTATTACGCATCTGAGTGTGAGTGTGAGTCTGAGTGTGAGTATGAGTACATGCCGTGCATTCGGATTGGGTAATTGTCGATGCGGTTCTCACAGACGACTCTCACATGGAGCCGCCGCACGCCGTGACAGCCATAACCAGCTATGAAAATGAGGCTGGCGTCGCGGCCCTTTTTTGGCTGCGACGCGTCGTTCCGTCAATAGCGACTCTACGCTGTGTGACTGTGACTCTGCGAGTGGGGCCGGGGCTGAGGCTGGGGCTGGGTCTGGGCCTGGCAACAAATTGAGTTGATTGATCGCAGCAGTAGAAAGCAGTATGAAAAGCGGCGGTAACAAGCGGTAATCACAAATAGTTTCCACTGATTTTGAGTTATGGGAAATTTTTAAATATCTCTCGAGAAACGAAATTACGACCCAAAATGCCATTAACAATGTTTTTGGCCATGACTAAAAAACACCACACCACATCAAGGCAGAAGGCACAGGGCAGCAGGCAGTAGGCAGAAGGCAGAAGAGAAGGAGGAAGCAGAAGATATACCAAAACAGAAACAGATTACGAGTAGTTCGGCAGTTCGAGTAGTTTCGGCACCGCGAACATGCTGGATCGATCGACTTGTTGCCAGGCAAATAGGCGGGTGTCTCTGCCCGCCCCAGCCGTTCCCTTCCAGCCCGGGGACCCTCTATCGCCTGGTCGGTACACTCGTTTCGGACAGGCCATTAAATGTAATGACAATATATATGAAGTGTACACCCGTACACCGAACCCGAACTCAAATCTGAATCCCAAACCGAATCCAATCCCAGTCTCCCGACTCCACCCCCTCGCGGACCGTCTAAATGAGCTAGCATATCATTTCGATATCCACGCTCTTGATGAGGTTCAGACTGAGGCATGGACACACTCATTTGTTAACCACTGTTGAATTTGTCAAAGTCGCCGATGCTGGGGATACCCTACAATAATGTTGATTAATGACAGCGAATCAAGTTAACGAGTCAGTTCGAGCAACCTCATCTAACAATTACCTAGACAAACCCCAAGCAAACCAACGATTAGCGACGACCCTTATCCTGTTTCCCGCGTTCAAGGTGTCTTGGGAAAGTTTCATAGATCCCAATGAATCCTTTTTCAACTCAGGCTGTAATTAAATCATTTTCTGGTAATTGCAAAACGGGGAAATGGAGAAAATCAAACAGTACGCTCTATGTATTTTATATATGAGCAGTACTTAAAAGTATCTAACATTTTTCTTGCTCGGAAAAATTGGAATTTTGGAAACAAGTATGCATCAAGCTCAAATGAATCTTTAAATCTGAAAATCTTTAACTATTTCTAACTATAATATTTCCGACTGACAGGGAAATCTTCTATGTTATCGCCTCTCGCCCTTCAATTTCCAATTTCCTTTAGAACTGCAACTAAGAGAAGAGTGAGTCGGCAGGCAAGTGGAGTCTTCCGTCTTCCCAATAAAGAGTGAGTTATTTTCCAAGCCATTTCATCCTTCAGCTGCACTCGCCTCTAACCTCTTTCACCTGACCATGGTATCTTCATCTCCCTGCCCTCTCTCTCTCTCTCTCTCTCTCTCTCTCTCTCCTTCGGGGCAGGGGCTAAGTAAGTGCATGACTTACCGATTTGTCGTCGTTGTTGTAATCGGGCAAGCCGGCAACGGCAGCGATTGCATCTCTGATCCGATGTTGAGCACTCAACGTTTTGTCGCATTATGTGCTCTACTCTCTTCCCTCCCGCTCACCCTCTCTCTCTCACTCTCTCTTGCTTTCTCTCTCACTCTCTCTTTCTTTCTCTCTGGCTGTGACTGTGACTGCGGCGCGTCGTGACTTGGGTTAAAAATGAGTTTTAATTATTTTGTCACTTGCTTATCAACGGGCCGGCATCGAGAAATCTTGACAATAACATGACATGGAACAATTTGTTCCATTGCCGCGATTGTGACAAATTATTGACAACAATATCTTACCCGGTCGAGAGGTCTGGCCAGGAGGAGTAGGGGTACGAGACGAGGTGAGTCGCAGCTGCTGTCGCTTTAGACCCGGCTCAAAGCAGGCGATAGAGAGAGAGAGAGAGAGAGAGAGAGGGAGAGACGTACAGAACGCTGGCGCCAGAGGCAGACGCGGGTTTCAAGAGGGGTTTGTGGAGTAGGAGGCAGAGTAGAACATGGACAGGAGGTAATGGGAAGGGGAGGGGGGAGAGGGAGCTGGCAACGCATATGAGTACATGCCATCAATCTCAATCTAGTAATGACGACGCCGAAGCGCCGCACTGGCAGATTGGCAGACAGACACAACGAAATCACCGACTGGACACACTACGGGAGCAGGCAGGGGGCAGACGGACTGGCAGGCAGGCAGGCAGGCAGGGATAGACGGGCATACCTTATTGATTCCCAAGCGTCGTGTCTTGGTCGTCCACCAGTTTCGGCGGCATTGGAAGCATCAAAAGCTACCGTACGCAAAAGGCGGTAGATTCTTTACATAATTATTACGTTTTTACTCGATGCGTTAAGAAAAAGTGCTCGTTCATACATAGGATAAATGAGGAGAAGCCTGGACCGAGCAGACAATGAACGAGACCGGACCAGACCGGACCAGTCCCCAGAGCAGACCCCTGACCAGGCCAGAGACGCAGAGACGCAGAGTGCGTATGTGTCTGTGCGCCAAATGTAGAAAGTAAATGCCGATGACTTTGGACTAATCTTAGAAATGACGGGAAAATGTCAGTCACTATCACAGATCAAGCGTAGAGAAAATCATTAATTTAAATTGCGACCATCTCTCTCTCTCTCTCTCTCGCTGGCCCCAGAACACATCGACTACAACAACAATAACAACAATCGACAATCGAGCGACCACAATCCAATCCACAATCGACAATGGCAAATGGCAGCGCCAGCGACAGAGACCCCACGACCGCGATAGACCCCTCGACCGAGACAGACCCCACGACAGAGTCGGAGGCAGAGCCGGCCCCACCGCGCAAGAGGCTGAGCCAGTGCCAGAGCCGGAGCTGTAACCATAGCCAGGGCAAAGGTAGAGGCAAAGGCAAAGGCCAAACCATATTGCTCAATTCGAATTGTGCGACAAAGACAGCGCTAGAGAGCGAGAGCGAGAGAGGGAGACTGAGACTGAGAGAAAGGCAAAACGACTGTGCGTATACTTATGCAACGCACTGTTAGCGGCACAGTGTGTGCGCAGCATGCTGTGATTGGGTTTTGCACAAATCCAGCGAATCGGTGTCACATGCTCGACAATTCTCGGGCGGAGCAGAGCGGAGCGGAGTAGATTGGAGCGAAGGGAGGGAGAAGAGAGTTATGAGTACGTGTGACGAACGAAAGTAAAGGGGAGCGAAATTGGTTGGAAATTGGAAGAAATAGATAAATAAGTTGGTATATATAGTTATAAAAAGAGTTGGGCAGTCTTATGTATAAATTAATATATGAAAGAAAAGAAAGAAACTAAAGCAATGAATGATATAATAGTTGCATAAAATGAATAAGTTTCTCCATGTATCCAGCTAAGTCTTTTCAAAGTTTTATCATAAAGCTGCTCTTCAGGATAACTACTGGAAAAGATCACACTTTATCGGCTGATCCGTAGTGATTGAGTCGATCGAAAGCAGAACAAGGAGCTTAACCGATTAGATAGAACATTTAGAGGTATATTTAAAGGATCGATACTGATCTATAGCTCTGCAGAGATCGACTAGTTTAATAAAAGAGGTGATAACTACTGAGGATCGCATATGATCGCCGAATGAAAAGAGATCGATGCAATCGAGAGCAGCAAACGTAGCTTAATACAGGTGATAGAATATAAAGAGTTATATATGAGTAATCAATACTGATCTACAGTTCTGCAGAAGCTGACTAGATCACTAAGATGTTTTTTAAATACGGCGATATTCAACTTTCATATCGATGCTAGTAAATAATCACAGAAATTCAATCAAATAACTCAATAATTTGCATCAGTATTACTAGATTATGGTAGGTTCATATTTTAAATACACGCGTGTGGATGAAGCCATTCACTTCGTCATCAATACCATTATCATCATCATCGTTATCAACTCGATAAACATGGTTATCGTCATCGTCATCGTCGTCGTCGTCGTCGTCGTCATCTGTATCATAGGCCTGGCACATGAGTTGGCAAATGAGTTAAGAGCTCGACCGACAATGCCAAAAGTTCGCATGGCTATAAACTCGTGCAGTGTGTGTGTGTTGACTGTGCTTGTGTGTATGTGTGTGCCTGGTGTGCTGGTATGAACTGGGGGACTCTGTGGCGATAAAACATCAAACAAAATTCCGAAACAAACGATTAATCTTTTGGTCATTTTCATTTTGATTGACGGATGGGAAGTAAATATGCGTCTGTAATAGCGAGCGGGAGAGAGAGAGGGAGACAAGACAGATTTTAATGAAATACAACAGATTTCAAGTGTTGGGTCAAAAATAGTTGCATAATCCATAGCCAAATCGGAGCATCAAGCGAAAATATATAACATGAAACCGATAGAAGTTGCTGACTTTGGTTGACCTAGGAGTCCTAGTCTAGGGAGGACTAAAGAGGGGTAAGCGAAAGGGAAGAGGGATATAGTTGGTGGAGAAGGGGAAAAGGGGTGTATTGTCGTCAACAAAAGGGTAATTTTGGAGCTGATTCTCTGCCATAGGCGGCGGCGGCGGCGGCTCTTGAGGCCATAAGTGCTGTCAGTCAGCTCAGTCTCAGTCTCTAAGTGTGCTTGTATGTGTGTGTGTGAGCCCAAAGAGGACAAGCAACTAAAACAAATTCAAGTCAAAGAGCAGAGAAAAAGACAGAAAAAAACAGAGAGAAAAAGAACGCCTACCGCGGAAGCAGACGTTTGACTGCCCAAACCGGCAATTATCAAAATATGTGCATTAATAATGCGTAGCGGAATGAATCAGCTGCCGACGCTGCCAATGGGGTGAATGTCGATGTGAGTGTCTGAGTGTGAGTGTGAGTATGCGGTGAATGCGAAACCAAGACAATCGAGACACTCACACACACGCAGTCAGTCAGGGCCGGGTCAGGGCAAGTCGCCGCGGTTGACGCCCCAATGCAGATTGATATCCAAGAACAGGCAAAGGGACAGGGCGCAGTCAGGAACACAGTCAGGAACGACTGTAGAACAAGAACAACAACAACAACAACAAAAACAACAACAATGAATGCACTGTGCATAGCCAGAAGCGTTTCACGAGGGCGTTTATGAACCTGGACCGAGGCAGGAGCGCGGTTGACGCAGGGGCGCATTTCAATCTAAAAAGGACGCGCCGCTCTTTGTCCGCTAATTAAAAATGTCCTTCGAGGCAGCGAAGAGACCTTTACCCACTTCCAAAGTGTGTGAAAGAGCAGCGCACACTAAAAGATGGGGGAGTATGAGAAGGGGAGAGAGAGAGAGAGCGGTAGAGAGGGCAGAGAAAAGGAGTAAGAGAATATTATTAGTTTTCGGCGCCAAATTTAGCAAATTGCGTAATGAGTCCCTGGAGAGGACAAGAATAAACTAAGTTCTTAAGCAAATTTTAATTAATAAGCTTGACAATATACTCAAGATAATAATCTTTAATCTCTTTAATCAGTACTATCATATACCACTTTCAAGTAGTTTCAAAATATTCCAAAGATTATAATCAATGATATAAATATTCTTAAGATTATTATGTAAATTTAGTCTCGATTTTTCAATTTAGTATCGATTAAGCATTTATAAATTATTACTAAATTTAAACAAATTCCTAAGTTTATAACCAAAGAGATCTTAAGACTCCTCAACATTTGCACATCTAGGACATAACCCAGTTCCAGTTTCATTCCATTTTATTTGCAATATCCAACTTATTGTCTTTTAAATAAGTAAACCCTTTACTTTCGAACTACGATAAGTTGAAATCGTCATGGACCCTGAACAAACTACAATAATTAATGGTTTTTGACTTTTTTTTTTTTTGCTTGCAACAGAGACCACGCTCTCAGCCCTTCACATTCGGACATGTTATATGTTTATTAGTGTGTTTTAATTTAAATTTGATAATTGATGTGCTCGAATCGATTAAGTCTTTCGATGAAAAGCCATGGGAAGTGATATTGGGCATGACAGTGAAGGTTTCAGTCCAGTGCACCCGACTGACAGATACTCATTAGTTTTCCTAGGAAATTGTGGAGGTTTCAAATAACTATACAAAATAGGTTTTTTTGCTTGAAAATTCTTTAGATTTTCGGAATACCACAATTAATATGCATTAATTTTTCATATATCTTAGGTGATTTTTGTGCAGATAATAAGAAGAGGAAAGTTTTCTATAAGAGTTATTTGGAAATTCGGCACCGCGGTACGCAAACAATTGGAACTGATAACTTTTTAAGCTTTGCATGAATAGAAAAAGTGAAAAATAGATGAGTTCTTGAAAATAATGAAATCTTGCTTTTAAAATCTTGAATGTAGGTAAAAAGCAGAAAATGATTAAAACTATGAACAAAAATGAACCTACTTTGGGATTCGGAACATAAATAAAGTTTGATTTTTCGGTTCTATGTGTGAGTTATGGTTGGTGTGGTAAATAAGAATCTTCACAGATTCAGCTTAGATTGAAGCTCTTTGCTCTCTTCACTTTGCTCGCAGTATCCGCGTTCGTAATTGTTCATTGTTCCTCAATCTGTTGTCATTTGACAGCACTGGTCAAAGTCAAAGTCAAAGTCAGAATCTGAATTCATGCGGGCTGCGCGACTTCACTCGGATAATGCGTTAACGAAGCGAATGATTAATTTCTTCACAACAAGATGAGAGAGAGAGAGAGAGAGAGAGAGAAGAAAAAGATTTTCCAATTACAATTTGAGGCTGGAAACCCTCAGGAACCCTGCGCTGACCTCTTGGAAACGGGTTGCGGTACAGGCTAATCCCCGCAAGAGCAACTTGCTTGGGTCACTCAACGAATACGCGCATATTTATTCATAAATAGCCGGAATTACTTAATATTTGTATTTATCGAGCGTGACCGTGCAGCGTTGCCACCTGCCAGCTGGCCAAGGCGGCGAAACTGTAACTGGAACGGGCCCGGGTATGGGGAACCTGTCACGGCTTGAGACTGTCTTGAGACGCTGTGACAATAGTCGAGTGTCAAGTGCGGCTCGCTCGGGGTCATTATCCAGGGCTCGGGGGTTGACAACATTAGCTCGTAGCACACCACACACCACACACCACTACGCTCTGCACACACTGATTATGTATTCATGAATAAGTTAATATGCAGCTCTCGGTCTCATCCCCTCCCCCTCCAACCTCCCTCCCTCCCTGCGTTGCGCCGTTTAGCTGGAAAACGAATGCGCAAACTACTGCGGCATGAAATTAAATCCAACTTGCAACTTGCAACTTCGGAGAGACTCGCGTATCTGAGTCTTCAGACGGCGGGCAGGGCTGTGGTCGGGGCTGCTGCTGCTGTCGCTATCTTGCATATCCAAGTGCTGGTGAAATGCAGCGCAGCAAAAGCCCCCACAGACATTCAACAGATGCATGTCCGAAACAAAGAAAACTCTTCTCTCTTTCAGGCTCGGCGCTTGTCCAACCGTGCCATGTCCATGTCCATGTCCATGCGTGGTCTCCCTATTCCACGCTGTGTATGTGTGTGTGTGCATAGAGAGGGCACTTGTTCAGTGCCCCAGAAACGGCGAACCACGAACAGAGCGAGGCAAACGAGCCGCGGCCACCGATGATCGCGCCACATTTTCTTCATTTTTTTTTTTTTTATTTTCGCTGGCCTCGTCTTATTAATGAGCATCGTGAAAAGTGCGACCAAATGTGACGTTTAAATATTCATGAATCACCAACTATAACGCAGTTCCAGTTCCATCCACAGACACGTGCAGCACACACACAAACACACAGGCACATATGGAGAGCTATACTGAGTACAGTCCACTTCCGTCGCCAGACTGACTTTCATTTACATACCTATTAGTCTTGGCCGAAATGACCCGAGGGGCCAGCGAGGGCTTTGAAGTTTTCAACTGAAGATTTCTGCCTGCTTTCTTTGGCTCTCTGAGTGTCTGTTTTGTCAACGAACTCAATTAGCCGCAACTCAATCCCGCGTATACACGCAGGTTCACAAGTTCCGTGACTATCGAATGCTTCAGCTAAAAATATAGATACAGTACTTCTAAAAATTCAAAGGCTTAACCTAAAAATGTTTCTGCTTAAATGCTTATCTTTTTCATTCTCATAAGCTCTTTAATCTCCACATTTGCCCGGCAATTATCGAAGCTGTCACTCTGCTGTACACGTATTTGGGAGTGTTCTCTGCGGCGCGAAACCCAATCATTTAGGGGCTGCATTTGCATTTGCATTGGCGAATTTCTGGGGCTTTTCGGGCCGTGCACATACGAAATGCGCCCGGGGCGGCATATTAGTCGCATCATGGGCATTACGAAAACAAACATTCTCGTCTCATTGCATTACGCATTATGCATTGATGCCCCCCGGTACTGCAGGGCAGGCAGGGACAGGGGACCCCGTTCGGCTCTGTGTTGTGTTGCGGCTAATGACTGCGGTTTCCGAAAGCGTCCAAATTAAACCATCATAATTTGAGTAATGATTGAAAACCCAAGGGTATATGACGTACATACATGTATATCGCACTCAGTAAGGGTATTTTTCGGTGAGCGAGCGAAAGCCCAAACTCGTCTCGTCTTCGGCTGCGACTTGGACTTGGTTTTGGCTCAACTCGACTCGACTGATTTGCATATGTAAATGTGTGCCTGGTGGTTCCTGGTTCCTGGTTCCTGGCTCCTGTTGTTGTATGCTGCTGCAGTTGCTCTGGGCCCATGCCCGAGTTTTTCTTAAATGAATATCGCAATTTGCATGGCGCAAGTGTTAAATAAGTCGTTTATTGCATATTAAAAGACAGCCAATTTCCATTAAATTATGAGCATGTGTATATAAGTAATAAGTATATCGGTGGAGCCCAAGACGAGGCACACACACATTTTCACACACTCGACTAACGAGATCATGATGGATCGCATCGAAGGGAAAACGTATTTACGAGCACAACTTTTTGAATGAAATTTTGCATAAACGTTGTGGCTAATTGAAAATTAATAAATGTGACACTCTTAATGTAAATATGTGGTAAAGATAATATGAAACAATTAATTCTTCTGGATTCCTGGCAGTAGTATTTTAGATATATTTAAAGAAGGTATTATTTTTTTGGGAGCAGAATGCTGAAAAGAACTATGTTAATCTCTACTATCCCTTCTCGGATAGTTCGCTTATGTTATATCTTTCTGATCTGCATCGGAATCGCTTTTAAAGAAAATAAAAAAAACAAGCTCAAGTTTTGTATAAAAGTAAATTTATTTTAGCAGTTGTACGGCCACATATGCCAAAAAATACAAAATAATGCATTATAATTCCATGTTCGTTGGGAAAGATTTTAGAAATAAGATAGACAATTCTAATTACTCCCTCTATCTACCATTAGCTACGCCCCCAATTAGGTTATGTCTGCCTGATCTGTATCTGAATTGGGCTAATTGCCAAATATCATTTGCCGCGATTGGCACATCGATTGCATTGACTGTTTTGGGTTGTTTCGTTTGTTTTGGATTGCTCCATTGGTCTGAGCTCACATGTTGCATGTGTTGCTGGAGTGTTGCATGCCGCATACTGCCGTTACTCGCCGCAGCAATTGCCACACACACGCACACACTCATACACTCTCAAGGTGGCCAGTTTTGGGCTGTGACTATGGCGATCATTTCGCCGTTCTCGTTGAGTTACAATCGCTGGCGCCGCAGCCGCAGCCAAAGCCGAAGCCGAAGCCGGACACCGCGCGTCTTGGAGACAGAGACAAAGCCAAAGGCAGCGACAGCGACAGCGACGGTGGCGACGCAGTTGGAGACGGCAACGGCCGACGTAGTTCGACTCCCTTGAGACAGCAGCGGCAGTGGGCAGCGGACGCGCTCAAGCGTTCATTTTAACTGCGCGTACTCGTGTGCAACTGCGAAACTGCGAGCTACGGCCCCACTGTGCTCCTCCCCACTGTAGCTGCCCATCCCCCCTCCCACCCGCTACCACAGCTAGAGCTGCAGTAAACAACAGCTACGGCAGCTATGGCTAACTGAAGTGAGAGTACCGTTTTTGGCCGCAGCACTTGATGCTTTCGAGTGCCAGTTAAACTGGCGCAAATAAACACATAGCTCACTCACCCACACACTGGCATACACACACACACGCCACACACACACACGCCACACACACACGCTCGCACACAAGCAGCCATACTCGCACTTGTGGTTGGCAATCGAAGTGCTGAGCCGGAACCGCTGCGTAGAGCTTATCAAGCTTGTCTTAGTAGCTTAGCAGAAGCTGTTGCCACATATCGATAGTCGGCGAGACAAGCCAAGCGATTATCGATAGGTACAATAGGCAGGCAATTCTGAGCGAAGCTGTAGATTTATAGACTATAGTTTGCATTGTAGACAAAACTATCGAAAAAGAGAAAAATCATAACCTTATAATCGAATTGAATGGTTTCTCTCTCTTGATACAGCGATGGGAAGGCTCTACTTTAACAAATATGGCTTATATCAAATTTGGCAATACATTAATCTTAACTTTGCTCAAGTATTTCATTCTAAACACCCTACGCGGCAACCTGCAGGCTCTAAGTCAAAGTTGTAACCACATATTGCCTTAACTAGCTAGTTACTATCGATAAAACTATATCGTAACAATATTACTAACCCAAAGACAAAACATTCCTTGCTAGACAGCAATAATAGCCTGTAATTTGGCATCTATTCATATGAAAAACAATACTGAAAACTTAATATAACATCATTACTGAGATGTGAAAATTGCAATTTCTCAAGTCTAGTAGATTTCCTCTCCTATGATAGTTCCTGCAAATTTTTGCTTCACTTCAAACTATCTGTAATGTTGTTTTAGTCAACTTTAATCAACATATTCCTCATAGATTTCCCTCATCTTCCCCGTGTTCAATCACTCAGTACGCTTTAAGCACCTGCAGACGCCACAACTAAATCAAAATTTGCGATAGTTTTGCTGTGTAATGTAACTTATCCAAAATATTATGCGATGTTTCTGGCGATTCCACTTGGGAGTGGTGAAAATTAATCATGCCCGTGATTCAGCTTGGTCTGTCAAACGCAAATGTCACATTGATGAATGATTATCGTAATTAAGCGAATAACGACGTCAGGGACGCAGGATACTTCAAGGAACCCTCCGGATTGGCCCAGACCTAAGGCTGTCCATGTGTGTGTGTGTGTAGACGGTGACATTGCGACATGTGCGACTCAATGAGTTTGTCTTCAATCAAAAGTCAGCAAATCTTAAGGCAGAAAGCACACACAACATACTCGACATACTCGACATACTCGACATACACGACATACACGACATACACAGACAGCACACACTTATGCAGCCATAATTAGACATTGTGTAGCCACTGATTGCCTGAGTCAATTGTCGGTTATTGCCCATCAAGCTGGTCGAAAATCTGAATACTTTGGGGTCACACCGAGTGCGCACTCTTAACTAATTTAATCCACATTCCACAAGAAGGTAGAGCAGGCCGAGCGGGCGGGGCAACGTCTTCAGATCACACAACAGAGCAGACGGCATAAGTCAACTCGTTACACGTCGAGCCATCTGCAAAATTAAATTGTAAATTCTCGCAATGCTCCTGGGACAAATTTCTATCTTTTATATGGTTTTTGTATCTGCGACGTAGACGTAGCCGGCCTGAAGGGCTGCTCGCCTTGTTCGCACCCAACTCAATTCGTGTCCTCCTGTTGCTGTTCCTGCTCCTGCTGCACCCATGCTGCCTGACTGGCTGCTTGGCTGCCTGGCTGCCTGTTTTGGGTGGGGCAGCCACATTTATGCTCGTGCGTGTGGCCGCATTGTCTTCCTCCCGAGTTGGGGCTGCGGCTCACCTCGGCGAGACGGAAACTATAGACGCGCCAGGCGACACCAGACGACATGTGTCCCAGTTAAATGTGCTCTCGTGCCACCCAAACGAATATAGGTAGCTGTGAATACATATCTATCTATACGGTATGCGTTTCTCTCTCTCTCTCTCTGTCGCTGTCGCAGGCGCCACTGATGGAAGCTGCGAGCGGGGGCAAAACGAACGGGGTACAAATTGTTTATGAATTGTCTTGACATTTGACAGTTTGTTTATTTTATTTCGTCACATTTTCGTGATGATTTGTAGGCGGTTTAGCGCCAATTACACGCACGGGGCACAACTTTTACAATGCAGACTGTAAACTAGTCTTTAAAAAGAACATGTTGGCGCCAATACCTCAATAGCTGCCACTGGAATTCTCCTAAATGCCAGCACAACTATCCGGGAATACTCTTACTTACCTTACAAGTTGAGCTGGAAAGTCAAACTACCTTTAGTTTGAGCACTTTTCCCTTGTTTCCCACTTGAAGCCAATCTTGACTTAACTTAGATCATCATATACCAAATTTCGTCGCACTTCCTGTAGAGAGTTCTTGAGCTCTTCAGATCGAAACTCTTTAAATTCCGCGCATTTCTCAATTGCTTTGCCACTTGAGATCTCGACGTCGTCGTCGTCGCCCTCCTTCTTTACCTCTTTCAATTATAGAGTATACTCGCTGTGGCGTGTCAAAGATTTCGTGTTTCCATGTTTTTTTAGAGATCTACGTAAACATTCGATTGTATACACATACGGAATCTATATCCTATCCCAAATAGCTGGTGTACAACACGCGTTTCCTACCACGACGCGACGGAGATGTCGATGGAGATGGAGATGGAGAAGGAGATGGAGACTGTGCCCCGCCGAGTGGAGTGTGTGGCACATGTGTCGGGATGGTCGCATGGCACAAGTGTTCGGGTTTTCGGCTGAAGAAGAAGAAGAAGAAAACTTTGGCTCCATCAAAGTGGGAGTTTTTTTTTTGGAAGAATCTTTATATAATGCAATGCATAGTGTAAACTATTTTATGTAGTTTCATGTTTTTATAAAATATATCTTGCAAACTTCGATAGACTACAAAAAGCTTTAGTCATTTATTAGAACAGCGCTAATTCGACAGATATACTTCAAGAAATTGCCCATTAAAGCCTTATGGCTGTGGAACCTGATTCTAAAACCAACGAACTTTGCAGATTACGGCTTTTTAGCACACACTTTGTGCACTTTATTCAAATATATAGTTAAATATTCTACAATCTTATTTAAATATCAATAGCTTTAAGAAAGATTCAAGTATTTTCTACATTAGCATAAGATTTACCGATATAGTTCAAGAACTATCACAGTCAAAGCGTTATATATTGAAAAACTGTTGGCGAAATGAGCACATATTTTGTCTTAACTATTATATCACACGAGTGTTTTCGCGAGTTTTTTGCCCACAGTTCCTTAGCTATGGCCTACAAAGCGCTCTTATTGGCATTTCTGGGCTCAAATCAGGTTGGGATTAGGGCATGTGTCTTCATGGGGCATTTGCTGTTTGTTCTTTTCGACTTTGACAATGAGTAAATTGTTGACATTCAATTAGAGACAAATGTGTCTCGCTTTTGCCCACACTGACAGGGCGTTTTAATGGGCAATTGGAATTTCTAGTGTGGGGAAAGAGAGGAAGAGGGTGTCAGACTCCGACCCAGACCCAGACCCAGACCCCGTTCCCGTTGCCGTTGCCGTTCGAAGAAGTTGCCATTTTACCTAATCCAACTTAATGGGCATGTCTTGTGGGGTAGAGCGGTAGAGAGAGGAAGAGGAAGAGAGAGGGAGAGTGGGAAGGGGGCGCACTTGATCGTGTCAATTTATCTGTCAAACGCGAAGTCGTTTAATTTCTGTGACAGAAACGCGATTTGTAACGTTCCATTGTGGCAGCAACAGCAACAACAACCCGAGCAACGGCAACAACAACAACAACAACCAAGAGCAACTACAACAATCCAACAAAAAGTTGCGCTGGCGTTGACGAGCATCGCGGCGGACCGAGTGAAGCAGTCAGGTGTCTCTCTCGCTCTCTGTCTCTCTCTCTTTCGCCTCGTCCCCTCGCCGAGGTAGACGACAACATGGCCAAAATGCCCCGTTCAAGGCTAATTCTGTCAGCTGTCAGCGCTGTCAAGTGTTGTGTGTGTGTGCCGAGTGTGTGTTTATATGTGTGTGTGGCGATTCTCTAAATTGTCACCGTTTCGAGCGTTTGACAGTTGCGCTCCCCCTCCCAACCAGCACTTCGAGCCTGGGCAGCGGGGTGGGGGTTTTATTTCTGAGTGCTGCGCAACGACCCTGAGATACAAACCACACATCGACAACAACAACAATAGCCGTAACAACAATGGAAATTAGCAGCAACAAAAAGAACAACAACAACAACAACAAGGGGTATGACGCCTAAGCGAGTGCAAGTGTCAACCGTGGGCTAATTGCAATCGAGGTAGGCAGAGAGGGGGCTACCGACAAGCCGAACCTGATCAATTTGTTATAATGTGAGGAATTTCTATAGTTTTTATACCCATTATTCAACGGCGAAGAAGGGTATGAGGGGTTGTCAACTGTTAAGAAAACGAAACATGCTCGAAAGAGGCAACACATAGATATTTAACTGAGTTGGTTTCTGCGTTCTAGCCATATTCATCGCTCTGTTTGTTCGTATGAACACCTATATCTCAGCTATCATAAGAGCTACGCCTATCAAATTTGCTGATAATATGTCTCGTTATAGCACGCAGCTGAAGCTGATTTTTGAAACCATCCACATACCCCTAACTGCCCACGTAAATCGAAAAATGCACGAATTGCAAGCGTTTTTCTAAGACAAGTGCGTTTGAAAGTTTTGTCTTATTATCTCATCAACTCGATACCATACAGTGTATATTTAGAAGTGCATATACCCTTACCAGATGCAGGGTATACCGACTGGAAGCAAGCATTTACGCGCTCAGGCTTACACTGTATGTTTATTATAATAAACTTGATATAATTCTTTAATAGAGGCTATTTTCAGGCTGTTCCTTAACCGTTATTGGGTTAAGGGTGCAGCGTATGAGGGTTCTTAATCGCAGGATTGTTGTTGTTGCTTGCTTTTAGCTTAACGAACAATTGCATTTATTGGCAGCTGTTGTGGCTCACGAAATTTAAAATAGCCCAATAAAGCATTTTGGCTCGAGCGGGAATGAGTGTGTGTATTGAGTGTATGAGTGTATGTGAGTGCGACGGTGTTTTTGAGGCAATCTGTGGTCACTCTAACAATCCAATAAGATGAGAAGCCAAAAAAGCACACACGAAAAGGGACCGCAGCGCAGGCAGCGATGCCTCGTGCCAGGAGCGGAATGGAGCGGGTCGAGGGGTCGCTCTAACTACCAGTCAAGTCGAGCATTTCGTCCGTACTTACGACACCCGTGGGAGCAGCCAATAATTTCAAATCGGACACCCGCACACACCCACGCACACACACACACATACAGTCAGTGTGCAGTGCACTCATGAATCAATAGCACACATATGAGTGTATCCTTGCGAATGAGAGAGAGAGAGAGAGCAAGCTCACACAGTCTGAATTCAAGATTTTTGTTTCTTTTCACGTCACGTAGTCGGGAGATGTACCTACCTCCCCCTCCCCCCTATATGAAATATGCATGCATATGCTAGACATGCCCATATACAGTGTGATATATCAAGTATATATATCGAGCATATATGATAACTCTGCCTCCTATGGGCAACTCTTTCGCTGAGCTAAGCACAAAACTGACACTCGCATTCGTATTCGACTATTCGCATGAATCATGTGCGATATTATGAATCTGTTTTTCTATAACATTAACTATCTTTCATTCGGGGTACTTTTCCGATAAACAACTGAGACAGATACAGAGCGAGAGAGAGAGAGATGATTAAAAAACATTCTGCAGATTTTGT
This sequence comes from Zaprionus inermis, assembly GCA_018151445.1. Lineage (NCBI taxonomy): Eukaryota > Metazoa > Arthropoda > Insecta > Diptera > Drosophilidae > Zaprionus > Zaprionus inermis. The sequence goes on from JAECXD010001052.1 coordinate 5,153,358, forward strand.
ATACAATTTGGCAATAACAAATTAAACAGTTTATAATTAATTATGTTGTAAATCAATGCGTAACTACGCCAGTGTGAAATGAGTCAAGGCAGGCAAGGAGAATGACATGCAGACGTGGAAAATACCCTGTAGGTAGAAGAAACTAGGGAAGTTCACATTTGAGAGGAAAAATGATAGATGAGAGGGAAATAGAGAGATAGTAAGGGTGGTAGGGAGAGTAAGAGGAAATAGAGGATTGTTAGGAGGAACAAAAAGACTAATTTATGCTGATGAGCGACCAGAAAAATACCCTGCACATTGGATAAACTAAGTTGACTTTAAATTTCATAGCAAAGAGGAAAAGAAAGAGCGAGGTAGAAACAGAGAAAATGTGGAAACAGAGGGAGATGGGAGAAATATATAATTTTTTATGAGACTAGGAAAATACCCTGTATAAATTCTAAATTCTTAAAGATTTTGCAGGATTTTTCATGACACTTTGAGGCGAAAAAGGTATGGGAATGAGAGAGGGTCAGCTGGTAGAAGCGTGCCAGAGGGCGACAGCTAGTGGGAGTGCGCGAGAGGGAGACAGCTCTATAGAGCTCTATGTACTTAGAAAAGCCTGCATATTGCTGCCATCCCGTACATAAATCGCTGCATTCGCCACCAGCCACGCCCCCAACCTGCTGCAGTGCACCGTGCTCAGTCCGGTGGGTGCACTCACACTCACATTTGAGTGTATTCAAATGCCAATTATAAATTTCATTGCTCGAAATTAATTTTTATTTTTTTTTTTGGATTTTTGCGGCTTAATCGAAATCGAAATTGTTGAAATTTCAAGCAAAACGATAGCGGGGAAGGAGTGCAGCTTAAATGATTGTGAATACTCGACTTGGTGCATGAATATCATATGAGTGTGCCGGCAAAGAGTGAGTGTATGAGTGAGTGCGAGTGTTGCAACTAGCTCTGTGTGTAATGCGGCGTCTGCGGCTTGTCGTTACACCTTTTCGTGTTGTTGCTGTTGCTTCTGCTGCTGTTGTTGATGTTGCTGTTGCTGCTGCTGTTGTTGTTGTAGCTGAAGTTGCTGCTGCTGATGTTGTTGTTGCTGCTTTTTGTGAAAACTGAAGCGAAATAAAATGAAATATTTCAAATGACCACGTCTTGGCTATTTTCCGTTACATTATGGTAAAATATTACTGTGGCGTACGCTCCCAACTGCCATGTGTGTGTGTGTGTGTGTGTGGTTGTGTGTTACATGCTCTCGTGTCCAACGGTCCAGTGTACCGTGCAGCAGCGGCCTCTTGTTGGGGAAAGCGTGAAGCGTATAAAGTCATAAGGGTTTATGCATGAATTGATTGCAGCAGCAGCAGCAGCAGCAACGGCAGCAGCAACATGAGGCAGCAACACACGAGCCGAGGCAACGAGTCGCCATAAAGGCATAAGAATTATACGCTTTGTATAGCATTTCGCTTTAATAATCTATGAAGTGGCCGACAGAGTCAGCTTCTTGGCCAACTTCGTTTCGGCAACCGCAGCTGCGACTTGCCCTGTGGCCGAGACAAACGGGACACACGTCTCGACGCACGGACAGGCAGACGAACAGACAGACAGACATACAGAAAGACGGAGAGATAGACGAAGAGACGAACGTGGCTGGGCAGCTGCATTGACAAGTGAAATATTTGACATAATTAAATTTTGATACAAGTCCATAACTATTAGAGGCATTCCGCAACAAGAATCTGTCTAAATACAACAGAAAGAGACGAACTGATGGACAGACAGGCAGACAAGCAGATAGACAAAAAGACAAATAGAGAGGCAGACATACTTTTAGACAAACAGAGCACGAGACAAACAGACAGAGAGACAGTCAGATAGAGATTTAGAGATACAAACAGACAAACAGAGAGACAAACAGGCAAACAGGCAGACAAACAGACAGACAGACAGATAGGCAGACAGACAGACAGATTTGCTATCCCTTTTCGGAACAACTGTGACATTTGTGGGGCTCGACGCTACACGCTTCTTGCTCTCGCTTCGTGACTGCGCACGGCACGTACATGTCTAGCACCCTCCTGGCCAGAAGAAGGACCTGTTACCGCCTCCCCCCCTCTCCACGCACCGGTTGTTGACTTGACCATTGTCGTGGCGTGTCGTCGTGTCTGTCGGGGCATTCCACTTGTCATTAACCTTGTTATTAAAACACTTTTGTTTATGGCCATAACATCTGATGTCCGCTGAGTCCTCGACTGGGCTGGCCGGGGAGGGGTACAAATAACTTACGTGCCGCTCATTTGTCTCTTTGTCCTGCCAGAAACTACTCGTAGTAGCACAAGTATCCACGAGTACGAGTGTCTGTTCAATGTTTGCTTATTTTTCAACTGACTTCAGTGCGGAGCGATGGGAGTGCAGGCAGGGGTTGAGGGAAGGAGTGACAAGGGGCCGGTGCGTAAGACAATTGAACAGGCTCAACTGATGAGCGCGTGTCGTGACACGGACTTTCATATGGGAGTAGAAGGGAAAAAGAGAAAAAAACTAATATAACTCTATTAATATATATAGTTTTGTTTATATCCTCGTAGAATGTTAAGTATACCAAATTTGATGATTTGCCTAAGCTATATTATCAAATAGAAGCTAATAACACCTAAAAGTATACAAACTTAAAAGTATTTACTCTCTCGTGCTGGTCGTGCCACTCACGCCCCATCTCTAAGCACACACATATTTTGGCAGGCCTCAAAAAGAGCTAAACATGGTGGGAAGCGGCGTGGCACGAACGTGCGGTACGACTTGGCGTCACACCAGCTCCTGCTGCGGTCCGCCACTGAGACTGACCCGTGTCCAGTCGCCAGTTCCAATAGCTTCCGTCGGCCATTTGTTTTCCGGTGATCATCGCAATGTAAGCGAAATGAGTTCCATTTGTTAGCGCCGCAGACACACGTATTAAACACACTAATTTGCGGCATCGCTTCTGGACATATCAGCAATTTGTTTCGACCAGCTGTCCCCACAGTCAACACATAAAAAATAAGCCATAAAAAATAAGCGAGGGGCAAAAAACACTCGGCAAAACAATTTGAGGCATGCCTGGTAACGGTACTTAAACGGTCCCAAAACTACCCCCCGATACGGCTCAAACGCAGCAGCCTCATTTGCTAAAAAAATAATGTGGTTTTAATAGCTAGATGAACCGTTAATAGCCCAAGGATATTCGTATTGGACTGCTGATAAAAATAGGATTAATACAAGTAGGTTCGAATTTGATGAAGGTGTGCGAGAGTTTAGTGAAATACTTATAACACCTAAAGTTAACCAGTTTGTTTTAAACTCTATTTAGGTGTGCTTACAGTAAACTATATGCCAAATTTGGTGTTTCCAGCTTGCATAATAGCCAAGATCTGCGTGTTCAAACAAACATACATTTGCTTAAAGGTAGATTATCCTATTTTTAAAAAAGGTATAACTATCATATAAGATATATAATTAAACTCTAGCAAACTGTTCTAAAATTGCAATACATGTATTCGAAAAAAATGCAAATAGAGTACCCAAAGTTCAAAAAGATCTTGCACCCTACAGCCTAAAGATAAATCGCGGAAAACAAGACCTTCATATCGTGAAATGTTCATCATTTACAGAAGCCTTTTCAGCTTGATTGCCGGATTATAAGCTCCCGTCTAAATATAACCGTAATTCGAGTCGACAACAAGATCGACCCACATTTCGGGCCTAGCTCATCCATGTTTTGTTATTGCGACGTCAGAAATACATGGATAATGCCTCGTTTTGTCGCCGATCTACAAGCGGCGCAACAACTCGCTGAAACCCGAGATGCAGCACGATCGAAATGAAGCCCAGGAGCTGCGGGGACCCGAACAAATGATTGAGGCGCAGAGCTTCAGGTTTGGGCCAAGTCCCTCACTCTGCCTGTCTCTCTCTCCCTCACTCTCTCTCTTTCTCTGTGCTACCTCAGTTGATGATCCCAGCTAAGCGAAGCGAAGCGGCAGATTAGCGTAAACTGAACGAACTGAAAATGCGCTTCGAGAAAAAAAAAGTATATCAAAATAAAATTTTCAAAGAGAACTGTGTACATGCACAGGCGACGAGGCACGAGACCCACTCTATGGTATAGTCGTAGCTACCTGCAGCTGCAGCTCTGCAGTCTCATTATCCGATTTGATGGACCAGTAGGACTTAAGCATGTCTCGCTACGAAACCGCATTCATGAAGTCGTGCTGCAGGGCAAACCTAAACGACAGCAGCAAAATCAACATTTGCAGACGGAAATTATTAAGTTCGTTAGGGTAGCAGGTGCAATACCCTACAGGAAGGAAGTTTGTGGGTTGAAAGTCGAAGTGGGCGATGGGTTGCTGAAAAATAGAGTGGGAAATAAGGACAAGACATAGAGGCTATGATAAATATATAAAAGGTATATATATAGAATATGTTGAACTAAAAAATAAAAATAAAAATGTAATATGTATATGGCTTAAACTCTCTTGAACGGACAGTCATTGTCAGCAACTCTTTATCTGGCCAAGGGTTAGGTAGATAGTAGAGATATATTTTGCTTAAGCTCACTATTCGTAGCCAACTTTTATCCTACCTTATGGAGTGTCTGGCCAAGTGAAGTGCCCGCCTAAGAGAAGTTTTTCGGCCAAGAGAAGTGTCCGCCCAATAGAAGCTTAACTGTTTTAGAAAATACACAAAAGTCGTACAAGAAATGCCCGTTAAGAGAGTTTTTATGGTACGATAAGGGTATTATGCTCCCTACAGTTTCTCTAGAGAATAAAATCGAATTGTAGAGCAATCGAAGTAGTCTTGCAGCATGTAAGGTACGAAAAGGCACGGACTCGCAGTGGATCTTGCGGTTTTTTTGCAGGCTCTTGTGGCCGATCTAATCTGCGCATGCAACAGCTCCACTTGGACGGTGGTCCCATTTGTTGTCGCCTGCAGCTGCACTACTATAGCCCCTTCTCCTTTCCCGCTGTTGATCCCTGCCCTGGCCAAGTGTAATATGATGCGCCTTTTGATGAGCCAAATGACAAATCAGATACAAGTCGCGCCTCACGAAATGCCTTGACAATTCGCCGAGTACCAAAGGATTGGGCTCTGTATAGGTGGTAAAAGGGGGGGTGAATGAAAGAGCGGGGAAGGGCTTAGCTACTGAACAATCAGCCCACGTTGGCTGCATAATAATTTGCTCGTATTTTTTTGGGGGGGTCTTTAATAATTTCAGTTAACGAAATTGCGTAGAAACTCATTAACGAGCTCAAAGGAGAACACAAATTGAATTCCCAGCGAGTGTCTGTGTAGCTGTGGGTGTACGGGTGTACGGGTGTTCGTGTGTGTACGGGTGTGTGTGGGTGTGCTTGTTGTTTATGTAAGAACTGCTTTGGAATTATTTATGAACCCGATGGGAAAAGCTTTTGAATGTGTCGCAATGCCTGCCACGGGGCACGCCCGAATACCAAGAGGCCTGAATACAAGACTACCTAATTCCTACCCCGTCGATGGGGTCCTGAGGCGGCACAAGTGGGAATACATTTGCAATAAACGAAAGTGTTTTCCGATATAAGGAGCGCTTTAGCCTATAATGTGGTAATCGCTCGCGTAAAAGGCGACAAATCATTTAAACCCTTTGCCCGGCCCGGCCCGGCCCGGCCCTCAATTGACCAGGCCGGGGTACTGTTCTCAGCACGGATGTAGCGCGATGTAGCACGTTACAAGGGTGACAACGTCAGAGCTCACCCTCGTAGCCTGCTGCTGAAATATGCATGCACACGTTAACCCTTTTGGGTATACAGTCGGTTGACGAGGGGGAGTTGGGGGAGAGAGAGTCGAGAAGTTCTCTCCGGGCACCCGTAGGCAGCTAATGCTAATGCCTTGTGCCCTGTGCCTTCGGTGTAGTGCTGCTCCCTTTGAAATTGGGCATCAGTGTTAGCATCATCAGTGGCGTAGAGCGTGTGGGGGAGTGGCTGCTGGGATGCGGATGCGGATGTGGTATATGGATATGGCTTATGGTATAGCTGGTAACTGGTAGCTTGCAGAGCGGGGCACGATTCGTCTGGGCCATGAATCTTTTTCGCCTCTTTGCTTGTGCCAAAACATAAAAGCGAAATTTGTTTTTTATGACATCTTTATTCGGGCTAAATAAATACAAAGTATCATAGCGCCAGGGGACATTCGCTGCCCGTGACCCCTTTCTGAGATCTCTCTCTCTCTAACTCTGCATCCCTGCCCCCTTTCATATTGATTAGCCAGCCGTTCATGATAAATAGACCATTATGTAGTTATCGTAATTGCGACCTACACACATACTGTAGTCGGGCGCGAGATGCGGCGATTTTTGCCACACTCTCCACTGGCCGCAATAATGTTGCCGACAAATGGCCGCAACTTATCAAAAATGTAAATGTTATCGAATTGATTCCGCCGCAGCGCACACCTTGTGTCCCCCCCAGAGAGTCGTAATAATAATCGCATATCGAGAGAGAGAGTGTGTGCGTGTGTGTGTGGAGAAATCGATAGGCAGTTGGATTCTAGAGACGTAAATGAAACAACGATAAGTTAGTTGCAATGTGGGAGTAACGCTTATCGCATGAAGTAGCATCTCCTTCGATAACAGTGCAAAGAGTTGACATTAGAGAAGGAGTAAAAACGATTAAGCAACAATATATCGATGGAAATTCAAATGTTTTGCAAGATTTATAATAATTTTGATGCAAAATCAATCCGGCGACAAACATGAAAGTGTTAGAGGTCCAGGTGGGCACCCTGCCAGCAAGGTGGAAGGACCAGCCACTCGCATGAAAGCTCCAAAAAGCTTAAGAATTTTGGAACTCACAATATTTCAATGAGACCCCGAAACATGAAGAATAAGTCATCTTCCAAGATAATTCGATGATTTTTGCCGAAGTAATCGGGTTTGGTGGACGAACGTATCGTTTATCGAAACGAATGTCATCGCTATGCGCTTTGGTTCGCGACCTCTTCCCCCGTCCCCTGTCCTACAACCACATCGCCTCCGGGGAAATTGACTCAATTGGCGAGCGAAAAGTGTACGAAAATAAACTGATGCATCGACAGTGACAGGGCAAACAGTGCAAGTCGTAAGTATGCCCACACGGCGCGTATAAATATACAGAAGCTGATGCAGATGCAGATGCAGAGGAAGCAGAGGCCAGCCAGAACAGAGCCAGCTAGAGATACAATGTCTCTCTAATGGCATCTGGCTGTGGGATGCGGTGTTTATGAATTCTCGATTAATCAACGCGCGACTTTCATTTGCTGCGATGTTGCGCTGCTGCTGCTGCTGAGTTTGTGATGACAGGATCTGACAGGATGAAAGATTGTGGCGGGCAGAGACGAATTTGGCTGCGCGGAACGTGGGTAGAGGGGATGGGCGTCGACAATTTCATTTATGGTAATTTGCATGTTGTACAAAGGGCGTGAAATAAATAGGGACAACAAATCAGGACGCGGCAAGCGTCGTGTAAATTTTCCAATTTGAAATTCGTATCTTTGCCGCCCTCTCGTAATTGAGTCAGTGCTGCGGGAGGCAGCGGTGGTTGGGGGGGAGTTGTGGACACACCCGAACATGTCGTCGAAGACCAGGAGAAGTGCCGCGTCGCGCTGCGCCGAGCAGTCCCATGTGAGCAGTGAAGTTTTTTAATCAAGCCGCCTGTCAAGTGTTTGCAAAACAAATACCGCGCTTATCCATCAATCAAAACACGCAATATGGCAGCAGACAGGGGGGCAGAGGGGGGTGCCGTGACTTTCCACAACCGAGCAGGCAGGCCAAGTGGCAAGTGGTTCTTTCGCGGCGGAGACGGGCAGAGTGAGAGAGAGAGAGAAAGGGAGAGAGAGAGTGGCAAACCAGCTGGAACGAAGCGGAACAATAAAGCGACACTGTCAAAGCATTTGCATGCACACGGGACATGGCACTTTATACGCCTCCCCCCCCCTTCCTACCGCTCACCCCTCACACTACCCTCGTCTCGAGAGTGTGGGCGAGTGTGTCAAGCGTTGCTGTTGTTGGCACTGTGAATGTGTTTAATTGCAGCTAATCAAGCTGTTAACTTTGTTTGAATACGAAACAGAGCAGCCTGTCGCCCAACTACAGTGAAGCCTCCATTTGAAGGGATAGTAATAGAGAGAGAGAGAGAGACAAAAGTGTGGTTAGTCTACGGTTAGTTTCTTTAGGGTTTCGCTCTCAGTTTCAACTCTCTTTACCTATGTAGCTACAGTTAACTTTGCCTATAAGCAACATGGCAAAAAAGCAGCTATCCAAATACCAAAAAGTCACAGCACTACAGTGCAAACTCGCTATTTGAATAGAAAGTTCAAATTTCAGGTATTAACTATGACTCTCTCCTCCTTTATCTCTCTCTCTTTTACACTGGCTCTCTCCCCTCTCCTCCTTCTGCTCGCCCACAATGTGGCGCTGCTGTTAACCTCACTTTTCTAACGGCATTTTGCGCCGTTTTAATGAACTGCGTGAAAAGTAGCGCCAAGGTCGCAGCGGGTGCCAACGAAAGTAGCGACGCGCCTTTGTCAGCTGACGAGGGCAGCCGACACTCTGTCACAGCGCGACGTCGAGCTACACAAATTAATCCGAAATTCTCGAGGGGACAGAGAGCGAGAGAGGAAGAGAGAGAGGGGTGTTCGGTACCAGCTTTTTTGCATTCGTACTTGTCGAGTGTATTGTGCTGAAATTGATTCTTAAACGTTTTGAAGAATGATGCGAACTTGACTTCAGCATGCCGTACCCTGCCCTGCCCTGCCCTGCACCCACACACCACGAGCACCCTGTGTGCTGCAGAGCAACCCTCGATGCGAAGGATTTGTGGGGGAGTAGGAGCGGGCAGGCGGGTGTAACACACATTAAACAGCCGTTGCTGGTGTAAAACATGCACACACACAAACACACACAACAAAAGGCGAAAAAAATGTAAATGCCATTGTAAAAATGGAAGAGAATGGCAAAAAAAAACAAAAAACATGTGGCAACACTTGCCATCGCCATTGCCATTTGCCGTTACCATTAGCGTAACAGTTACCGTTATAGACACATGTAACACTTACACACACACACACACAAACACACATATGGGCCAAACAATAAGCTCAGCTCAGCTCGGCTCAGTGCGACCACACACGGTTGCGGCAGCAACCCCCTCGCTAAATGGCTGAAAAATATGCACAGCACAGAGGCGGAGGCTGGTAAAGGGTGTAGCAGGGGGGGGGGTTGTTGCACAGATGTCGAGAGTTTTAAATTGCATTAACTCATTTAATGATGTTCAAATTGAGGCTGACAAATAATGTGCGCAGAGTATGTCAGCTGAGCCGCCTCCTCCTACTTCTGCCACGCCTACTAAATCTCACGCCACTTTGTGACACCCTGTACCAGTAGAGGGGGAAAGGTAGAGGGAGGCATCACTTTAAATTGCTGCTGTCAAAGCGACATAGCAACAATGTGTGTCTGGGTGTGTGTGTGGAGGAGGCAGGGTTGCCGTGGCCCAACTATTTGTCATGTCTGTCACACTTCTCGTACATCTTTGTCAACACTATTTAGAAGTTTAATAAATTTTCACTCTGTTGAAACACGCCAGTCAAATATTTAATATCCACGCGCTGCTGCAGCGTCAACGTCAGCGTCAGCGTCAGCGTCAACATCAACGTCGACGTCGACATCGGCGCCAGCATCATTGCTCAACTAGCTTAGGTAGCAACCCGCCCAATCCCAGTTCATCCCTCCTTTGACCATGCTCGTTGTACTCCAGCGGGGGCGGGGGCGGCGGCTGGGTAAACCCGTTTCGTTGCAAATCAACTTGATATTGATTACACGACAGCTACCAAATTTCTGTATACTTTAATTAATTATTTAGGTTTTCATTTAGGAATATTAATGGGTTGGGTGTGGTATATAAGAAATGTCTGGTAATTATTTTGGAACCATTTAAACTAATGTTACATGTACAAGTAAAAGTAAAAGTATATTTTATAATAAAATATATCACAGTGTATAATTCTTAAATGTAATATAGTTCATTCTTATGTTTTTAATTACACCCAAAACAAATATATCTTTTCGACAAACCAAAAAGTATTATAACCCAACTTGTATCAAAAATTCTCCTCTAACTAGACGCATAATCTCTGCTTAAACCCTTTAAGTAACGCAGATAATAAGCATACACTCGTTAGATGCCTGAAACACCCCTCGTAATACTCGAATCAATAAAAAAAAACTATCGAGAGTCACACAAAAAGTGTTTACAATCACAAACGCTTGGGCACGCATCGCTATTGCACGCAGTCTGGTTATAGTTTCATGTTCCGCAGTGATCTAAAAATAATGCCAGGCGTATAAAGAAGTGCGTGACTAAAGCCGAACCGATCGCTGCGATATGGTTTAATCCGATGCCCATGTGGGAGAAGAGTCACGCGCCGCACTGCTCGATTCGACGAAACAATGAGCGCAGATCGGAATGGCAAATCGGGAGACGGCGATGCGAGGCGACCCACTTGCTCGGGTCCAGTTTAATCGATATACAAAAAAAAAAAAGAAAAGAGGAGACCACCCTGTCAGTGTACTGAAACGAAGAGAGGGGGAGATTTTCCGGCTATGAACTTCTCGGATTCTGGGCGAGAATTGTTCCGACTAAATATGTGTTTCACGGATTATAAAACTGTGAACCGCACGCAGCTCGGATTGACCATATACAGGGCTATATATATATATCTGTGTGCTTGCCTGGAGAGGGAGAGAGAGAGAGAGAGAGAGAGCGGGAGTTAGGAAAAGGGAATGCCATCAGGAAGGTGGGGGAGGGAGGGGGATATTTATTTATTTAAGCAGTTGATGCAGGCGAAACTCCGCAATTGGTGGTCCCCATGAATACTTTCGAGTATTCGAGTATTCATAGTCAAAACTGCAGCACATGTACCACAAATACAACGAGGGGGAGTATCGAAAGCGTAGACGAAAGGGGGCAGGGGGCAGGGGGCAGGGGGCAGTGAAGGGGGTGCTGTGAAAACGACGCGTCTAAAATCGGGGAATGCGACTAATGGAAAAATTCATATTAAATCGATTATATTGACAAGGGGAGGTGCTGCTCTGCATGGCACATGCCGCACCGCAACCGCATAGACACCGCACACACCCCCCCCCCCTCCTGCTCGCTATCTGGCGCTGTCGCCAGCGTTGTGAAGGGGCCAATACAGTGGTGTCCAAAAATATACGTATATAAAACAAGAAGAAAAAAAACGACAAGAAAATAATGAAAATTCCATTACCAAAATCGAGAGAGAGCGAGAGAGAGAGTTATTAACAAGAACAAATACGTTGTCAAATGGGGTAATGATTTACCAGCCACAGCAAAGTGGCGACACTCTCACATTAACACTCTCTCTCGCTCTCTCTATCACTCCTACTCTCTCTCTCTCGTGAAAGCCTAGACGTCTGTCACGCAAATCGCTGAAAAAGCCATTTGACAACTAATTTTTCGAGGTGCCAACGACAACACCTTGCACTGTCACAATCACGTGACACGCCCACTCCACCCCGCTCTACCCACTACCCACTGTCATGCCTCCACATATCTCCCCCCCCCCCAGCCCGGTTGCCAACGAGACACACATCGCCTCGCACTCGCAATAGCCGAAACGCACCGCAATCTAATTGCTGTTGGCAGCATCCGCGGTTCTTTAATTGAAGACATCAACACTAGCTAAAAATACGATATGCGTGCGTGAGTGTGTGTGTGCGTGAGTGCGTGTGTGTGTGTGTGTGCGCGGGTAATCGATGAAGGGCGAAATGAGCAATGGGAACCAAACAGCGAGGAGGAGTTTTGGGCAGAGGCAGCGGCGAGAAGGTGCTGTGGAGTAACTTGAACTGCACTGCGACTAGAGATGGCAGCGTGACACGCGTGAGTGTGGGACAAGGTAGGGAGTAGCGCTATGCATATGATACAATATTTATCTATGAATTGAAAAGAGAACGCCTTAACATACCTATTGCTAAGCTTAGTCCTTTTAAGATCGCTACTTTAAAAGTTTGCAAGAGCAAAAACTGAAGATGGTAGCGTCTTAGTCGTGAGTATTAGAGATGGTAAAGGGTATATGGCTTGACTATCATTGCTTTTCTTTGAGATATGAACTTCGTAGTTTCAAGGGTGCCTTTAACGGAAGATTTCTAAAACTAGAGAAGGTACTGGACTAGAGAAGGTAGCGTGATAACATATGCTAGGATGCTGATAATGGATGGATGCTGAGCTAAAGCTTAAATATCATGTTGAGAAAAAGTTTTCGGAGTGAAGTAGACTCCCATGTCACGCTACCATCTCTAACTCGTGCACGGGTCTCTCAAAATGCGCACACACTGCGTTGCTGCCGGGACATAAGGAAATGTGTGGCACTGGCATGCTGCGGTGTTGTGTACTGTGGTGTAATGCCATAAACTGTTATTTGATGTGGGTTTGTGTGTGAGCGCATTCGCCTGCGCTGCTGCTGGTGCTGCTGCTGCTGCTGCTGAGCAAGGCTCCGCAGGTTCCTCTTCTTCAACGACAGCGGGCAAGGCAGGTGATGCAATAGTCGACTCGGGCTGCACTTGTTCGAAATCGATCGAAACGGAACTGACGACGACATCGACAACGACGACGGCGACAGCGACAGCGACATGACGCATGGAGACTGGAGACAGAAGACTGAAGACTGAAGACGGCACAGACTGTAGACTGTAGACTGCAGACTGGAGACTAGAAATGCGACTGGTATTTGTTTTCTTTGTTTGCGATGTGTTTACATCGCGGGCGACAATAGTTTACATTTGCTGCCATCTAAAAATTAAAAGGTGACAAATCATAACAACATACGATGGCAGGATGGGCGGGGAGAGCAGGGCAAGGGAAGGGTAGGGATGACAAGAGGGAGGATGGGAGGTAGGGTTCCAAATGGCTTGAATGGGAAAGACAAGGGCAATACCCCCGAACGATCACTTGAAAATGCAAACGTGTGTAGCTACTGCAAGAGATAGCAGATAGAGAGAGATAGAGAGAGGTGCACAATGTGTGAGTGAGAGAGTGAGATATTAGCCGGAAGCCCACATGAATATTCAATGAATAATTGAAACTGCGAATTAGTCATCTGCGGCATTTGTTTAGGTTTTTTTATAGATAGGTATCTTTATAGCATTTGCGACAATTCTAGGAAAGATTTATGGCAACATTATAGATTAATATGTAAAATTTGTATAGTCAGCTAAGGAATTTATAATGAGTTAGCAAGTATCGTATTATTGTCTATCGTATTGATAATTGCTTCGATAAGGTTCGCTGAGGTTATACAAATTATGGGTATTATTCTAGAGATTACAAAAGTAAACATAGAATATGATAACGAGTAGGCAACAATCGGAAAGCTTAGAGTATTTATAGTTGTGTAGATCGATGAATCGACAGATCGATTAAATATTTTTCCTCTTTTATTGAGGTTATGAACGATTGTCACACAGCACAGTGACTGTTGTTGTTGTTCTGAGCTTGTTATTGTCATGGCCCGCTGCCTCGTCCTTTAATCGCGCGCGTGGTGGCGATACCACTTGCATGGGCTGGGATGGCGCGGGGGTTTGTGCATCGAACGAGCATGCCTCAGCCGATAATCGCTGCATAATAAATGGCATCACTGTCCCATGCGAAAGATCATTATCGCCATAAAACTACCACTAAACGTCACTTCTTTTAAGATCAAAGTGTTGTTTGCGCGATTTAAGTATGCGCGCACGCATCTTCAATTAAAGGCATATGCTGCATACGAACTGCAGATGGAGATGAAGCTGAAGATCGCGCTGAAGATCGAGCTGAAGATCGAGCTGTAGCTGAAGCTTCAGCTGAGTCGGAAAGTTGCAACTGTAGCTGCAACACAATTTCCAGTTTGACATCTTGCGCGATCTGATGAAGTCAGCAGCAGATAGAGAGCAAGGAAGCGCGACAGAGAGAGAGAGTGAGAGAGAGAGAGAGAGTGCGCGTGAGGAAGAGATGCACTTTAGACCACCAGACTCGTTGGGGACCCTGAAAAGATTTTGGCTGCGCTGAGGACAAATTAATTTGGCAAGCAGTCAGCTCATTGGGCAAACAATAGTGCCTAAGAGTGGATCTCGCGAGCTGAGCGGGCGCGGGAGGATCGAGAGGATCCGGATGGAGGCAGCTCTGAGAGCTTTGGTGTATTGTCCGCGTATGTGTTATCTTAATATTGTCATTGTCACAAATTTGCAAAAAGTTACGCTAATGGATTACACGATTTTCGCATTATCGCTTTGTTACCGCGCCGATCGCAATCGCATGCGATCGCAGTCTACAAGCGCAAGCTGAGAGTCTTTGCTCCCGCTTCCGTTCTCTCTCTTGCTCTCTCTCTCTGTCCCTCTCTCTCTCTCTCTCTCATTCTCTTTCTCTAGATGAGGCCCTGTGGCAGGCGGTAGCTGACTGGCATTGTATGTAAAACTACTGGCACAAGCGCACTGCGACCGCCAACATATCGCGTCGGCTTCTCGATACGTGCCGAAAGCCAGATTAAGGGGCAAACTTTACAAGCAGGAAACGCTGCTGCCGACTCTTGCCACAGCATCTGCATCTGCCTTCGTCGCGGCGTACTCGTTTCGGCTTTCAAAGTGCCCACGAGCATTATGCCAGACACTTTGTCTTTGACAGCGAGCACAGTCCACAGTCCACACAGTGCAGCATAGGCACAGGCCCATGCCCAGGCCCAGGCCTGGTTCTGACTTAACTCCACAGAGTACCCGCAGCCGGCACCCTGCACCCGGCAGGCAGCCCGTTTATCCAGAGCGAAGATGCTCTTATCAGTTGCGGCGAACACAGCACGTTCCATTGTCGCTTCGCTTCGCTTCGCGTCGATCTAATCTACCGCAACCGCGACCGATCCGCGATCCGCGATGCTGATCCTTTCGCTCCTAGACGTTTCCAAGTGTCATACAAGCTGCGATACTACTCAGCTTAATGGCAATTCGCACTCGAATCTATCTAAACAATTGGCTAAAAGGCCAGCTCGAGTGCGATACCCTTTGAGGGTGCTCGCTTCTGTGGGGTGTCATAGGTGTGCCTAGGGAATGGTTTAGTTTAAACAATAGTTATAGCCAATTTTGTAATTTAAAGACATTTAAAATATGCATACACGTATTCAGAATCATTTTCGGAGTGGATAAAAATTAAAAAATAACTATAATCAATCGAAAAATGGTAAAAGAAGATTCAATTTTCTGACAATTCGGAGTCATATAGCTTATTCGGAAAATGTATCGGAGTGAAACGGACAACAAAATCCTCAAGCAATTATTTGACAGTAACAAAGAGGCAAACTAAATGCGTAGAGTCACTTTCGGTGTTAAATTCGGAGTGAAATACTGAGTTAAATTCGGAGTTCAATTTGGAGTAAAATTCTGAGATTTTGTTTGAATTGTTGAAGAAAAACTACAAGTAACTTATCACATGTCTGCAAAGACTGCCTTTTCTTTTTTCGGAGTAAGTTCCTTAGGTAATAAAATCAATTTTTCGGCATAAATTTGCAATCGAATTCCGTAGAGTGCACTCAAAGGATGAATCCCGAGAGCGATGTATCCGCCCCACCACTCTTCAGTGACATTAGCCTAAGTAAATTATGTATAGACCGTTTACAGGGTATGCACGAGTAAGGCACTCCACATTAGCATATACTACGCACGCTTCGCGGGACATATGGAGCCTGCATATTTTGGGAAACCGACAGACCCTGCTTGAGTGTTGTCAAATATTGCCGTTTTATGCTAATCAAGTGGTATGAGAAATCACGAAAAAGGGTTAATGTACCGACGCACTACCTTGCGGTGGTTCGGGTAGCTCTCTAACTGGGCTGCTAATCGGTTAAAAGCCAATTGAAAGGCACTGAAATGAATCAATTGGCGGTTGGGGCAAACTGTTTAGGATGATTAAATTTGTAATAGAAATGATTTTGCATAGGTAGTGCCCCAGCCAGCACCCACTCGGCTAACCATTGATGTATGAAACGTAGTGCTTTAATGCCAGAGAGCAAGCGAAAAGGGTGAGAAAAGCAGGAGAAAATGGGTGAACAAAAAAAAAACCTAGGGAAAACCAAGGGAAGAAACACTCGCATAAAAAGCAAATTTGCCATGGCGAGAGCGGGCCAAGAGCGTGTTGTGGGAGACACACCAGTAATCAAGTGTATGTGTACATACGGGGGATGCACTACCCTGCCAACCCCTCAGCAAACCATACGTATACAGATGGAGAGGCACGTTGTACATTTGTTTCTTTTTTGTGGTCAAATACTTTTGCATGTAAATGTTAATTCATTGATTTTTATAATGCGCGCACGTCAAAGGGGATAACACTCTACCCATAAACACACCTCCCCAATCCCCCCACAGACGAAGGCTTGTCGCATTCGTCGCTGGTTTTAGCTGCGTTTATGGCCGTTGGGATGGGGGGGGGTGGTGGTGGTGACTTCGCCTCACTGTGCAAACAGTGCAAACCAGAAGCCAAACAAGCCGAGCTACAGCATCAAAACGAGTAGCTACGGACGGTTAAGGCGGACTAGTCAAGCAGGACATGGGTGCTGGGCAAGGAGGGTGCTGGGGCACGGGAACTGGCAGTGAGGGTATTTGGCTTTGATGTTGCTTACATTTCATCACTGGAAGTCGTTGTCAATAAAAGCAAGTTAATGGGTAAACACCCCAAAACGCAGTACGCTCTCGGTAGCACAACCTTTCCCGCGTATACCCTCACTTTGTCCTCTCCACCTACCACCCTACCCACCTCCCACCCTACCCTTCTGTCTTCCAGTTGGGGTCATAGCGGGCCACAAAACTAAAAACATAACTTCTGGCTAGAACAACATTGTTTGCGCGGTCCGCCCAGTCAAATATTTGTGACCCAAGCATTTGTTTTTACTGGCTCGGAAAATCCGGAAAATCTCTCTTCCCCCCTCGCCACTCCTTCTCTTCACCCCGCTCAAACAGTTACAATTGCCAGATTCGAGTTAAGCGACAAATAAATAAGTACAAATAAAATATTTGCATATGAAATTCGAGAGAGGCCAAATAATTCGGTATGATCTAATTTGGGGAAGGACAGGGTCGCCCGGGTCGCGCCCGCTGAGAGTTGAGCTAGCTCAAGGGGCGGTTCAGTAATGGAGAAAGATTTTTATCAAATTTATGATAAGCAATTATTGAAGCTAACTTGATTATATAATTAAAATAAATTTACTATTTATATATATATCTCTTATCGACCTATTCCGACCAATTGTGAGTTATCCCGACCTATTTCGACCTATTCCGACCTATTTCGGACTCCGGTTTGGCTTTCATATGATTAGATTTCTGCCAAATCGAAATTTCTGCCTAAAAAGACTACGATGAACCTGCGTCATTCCCATTCAACATAACATAAGTCCGCATATGTGTTACCTAAAGTAGATTCGAGATGCGACAGTGGACAACATGTGCGTACTTTGGGTTGGAGATCTCGGAGTGAAACTTTTGGACCAACAAGGAAGTTTTGTGCTGAATCGCTGTTTGCACGCAATTTGCATAAATCTTGCAGGACTTTAATGTGTGATATACAGATAGGGACAGGCCCGGTACCCTCCCTCTTCGCAGTACCCAACTGGCACGGCTTACAACCACACCCCCTCCCCCCTGCTCAGCTGTGGCACATCAAATTTTGCAGCTGGCATCAATCACTTAGGTTAAATTAAGGCATCGTCTGCCGAGTGTGGAAGGGAGAGAGAGAGTGTGAGAGAGAGAGCGAGGGCGTGGGTGGCGCGGACTGTGGAGCTGCCGCAATTATTTAGCCGTCGGTTAGCCGGCTCGTCCGTGTGCCAGGCCGATGACATATGCCACGAACCCGCGGCACGACCCCCAAGGACCCCGTTTGGCCACGAGGCCAATCAGCTGAGACAAAGTCGAAGTTCAAGTTGCAACACGAGTGCGAGTTGAAGTTGAAGTTGGACTTACAGTTGAACTGCGTATTACACACACACACACACACACGCATACACACGCACACACGCGCACGAGTAGCGTGTGTTTTTGTGTGTTGTGTTTGCGGTTGGTTTTGTGGCAGGACCCGAGGCCTTTTCATCATGCGCCGTTTACTACGCCTCCACGCTTCCCCCGCATAACGCTGCGCAAGGCGGCGACCTTACCGCGACCTGCCAGTCGACCACACACACCCACACTCACCTGCTCACACACACACACACTCGTACTCCCGTACACAGGGGCAGCTGGAAGCTTAATGAAGCTTGTGTAATTGATTTTATGTTTGTTAAAAACGGCAGAAAAAGAAGCCGCGTCGGAGCACTCGAACCGCGCACCTCCCCCTCCCCACTCCGCCTGGACTTGCCTCGCCTGACCGTTGGTCGATTCGGCTCGATTGCGCCTCGATATACACTCGATGGCATATTCGATTTCAATTCAATCGCGCAAAGGGGGCAAAAAAAAACACAACAGAAAAAAAACTAATTTTGCAGGCTCGCGCAAGCAAAGTGCATAAAGTGGCGGACAAAACAGGAAAAACACAACTTGAGGCAGCGACAGAGGGAAGGGGAGGGGAGGTAGAACGGGCAGAGGCGCGGGCAGCAAACGGTGCCCACTTTGATGGGTTCATTTTCCATTCCAACTGCGTTCGGACTGAAGTTGCAGCTAAGTAGGGGATTGGTCAATGGTTTTGCTTGAAGAAGGGAGCTCGGAGAGCGAGAGAGAGAGAGAGAAAGGAAGGAGTGAGAGAGTAAGGGAGTGAACGGTGGGGCAGGAGATGGGGGGTGTCTATTACCAGCTACCAGCTGACTGCAGCCCTTTTTCTCTACACGGCCAGGCCCAATTAGCACTTTAGCCGAAAAACACAGTGTGTTTTCTAGTTGTGCGTGTCTTGTGTTTGTGTTGACACAACACACACTGGCACACACACACACACAGATACAGATACAGAAGAGGAAAAATCCTTAAAGTGCCGCGCCGCACGTCAATTGGGAAAATCCGTATACGAAAAGAGGCATCGACGAAATAACGAAACCGACAGTCGTCAGTCGCCTTCGCATTATCATTATCAGCGTGTTTACTTGGGCATCGATCGCTCCAGCGATGTGTTAATTGCACTTGGCGATGTTTTTCTTGAAAAGTGATCCTTTACTGCCCCGCCGGACTACTGCACCGCGCACCGCACCGCACCGCGATAACGATATATATGTGTGTGTATGCTGCCTGTATATGGGTTATGGCCCTCGGGGCCGATGGGTAATATCACAGATTAAACAACATTGCCGACACGCACGACCTTGGTCTCTGCAGGCACAATGCAAACACAGTCCTCACCCAGGCACACACACACACACACAGCGAGAGATCACACCAAGCCGAGAGAACAAGCCGCGAGAATTGGGTAGGGTCGCTCTCCGAAGAAGTCTTTCTATGTCGCATGTTTGTAAACTGAAAATTCGGTAGCATGTTTTCACAACATGTCGCCCAATTTACCCTTTCACGGTTTTCCGGCTGCCGTTCCTTATATCTATCTCCCTGTTTATTATGCTTGTAACTGCATCTCTCACTCTCTCTCCCGTCTCACTCTGCCTGTTGCGTGTGGAAATGTTAGTGCGGCTCGTTCGGTTCGGTTTTGTAGCTCTACGCCGGGTTGTGCTATATGATTAGCATCGTTTGATCGACGTCTGTCACAGGGTAGACCCTTTTTAAGTCTTGGGATAACAAAACCAAGTATTGGGGAGTAATATTCTAAAATTACCTAACTGGGAAGAAAAACCGAGTTGGATGGAAATCTTGTTAAGTATAAGATTTTAAAGAGGAATCTACTTCAATCTATGTAATCTTGCATTGTGAAGGCCAGCTATACATATGTGTATATATTGATATTTATTCCTGATCTCAGTCGAGAAACTTTTCGATCCCTAACAATCCAGGCAGTGCGTCGGATTCAGATTAAGGTCTTTAGAAATATGGGATTTTTTAATGGAAAACTACTTTAATTTATATTATATATATACATATATTCCTGAACTCTCAAGACGAGAGTATTTCCTTACAGAACTGAGAAGTGAAAACGATTTGAATTAAAAACCTTAGAAATACGATATTGCCGGCATATACTTCAATTTATATCACCTATGTACCTATATATTCCTTATCAAAGTCAACTTTATTTGCGGCTCAGACTTTAAACAAACGTGAATTATTTTGCAATAGTCTGACCTCATAAATCTTGAACAAATCCCTTGTCGATTAAGATAGAAAACCTCGAAAACCCAACTCGAGCCTTATCTAATCTCAGTCTCATCTGTTGTCGCTGTGCCACCTCATTAGATCACACAGTTTTGACAAATTTCCCGAAGAGCAACTTCGAACCGGTTATATGGGATTGATCTTATCCCGACGGCGGCGGCGGTGGCAGCGGCAGTACCATTTCGTGTCACACTTCTGGAACCCTTTTGCCTCTGACCTGCGTTTTAGCTACTTATCTCTACTCCGGTAGCTGCCTGGGCACCCCCGACAGGGTCGGTTGAGATCAGTCAAAGCTGTCACTGTGTGTATCTGTGTATTTTATGGAACTGCTAATTATGAAAGAGAAATGAGAGACAGTCCGACAACGGTACGAAGCAGTACGACTGTCGGCGGTTCCTTGAACCGGTTCCTTGGAATCAACGAGGAATTAGTGCCGAATTCGATAAAGTTAACTATGCCGAAATTGGGAAATAAAACCAAGATACGTAGCTACTGTAATTTCGAAGTGTGTATCAGGAATTAAAGAAACAAATTTAATGGTTATTGCTATAACGAAGCTGAGAGAGAGTTGAATAATGTTATAGCAATTTTATGGCAAATAATGAGATCATATTCAAAAATTTTGGAGAGGGAAAGAGAAGATGATCTTGAAAGAATATTGAAAACGTGTCAAGAAAATGAACTGCCAGAAAGTATAAGAAAGATCACAAGAAATTACAAGAGTTTTATCGTATATAATGAAGTTAAAGATTCCATTATAGTAAAGTAACAAAATTTGGATAGTATTGAAAGATAAAGAACCGCCTTTAATTAAGCTGCAAAATGGAAGATCAAAATCAAAGGGTTTCGCATAAAGCTTGAGCAGTTTTATAGGAAATAGAGAAAAATATTAATAGATTATTTCTTACATATGTTTTGACTTGAAATTGACTGAAAACTCATTTCTGTCTGAAAGTCTGAAAACTGAATATTTTCGGTATATTTATGTATAGACTCTGTATACTACTGCTATATACAACATATATTTATTATATTTCTGTTTAACATACTTTTTATACTTTATATACTGATATATCTTTAATTTCAATATATGATTCAACTTCAATTTCAATCAGTTTAAGCAATTAAAATAATATTGAAATGAAGTAATTTAATAAAGTAGCTGCCTTCCCCTTCTCCTCCCCCTCCCCTGGCACACTACCGAACAGGTCTCACTCTTTGGGATGAGCGAGTAAGTCATGCGTGCGCTGGATGGATGCGAATCGGAAGAGGAACAGGCTTGGTCACTGGCAGCGGTATTGGGATATGAGTAATGGCAGAGAGGGGGTAGGAGGGATAGAGAGTGGGGAGCTGCTACTGCTGTTATTGTTACCCTTACGCGCATGCAGTGTAGCAGGAGCAGCACAGGAGCTGGTTGGGGATGCTGCGGTCTGCCGATGCTGCCTGCAATTTGCGCAATGTAATTTAATTAATGACAACAACAACGACGACGATGAGAATGAAGATGAGGATGAGGATGCGGGAGCGGTAGCGGGAGCGGGAAAAAATATGCAAATCGTTTGTATTTTGTGTCGTGCGACTGCGACTGGCCAAGGCTGCAGCCGGAGGAGCAGCAGTGGCAACTGTTGCCGGCGTGGTAGCTGCAACCGAAGCTGGAGCTGGAGCTGGAGCTGGATCTGGAGCGGGAGCTGTGGTTGGGTGTCGCACAACCAACACCTACAGAGAGACAGTGAGTCAGTTGGCTGGGCGAGAGACGGAGAGAGAGGGGGGGGCAACCTGTCGCAGCTGCTGCTCTCGGGGATTGGCTGCGTCGCTATTGGCTGCGCTGCTGCTGCTGCTACTGCTGTTGTTGTTGATTATGTTGTTGACAACAGGCGTTACGCATTTTACGTATATTACGCAAATATTTATATAATGCAGCAGGTAAATTTACACACACACACGCACACACACAGCATAATGCATATGCACACACGCCCACGGCCATTCGCAGCCAGAGCCAGCAGCAGGTGCGGAAGCAGAAGGAGGAGCAGGAGCAGAAGAGAACAGCACAGCACAGAACAACTGGACGTGCGCACGTTGGGGCCGCGGGACAGCGGGGACAGTGGGGACAGCGGGGACAGTGGGACAGTGCCTTGTTTAAATGCTTGTTCGCAAAATATTTATTTTGCCCTGCTCTGCCTGTGAACGGACGAGCAAATACATTGAGGCATTTAAGTAATTACAGCACTTAATTTTTCATATTGATTTTGCAAATTTATTAAAACTTAATCAATTGTTTAATCACACCAGCAGGTGAAGTCGGGGGCGTAGGAAGTGCAGGAACCTACACACAGTATGCAGCTGCAGGGCAGGAAACGGATATGAAGTATAGTTATATGTAGAAGTTATAGATATATTCATAAAATTACAAATAGTAGCTACCATGAAACTCATGGAAAGAATATATTCAAGCTGAGCCTGAAGACTGATTACTACGATATAAACGAGTAGTTTTCTTCTTTTTCCTTTATAGATAAGCTACAAAATCTTCGCATTGAATGAGAAACTATAACTCTATATTTGCTTTTATTAAAATACTGTACGAAAATAGATACTTTAGCTAGATATATTTGTTAGATTGGCCTATATTTTAATTTTCTCACTCTCGACCTATCTTACGCGCAATAGGACTCAAGCGACGCGTCGTCGTGAGCGCAGGCAGCGCTGCTTGGAACCATGGAAAACGTTGGCTTGATTTACGGCTGTCGATTTTGCTCGATTCAATTGAAATTTGGAGCATAGAAGCATATAGTATTTATCTAAGCATATGTTAAAGCAGAAAGTTGTGTTCCAAATAATACGCATAAAATGGGCAAATTTGTATGATAAGCTCATAAAAATTTCCATAGATACTTCTACTATGCAACGCTTATAAATAATTTAAAAATAATTTACTTACTTTCATAATCATATTTATAAACATATTTTTAATCACGTTCCCCTCACCCACGACGTGAAATACAGATTCCGAAGCTCACTTGACTAAGAAGCGAACAGTAGTTGGATTGCTTGTATGACCTTGATACGATGGCAACATTTATGGAGCTAAGCCCATTAGAAGTGCTTAAAGTCAAAGGTTCAATTGTTTATGCAGATTGGCAAATGAGCCTACGGGGAAGAGGGAGGCGTGAAACGAAGGCGAAGACGGAGTTGAGTCTGAGTCGTAGTCCAAGTCAGCTTCAGCATCGGCGTTTTTCCACTTGTCCAAAAAAGTTGTTCGTTTACTTCTGTCCAAAAATACAGGCACAACAAGCATGCACACACACACACACACACACACACACACACACACACGCACACACACACACACACACACTGGAGTCACACACAGAGAGTCACACTCACCTGTGCCTGCTTCATGTTCCCATGAAATGTAAATTAAAATGTCGAATTAATTGCCCAAGTACAAGATGAGATGAGGTAGCAGCAGGGAGGTGGGGCAAATCGAGCTGGAGATGGAGCTGCGACGACGACGACTGGCAGCGAGGCCGGCTGCTTCTTGGTATTCTCCCAGCCTCCGCACCGTTGCTCCGCTCCGACACGAGCAACTAACGAGATTCAATCAGCGAGCACTTTACCAGCAATTTCTATGTCATTAAAATTAAGTATATTTACTTACTCGGAATCGAAGTTGTCTCATGTCTTTGCCACACTGTTTTGTACTCTCATGATGTACCTGAGAGTGGCCAGAGTTGCCACCGCAGCCACCGCTACGAGCGCTGCTTCGGGAGGGGGGGCAATGCTGGCAATTACCCAAAATCTGAATGCATTTTATGATGATTAAGGGGTCGAGATGCGATGAGACTGAGAATGCTGCAGTCTTCGAAGCGATTCCAAGACCTTAAACTAATCAGTTTTGTTCTATCGACCTCAGAAGATAATATACCCCCTCCCCTGTAGGACTCATGTAACTGCAGCCCGCTCTACAGCTTCCCCCGTCTATCGATAACCGGATTTGTGCTCAAGTGTTGACAAACAGCGCAATTAACAATTAGTTACTCGACCTATCGCACATCTATGCCGGCACCTAATCATATACCATATACCATACGGTATATCTATACTCGGAATATTATAGGTTTATAGGCACCGCCACAGACTGTATTACAGTCATTTTCATGTCGAGAAGGTTGTCCGATTGCATTTCCCGTGCAATTTCGTCATTGAACTGCGCCGATTGCACGTTTACAGCTTGTACAGCTCGATTATAAAATAATATCGATTCTTTTATGGAGTTATTGTATTTCAGGTGAAAACAGAACAATTCAGTATATTTTAAAAACTTTGCGATATATAGATATATTTTCGAATACGTTAAATTCTTAACTCGCAAAGCTCGCCTGGTAACGAATCTAGAAAATAATTTGCTGGCATACTCTGAGTTTTATATATATATGATCTACTATGAACCTAAGATCTTATATATATAATACTATCTTAAGCATTTTGAAGTAGTTCTTTAAAGAATTATTGCAAGAACCTTTACTTATTTGAATATATCTTATCATATATTATAATTAGCTCATTATTTCCTGAAGATTTAAGATCTTATACATTTGTGTAAAAACTTTCTTGAAGCCTTCGGAATCTATTTACTATATAAAGTTAGGAAATAAACCTTCACTAAAATGCTTGTGCTTAGCTCTAACTGACAACTTCCTCATAATTTAATTTCTATGCAAGCTTAAACTTTCCATTCCTTCCCCTCTCTCCCCCACCACTATTCGCCTTTGATCCCTGCGCATCATTCCATGGCAAGCTGCCTTTTCTATGCAGATGTCGTACGCCTGTCAAGTGCCACACAGAACTGGACATTGTTTCGCAATGACAGCAACGCACTGTATCTGCAGCTGTATCTATGTATCTGTATCTCTTTTCTGGTGCTGTATAAGTATCTCTATCTCTTTATATGTATCTGTATCTATGCACACGCGTATCTGTTGCCAAATGCGCTGACTGTGTGTGGCCAAAACGAGCTAAAAATTTGTGCAAAACAGTTGATCCTATTTCAAACGTCAAGTTAACGCGACGAGGCACGTCGCTGCATGTCTCTGCACGCGTCCGTCTCCATCTCCGAGACTCACTTGACTGTCACATCTCAATAACCCTCGAGTGGTTTTCAATTGTCTCCAAAAATAAACGCATTTGCATCCCCCCAGCGATGAAACAGACTCGAAGACACAGAGAGACAAATAGACGGGGAGTCGCTCTCCGCGTAGACCCCGACAAATTTCAATCCCAATCGCAATCCCATTTGAAATGTTAATTTTTAACGCTTTGTACATTTTTCTAATATTTCATAAGTCGGCAAAAAATGATGAAGAAGAAGAAGAAGAAGCTCAAAACGAGATGAGACGAGGCGAAACCTTTTCCCGTCGACTGTCGCATCCGTCGCATCGCAACCACTCGAATACAAAAGTCACCCACTTGCCCGGCACCAACCCCCTCGCCCTCACCCGCCGCCCTCCCTTTGCCCCTTCACTCGTGACATCATCCAATTCAGAAAACTTAAAAGTAAATAGATCCCCAGAGAGACAAGAGACGAGACGAGACGAGACGGGACGGGACGAGGAGAGAGCGCTGCCATTTCATGCTTTCGCTGTCTTTGTCATTGTGGTTGTCTTTGTGTCGCGGCATGTGTGTGCTGTGTATAAGTGTGTAGCTGTGTGTGTGTTTATAGCTTTGTGTGTGTGTGTGTGTCTCAAGTGACAATGCTGCCAAGGATCAGCTCATAATGTGGCAAGCATTTAGCTGTCTCGACAGACTGACGGATTGCTCCCTTGCTCGCTCTCGCATCCTTAACAAGCTCTTCCCACTCTCTCGCTCTCCCTTGCTCTCCCTTGCTCACTCCCTGTCTCTATCGCACTTGACATTTTCACAATCTTCACGCATTCATGTCAATTTTGCGGTTTCGGTTTCGTTTTCATGAACATTTTCGTGTGTGCTTCAGATTCGGATGAGGATTTTGATACGTTTACGGATACGGAATTTGCCACATTATTCTCCATACACTCCTGTCGTTCTAATGAGCTCCCATCTTGTTACCAACTCCTCTCATAATCCCCATTTTCCACCTCCTTCGCCCATTCGAGTCGCTTATGCCATGTGAAGTATTTTATGAACTCGCCTTGGATACAAGTATTACGAGTGTTCCCACAACAATATGATATTAAAGTAAACTAATTGGTTTAATTAAGCTTTGGGAAATAGTTTTGCTAATATTGGAACAATTGAAGAGGGTATTATGTAGTTGTTTTAATTAAAACTATGATTGCCTATAAGAAAACTTTGGCATAACTTTAGAAATTTTCTCTAGAAAGATTTCTAAAATAGAACTTGGAAATTTTTAAAAAAGTCTATAGAAAACCCATTTTAAGGGCCTCGTTATAGAGATTTTATATTTATTGTCTTTAAAGCTATGTTAGAGTAAGTTTTCGGATAGATTTCTATGATTTTAATTAATGTAACTTAAAACTGTTATATAAATCTCTAGAAATCGTTGTAAGGAAGATCTAACATATTATATTTGAAGCTGTTTTCCTTCTTCTAAGATTAGATATCTATCACATTTTATTATATATGATTTCACACACTATATCGAATAGTTTTTATAGGTATAAACTTTATTTTATGCCTTGATAATGAATTTAATTTGAATTGCCTTGCCTGCCCACCCAACCCCACGTAATTCTCGCTCTCTAGCACCTTTTTCGCGTTTCTATCCGTTTAGTCCGCGCATGCCGTGGGGTAATTTGCGTACAAAACAATGCACAATGTGTCATAAAGCGGATCGTTATTATGTTCAGAACGCGATCATTATGCCATGATCTTTCCCAGAATTCAAAGGGCAAACGACGCAGCAACCCATAGCGATTCGAGTGATAGAAAAACTCTGTAAAACTATTTAGAAACAAAAAAAATCCCAATTTTCCCAATAAATCACTTGACCACGCGAAAGTCTCCCATTTTTTATCTTTTCGAAATCCCGCCCCAAAATGACAAGTCATGTGCTGATTAATGTTTTTTCTAAAGTTTTTTTGCTTGATTTTTTTTATTGTTCAAGTGGATGGTAACTGCGAGGGGTAGGAAGTGGAATAAATCATTATGGAATACACAAATTCATAGGGAGCAATTTACGTTGATCGAACTATAACATTTTTTAACTTTTTGACTACAGGCCGAAGGGAGTTTTAGGGGGTTCGGGGGACATTAACACACAAGATATGTTTTTGTTTTTTCATTAAATATATTCATATTCATTCATATTCATAGTAGTTATTCATATGCTTAGACAAGAGTTAGTTACAAGTACAGATACAAATACAAGTACAGTAGTTATTGGCTATGAAAAAAAATTGCTCTTTGCACTTAAGAATTACATAATAATAATATATACTATACGATTGTGAGTGTGTGTGTGTGTGGTGAGTGTATGTGGGTGTATGTGTGTCATGAATGAGTGTGTGTGAGTGTAGAATTGCTTTATTCACTGCTAAATTATGAATACTTCGTTGTACGTTGCGCGCAGCGAAAGAGGGACAGCTCGCGGCTTATGGGAGCGAGAGTGAGTAGGGTAGAGTGTGCCAGTGTTGGCACACTATAGCCAGCTCGCTCCGTCCCCTGCCTCTCCCTCCCCCTCTCCACACTGCACTTGCACTGAGGAACGGATTTGAATACTTTACACTTAGATGTCGCATTATCCTAAGATTAAAACATATCTCTCTCTTGCTTTCTTTCTATTTCTTTCTCCCTATCTCTCTTTCTTCATCTCTCTTTCCTCCTCTCTTGAAAAAAAAAAACATTAGTTTTACGTCCACAAAAAAAATCGATATATATAACACAAGTACGAGTAGAAAAGCTAGTGTTCCGGCTACATAATAAGATCAGATGCATCTGCTGCCTTCTCCTTCTCCTGCTGCATCGCCTGCTGCCTTCTCCATTCCATGGAGATTAGACAGAGATGGCTGCATTGGTGGGCGGCATGTCGCTGTACTGGGACTGCGATTGCGGCGTCGTTGCTGTCGTTGGCGGCGTCTTCAGGTTCAGGCTCGCATTGCTGCTAGACAGCAAAATGCTGCGATACACCTCGGAGAACAGATTCCAGGGAGCAGCAGCGGCAGCGGCGGCGGCAGCAGAGGCGGCAGATGAAGGCGACGACTGCGCTGCCGACTGCGTTGACTGCGCCGCGGCGGCAGCGGCGGCAGCAAACATCTGTGTTTGCAGCAAATCCATGCCAAAGAGCAAAGCTGGCGGCGATGCAGGAGCAAATGGAGCATGAGCCACGGGACTGGTACTGCTGATGGCTGCAGCCGAGGCGGAGGGTGAGGCTGCCTGCAGCTGCTTGGACAGATCGTGCGCCTGCTCCTCCACGCTGCCCCCGCTGATCCTGCCCAGCTCGCAGCTATCGCTATCCATATCCAGTTCCATTTTAATGGCCGTCGTAGCGCTAGAGGATTCGTGTGAGACGCTGGAGGTGCTGCTGGAGTTGTGACGACGACGCTTGCCCAGCAAACGCTCCATGGAGAAGCCGCTGCCACCGCAGGGACTCGGTGAACGCTTCGAGCGGCGCTGCTGCTCTTGCTCCGGCTGCGCAGGGACTGGCGTAGCTGCTGGAAGTTCCACTCCTCCATCGCGTCGCTTATGCAGACTAAAGTCGAGGGGCTGCTCGCTGCGCTCCTCCTCCTCCTCATCGCAGCTCAGCTGACTGTTGTTGCTCGTCAGGCTGAGGCTGCAGTGCAGCTCCGCCTCCGTTTCCGCCTCCACTTCCGCATCGCTGTGACAATCCTGACTAGCTGGACTGGAGCTGTTCGCATGCATATCCACATACACATAGACGCCATCGTCCTCCACATCCTGATCCTGATCGGCATCCCCGTCGCCCTCACCCTCCCCCTCCGCATCCAGCTCCGCGTGGGCATCGACAAAGAGCCGCTCGTGCTGTGCGCGACTAGTGAGCAGGCCGAGATTATGCAATCCCGTCTGACCAGCAAACATGGCGTGAGCAGCAGCTGCAGCCGGTCCATAGCCGACGCCAGGATGTGCGTGATGTGGATGCGCATGGGGATGAGCATGTGGATGATGCGGCGGTGGTGGCAGCAGGCCGGGAAACGCTGCAGCCGCCGGAAACACGGGAAACTGTTGAGCAGTGCGTCCATCGTGCGGTGAAATCTTGCGACGTATATGCGGTGAATGCAGCTTGGGATTGGGATTAGCGCTGTGCCTGTTCCTCGAGCGACGCGAGCTGAAGACCATGTTGCATCCATCCACGGTGCACTTGTGCATCTCGCGCAGATGCACGGCAGAGAAGTGAATCTTGAGGGCGCCCTTGTCGCAGAAGGTCTTGAAACAGATGGAACACTGCACCCGCTTCTTGCCCGTCGCCGGATTGATGAACTGCCCCGCCAGATTGATCGGCGGAGATCCCCAGCGCTTTGGTTTCGCACTCGAGGCGGATGCACTGCTGGAGTTGGAGTTGGCAAGGGAAGCGGTGGTGCCCGGCGAGCTGGCTGGAGATTTGGCACCGCCGCCCATGTGTGGATGCGGTGGCGGTGGCGGTGCGTGCGTGTGTGGATGTCCCGGATGTCCCAGCAGATAAGCGGGTGGCATGAAGGGATTCATAAGGCGGTCCATTGCGGTGTGTGTGAGTGTGTGTGTAAGGTTTGTGATTGCTGTAAGAAGAGAGAGAGAGAGAGAAGAAAAGGTTCGTGATTAGCAAAGTTGGCAAGCAATAAGATACAAAAGTATCTGATAGATACAAAGTTACAGTGAACTCACAAAAATGTTTACAGCCAAATTCTGAGTAAAAGATACAAAAGTATTTATAAGATACAAAAGTATCTGTTAGAGGCAAATATATCTATGAGCTATAAATGCTTATGTAGCGCAACAAAGTGATTGCTTGGCATTAAGAACACATACTAATTGCCAGGTATCTGCAGGATACAAATCTATCTACATGTATGAGCTCTGAATGTATCTATGATGCACGCAAGTGTCTAGAGATTCCTAGCACGTCAAAATAATTGTATTTCAGAAATGTATAGGTAAGTTACAAAAGTATCTGTAAGTTACCAAAATCTCTAAAGTATCAAAATAATTGTAAACTAAATGTATTTAGTATCTGCAAGTTTCTAAAGTATCTTTGCGGCTGCTGCCGTCGGCAAATCAAAGCAGCGCGCACACACATAGAACGTCATATCTTCCACAGCAGCCGCCGCTGCTGATGTCAACGCGGCCACTGGGAGCAGGGTGAAGGGGCAGGGAACAGGGAAGTGGCAATGGGCACAACTGGCGAGTCGAGATTCGATTCCAAAGTGCGGAGGATGTCAATCAAAAGCTCAGCGAGTCACTCGGTCAATCGAAGCTGGAGAAAGAGGAGCAGGGGCAGGGGCAGGGACGGCGGGGGCAGAGGTCAAGGCAGCAGCCAGCAGTAACGGGAAAATCCTAATCAGAATCTAATGAGGGGTAAACGGAAAAGTGGTGGCGGCAGGCAGAGGGGGGAGTGGCAGTTGCTGTGACAGCTGCGAAAAAAAAAGTTGCGCAACTTTTGTGACTTTTGCGACTTTTTTTGTGTGTGTATCTGTGTGTGTGTTATCACATCGTTGAGGCTTAACTGGGCATGCCACTACCCCCTGCCCACACACTGGCCCCCCCTCTTCCGCAAGGCATATATGACAGGCAGCGGGCCATGGCAATTTGCGATTTCAAAATATTTTTTGCTGCGCAATTAAACCGTGGGGACACTACGACAGCAGCCACAGACTGGGCACAGTGGAGCAGATCGACATTTTTATACCCGCTACTCGAAGAGTATAAGGGTATTATAACTTTGTGCCAACCGAAAATGTTTGTAACAGGCAGAAGGAGACATCTCCGACCCCATAAAGTATATATATTCTGAATCAGCATGAACAGCCGAGTCGATATAGCCATGTCCGTCTGTCCGTCTGTCCGTCTGTCCGTCTGTCCGTCTGTCCGTCTGTCCGTCTGTCCGTCTGTCCGTCTGTCTGTCCGTATGAAAACCTAGATCTCAGCTATTATAAGAGCTAGAGCTACCAAATTTGGAGACAATATGTGTTAATTATGCCCGCAGATCAAGTTTATTTTGGATTTTTGCCACGCCTCCATCCGCCCCCAAAAATCGATAATAAATCGATAATAGCTGCAAATATAGCTCTACAGCATTCATTTTTTATCCATGTGATAAAAACCACCATCCGGGCGTGTTGCGAAAGTTTCAATAAGATCGGCCGATAAATAAGGAAGATATTCAAGAAATAGTATTGCCTTGTGGCCATGTGCCTGTGTCGGTTTTTCCTAATGTTAGTACCCGAGTTCAACACCAGCAGCAGACAACTTTTTTTTAATTATGTGGCAACTTTTTTTTAAATTATGTGGCAACTTTTTTTTTAATTATGTGCACCGAAAATATTCATGGTGCAATTTTATCGGTTATTGCGAAAGAAGTGCAGTGGTCGAGTGGTGATGGTAGTTGACTGTTCAGCGAGACGTCCGGAGTTCAACTCCTGGGTGTGCCTGGGCGACTTAAATTTATTTTTTTGTATCTTATATTTTTTTTTTATTTTATAGTGTGTTGCAAAATTCAAAATAAATTTTTAGTATATTTAAAGCCACTTAAAATCGAAAGAGACATTGAGCAGCAACACAAAATACAAACGACAAATCTAATTAGATATGTTGAGATGTATTGTGAGGCAGCATATATGTATGTATGTATAGGCGTCTCTATCACACATGCATAATTTATAACTGCAGAGTAATAAAAGCAAAGGGCAACATCCAATAAGAATCGAGTGGAACTTGCATAGGCAAAACAAATTAGAGACGGAAAGAAATAAAAAACAAGAACGCATTGTTCACATTTGGCACGTGTTTTTCCGAAGAATTGTAGCGGGTATATCACAGTCGAGTCAGCTCGACTGTAGCCTTTCCGACTTGTTTCTATATATTTTCTTATACATGCATAAATGTAGATATATGTAGCTGCAATCTGCAGATCTACAGCCGAACCCAACACGCGCTCTTGACAATTTCCAAAGAAAAACCAACTACAAATTGAACTTGGCACCACTGTTGAGGGGCGTGAAGTGGCGGACAGTGGCGTGCAGGGGGGGTAGACTTCGCTACTTGTATCGTACATGTCACATTTATCTGCAAACCCAATTCGACTGCTCCAGAGAGTGTCTCCGCCTGCCGCCGTCGCCTTAGCTCATTTGCTTCGACCAAAATCTTTTACAGCTTTTTCGGGCCCCATTAAAACCACAAGGTGGAGAGGGGG
This sequence comes from Zaprionus inermis, assembly GCA_018151445.1. NCBI lineage: Eukaryota > Metazoa > Arthropoda > Insecta > Diptera > Drosophilidae > Zaprionus > Zaprionus inermis. The sequence goes on from JAECXD010001052.1 coordinate 5,185,988, forward strand.
AAGAGGCAAAAGGGGGCAACATGCTGGTGATCGGCAGCTAGTCCAAGTGACTTTTTTTTATTGTTGTTGTCGGTGTTGCTGTTGCTGTTGCTGCTGCCTGCTACTGTGGTAATTGTGAATGACGATCGCGCGCGCTGAGGCGACGTCGAATTTGATGGCCAAAAGGCTGATGAAGGGGGGGAGAGAGATCAGGAGGGGTGCAAAGAGGGAGTCGAGAGGTAGCTGACCACACGATGGGGACAATTGTTAACGCGACGACGATGGGCATCGCGGCTTCTCAGTCTCAGCAGCATCTACACGATCATCATCATCGTGTTGCTCATGTTCACTTTGGGTGCCGCGATCTCTGCCTCGTCTATCGCTTGGAATCAATCTTAAATACCCCCGGACAAGCACATGTGTGTGCCAATGTCAGACACGCACACACACACACACGCGTACAGAGCAGACTAGTAATTTGTACAATCTACAATCTGTCCCACTGTACTGCATATTTCAGCAGTAAATCATGTCGCTAAAACTAAAAGTTGCGCGTTTTTCTAAGGATTAGCTAGATATATTCAAATTTGTTTACTATATCTATAACTATATACAATATACCTATGCTTTATATGCTATAGACCGATAGAGCGTGAGATCAGTGAGGTGAGCAAGAGAAAAAAGTGTTTTAATTCTTACAAAACAATCTATGCAGAGTTCTTTATAAAGTTCATCATTTTTCAGCGCATTTTATGTCTTATATATGTATGTGTATATGTTCAAATATATTCTGAATATGTTATATAGATGGCAACATATCTTTTTTCTCATACTGATCGCACTGATGATCAGTAAGAGAAAAAAGATTTATATTATATTTATGACAGAAATTCACTATTTTTATGCTACTATGCATTGGACATTGGACATTATTAAATTAAAAAGTGGTAAAAACTAAATTTCCGTTAAAAACTATTTTTTTTTTTCTATTTTTGAACAGCAAATTTATAAAAGCAACTATTATTTTGATCAGTAGTGTATGTCTAAGAGTTCTTAAGTTGAGCTATGCGCGCCACGGTGCTTCTGCAGCTGTAGCACAGTGGGGCAAGTCTACATAGACGCGGATTAAGCGCTGTTTTGGCTCGCATTTTATGGGGCAACTCATTAGAAGCGATACTAACTATAACAACAGCAGCAGCAGCATCATTTAATGTGCAATGCAGGTGTGTGTGTATGTCGGTGTCTGTGTGTGTGGTGTGTGTGTATGAACATGGGGTAATTATTTTTGTCAAGCGCTTAAGACAACTACAAAAAAACCAATCACAACTTTTGATGGCCAGCAGCGTTGTCTTTTTACTCAGCTCATTCGTTATTTTTCTTTTTTCTACTTTTATTATTGAAAGTCACAAATTCCAAGAAGGAGAGAGAGACACCACAGAGAGAGGGACAGACAAGATAAGGATCATAATGCAGCTAGTTCACTCTGTACGGAGCCAATTGCACTGTTCTAACCTCATTTATAGAGCTCAAAATTAAAAAAAAAATGTTTTTTCGCGGTAGCCGACGGCAAATTGATAACATATTTTTTTAAATTATTTTATAAAATTAATTTGTTTTTACTTACAGTATTTGTTCCTCTTTTGTTTGGCTTGTTGTACTTCAGCTTTTTCTTGTGTTTTGTTTTTCTTTTGAATTTAACAATTTTTTGTTTTTGTGTTTTTCACCAAAAAAATTTCAATTCTCTTCTGCACATATTTTGGTTTGATTTGTTGTTTTTCTTTGTTTTTGAATTGAGCAAAATGTTTTTTTTTATTAAATTTAACCGTTTTTTTATTTTTGCGTTACGCGACGGCAAACGGCGATGGATCTGACGACGTGCACGTACAAGTCTCACGCAGCAAACTGCGAGAGACAAAGCGAGAAGCGCGCGGTAACTGTTATTGTTATGACGGCGGCAACGGCGGCGGGTGACTGTGACTGCGACTGTGTCGGTGACGGTGACTGTGAAGCAGTAGAGAGACGCAGCAGCGGAGGCAGCAGCAGAAGAGATCCACTCCTTCGAAAGTCGTGGGTGACACTGATTGTCGTGCCGCTGCGAGCAGAAAAAATGTAACGACGGCGACGACGACGACAAATGCGACAGCAGCGACAGCGACAGCGGAGACACAAGCAGAGGCAGCAGAAGCAGCGCACACACAGAAACAGACACAGACGACGACGACGACGCACGAGCAGCAGCACGAACGTGAACGAAGGCGCAGGCAGGCACGCACACACGCACAAGCGGCAGCGGGGTGGGTGACACTTTGCTCTCAGCAGCAGCAGCAAGAGAGGAGCAGAGAAGAGCGACGGCAGCGGCAGCGACGAGCAGCAGCGGCAGCAGACACGCAGCAGCGGACAAGTTCAACGTAACTGCCCCACAATTGTCTACCTGAAGCGCAGCGCCGCAGCCAGTAAACGAGCGAGTGAGCGCGTGTGTGTGTGTGTGTGTGTGTGAGAGCAAGAGTATGAGAGAGTGTGTGGCTGCGCTATTGGAATTGGCTTGCAGTTGTGTGCGTGTGTGTGTGTGTTGTTTTTGCCTTTTGCTGCTTGTTTAGCCTGTGTCACATTGTCGTCGTTGGGTCAGCACACACACACACTGACAGAGAGACGCGTAGAGTGTGCGACAGCGCAACTGGCAAGTGTGTCGCAGTCTCAGTCGCACTCGCAGTGCGCTAGCAGAGCAGTCGGCAAAGCAGTGCAATACGAAGAGAGCGAAAATACGAAGCGCTGCTCTTTGCTGCTGCTCGGGCAAATTTGTACGTGCTGTCACGCTGTGTGTGTGCTTCGCTCGCTCTCTCTCTTTTCCCTCTCTCTGCTACGCTCTTTGCGCACGAGTGTGTTTATATGTATGTGTGTTCCTACGTATGCCTGCATATTTATATTAATTGCATTTGCCATAACGGTAGCTGGCCGCACTTCAACTTGCCTCGCATTAAGCTTTAAGCTGTCGCTTAAGAGCGCACGCGGTCAGCCGCTGCCCGCGTGGGCGTTGGCGTTGTCATCTCACACGCACACGCACACGTACACGTATGCACGTACACGAAGCCCACGACAGCCCGAATGGCCGAGCCCGAGACCGAGGCGTGTGAGAGCAGTCGAGCACGCGACAATTTTCGGGGGCCTATTGCCGGCTCGCTTGCACATTGTCGTCTGAGTGGACGAGAGTGGTTGACATGCGACGTATTTGTGTTTGCTGGTCGAGCACACACACACACCCATACAGTCGCACACGTAGCTCACGCAACTTGGACGCGCTCTCTCATTCTCGCTCAGAGGCTCTCTGCATGTGTGTGTGTGGCCACAGCGTAGTGTCATTTGCTCGCCAACCAAAGTGCGCTCTCGCCAGTGTGCGCGCTCTCGCCGCTCTCAGGGGGCCTTGCCGTGTATCAGTGTGTGTGTGTGTGTGTTTGTGTGTGAGTGTCGTGCCATTAGCCAGTCCGCGCGTGTGACAGAGCTGCAACGTGTGCGAATGAAATAGCTATGGCCAAGCCAATTCGTCGTTCGTTGTGTCGTTGCGCCGCCGGCAGCGACGTTGACGCTGGCAGCGCTGCTGCTGCTGCTGCTCTTGTAGCTTACTTGAAATTGCTGTCGTTTTGTCTTCGTCTCATTATGGGGCTGGCGCTGCTTGCTGCTGCTCGCTGCTGCTGCGTCGTCTCGCTGCTTGTTGTTGTCGCCTTCGCCTGCACCACGTAGTTGTTTTTTTTTTGCTCGTTCTTTTTAAAATTTTTGTCATTTGATGTCTTGTCCACTGTGCTGAGGCGACGACGACGACGACAACGCCGACGTTGACTATGGCAGCGCCAGCAGTTGCAGCAGCGACGTCGACAGCGAGTCTGAGCGTGTGTGTGTCCGTCTCTTTTCAGTAAACACCAATGGAATGGCCTGCCTGTGCCACTGTGTGTGTTTGTGTGTGCGAGTGTCGCTCTCTGTGTGAGTGTCTCTCTGTGTGCGTGCGTGTGTATGTGTTAGCACACCTCTCGCTGGCGACGACGACGTCTCTGCTTTACTGGCTATGCGATTGCGCCACAAATTTCTGTGTGTGTGTATGTCACACGAAGCGACACTTTAACATGGGGGCGATTTTTCCTGTCTCCCTCTGCACCAATAGTAAACGAGCGCACACACACACACACACACACACACACAGCAACTCTGGTGACAAAGGCCGCACCCGACGCCGTCGCAAGCAGAGCACACGCAGCAGCAGCAGCAGCTCCTTCTGCTGCCTCTGCTTCCCCTCCTCCTGCTCTGCTTCTTCTGCATTTGATTTGCTTTCGTTTTTTTTCTTGTTCATGTATAAGACGTGATTGTATATGGCTGCCTATGTATAAGAGTGGGTGTGTGTGTGTGTGTGTGGCTCTGCAGGCGATGTCCTTTCGCTGCCTGCATTAACTTGCACGTACATGCACAGGTATGTATGTATGTATGCATGTGCAGTGTGCCCAGCTATATCTGGTATATATAATATACTAACTCTGCTTATGTAATCAATCGAGACTTCTTCTTCTTCTTCTTTACACAGCTGTCCAGCAGCAGCTCAAGAGGGACCTCACCCGCACTAATTGGCAACAAAGTGAGGTTAGAGACGACAACAACACTTGCAACATCTTGAAGCATCGTGCTTAACTTAAAGATCTCTTTAAATTCTCATTTACAGGGTGGGAAAACTTTAATTTTGGTTACTTTTCGCCTGAAACAAGCTAAGTTTCTATTCAACTTGGCCTTTTTGGTATACAAAATAGAGGGAATCTTAATTTGCGTTAGTTTTGGCTTAAAACAAGCTAGAAAAAGCTAAGTTTGCATTCAATTTGGCCCTTTTGTGTATACAAAATAGATGTAGGAGGCACATTTCTTCACACCTTCTTTACACACATTTATTTTCGGATTTGTATACAGAAAACTTAAGAAGTACGTAAAGTTCTCTTTTAAAGAGAGACAGCGGGATTTATATAGGAAAGTTTCTATGGGAAATGTTTTCACATGTGTAGAAAATATAATCATCTAAAATAAAGCTATATCTTCAGTTTGTAAATTTTATACATTAATTTTACTACAAAAATTAAACTATAATAAAAGAATATTTGTATTCAGGTTTAGTATATATTTATACCATGTTCTCTTTATAAAAATAAAAGAAAAACTATCACAAAATACTGAAAATCTTCATTCTAATAAAAAAAGTCTACGACAGATAAGACTATATTACTTAAAGAACCCAACCATAAACCATATTATACCACATATCAATACACCTAAATACCTGCACTACCTTGAGCACGCTATACCATATAATACTCATCCCATCCGCACTTAGCACATCATATACGCCGACACAAAAACACAACATGATGTTGAGCTATTTTTTCGAAATTTTTTTATTACGCAAAAGCGTATTAAAATGATGTTCTATAGATGAGTAAATCGCGCAAAACGAAATTATTATGCCTGGGTGAGGGTGAACGAAAGAGAGATAGATCCATAAAAATACCAAAAATATTTGGTAAACACGCTTAGCGCGTGTGTACTCAAATTTTAGGATTAATGTAAATACAATGTTTAATTTTTCTAGCTATAAATTAGCGTGAACGAGCACCACGAGCTGTCAATTAGTCTAAGGTCAAAAATATAATGTTATTCTGAGTGGGATAATGCTTGAGTTGAGTCATAATATAACACTTGATAAGGTATTCCAAATCTCAGAAAAAACCCAGAGACATTTCACGTTGGTCTCGATTGTTAACTTTTGGTTTGGAAGGGGAAGAGGACTGAAACTGTGAGGGGACAATCAAAAGGTCGTCAAGTGATACAGAATATCTAACAATGATCCCGAACGTACTGACTCAATAGGTGAGCATTATTATCATTATCATCAGGAGGGAGTTTTGGAGAGGGGGAGGAATTGTCTGCTCCCTTTCTATTGCAGTCAACACTTTCCTTTCGATTCCTTTCACTTCATTTGGGGCTTAACTGCCCCAGCCCCCTTTTTTTTGCGCTCTTTCTCGCTCTCTCACACTTTCTTTCACTCTCCCCCTCTCTCTCTCTCTCTCCGCTTTCATTAATCAAAAATTGCCTTTATTCAGCTCGGAGATAAATAATTGCTATCTTATTATGCCGATTGTCGTTGCTGTCGCCGCCGTCGCCGTCGTCTGTCGTCCCACTGTACCCCCCTCTTCGTTCCACTGTGCCCTGCGCACCGTGTCCAAGTTCTTTATAAGCCCGGCACGGCGCCCTTTGTGAAGGCTGCACGAATCGAAATCGAAATCGATCAATCATTTTTCACACTTGGCCCGAGAGAGCGCGTCAAGTGAGTGAGACCCTGCCGAGTGTACAGCACAGATACGCACACACACACACATGCTCCCCCAGTTGGCCCATGAAATCAGTTCTCGTGTCCGAGGCCCAGTTCCATGTCGTATTCCAGCCTCAGCCTCAGATCGTACTTGACTTTCGTGTCAATAAATCGTTTCAGTTCAGATTTTTAAAAATACAATTTACGCCGACACAAATGATATTAAAAATCCATTAATAATCTCCAAGTCCGCATCGATTACGTCTGATTCTTTTGCCTCGACTCGCCTCGCCCGACTCGGGCCTAAAAAAAGAGAGAGAGAGAGAGAGACGGCGACAAAAGGCCATGGGAGTCGTAGTCGGTTCCCGAGCATAGCGCAGCAGACAAAGGCGTCACAACATCTCACATTTAATTACATTTTCAGATCACTCGCTCTACCCATAAAGAATCCGCCCGGCACGCCCACTTTTGCAGTCCGCCATATACTGTTTATTTATGATATTTCAACTTAGATAATCCACTGGATCCATTCTTATGGTCAATTATAGGTAGGCAACTTGAGAAAGTAGTTATGCTATAAGTCTAGGTACTGTGGGAAGCTATGGAAGCTAAAGTTTGTTTGGGTAGAACTTTACTAGTTTTATGTGGCTTAAGATTTTATAGAATATTTCTTGCACTTTGGATATTATAGGCAAGTTTAGAGCAGTCTCAGCCTGAGATAAATAAAAAATCTTAAGTTTTTAAAATCATATTTAGCAGTTTTTTTTTTATTAAAAGTCTTGTTCGTCTTGTTTTATTTTCTAACTCATACTTTTTAAATTAGAAGGAGCACATACATTATAGAACCTTTTAAAAATTCGTGTATACAATCTAATAAATTGAGAAAATATAATAAGATTTTATAAAGCATTGCCTTGTCTGTACATCATATTTTAGTCATGTTTATATAGTTTATAATCAACAAAACTATACTATATTCATGTCTTTTATCTTTAGATATCCTATAGCACCTTCAAAAAATTTAAAAATAGGGGTACAGAAATACTAAAAATAGCGCTTGTACATTTAACCAATATTATTTATATTCTAATGAAATTTTGAGGACAAATATTTATCCAATTGTACCATAGTTTGTACTAATAAATACCTACTGAATAGAATAAAATAAAATAGATAGAACATATAAGACTACATTAAAGTCGGATCTCTGGAAAACTCATATCACTTTCGTTTAGCCAAAAAGTAGTGAAGATATCGACTTAAATTTGTACCATTTATTTTCGTGGTACAGCAGGGTACAGCGGCTTAAAGTTGCAGCACGAAGGCAGCGGAAAAAGAAGAGTTGCTCCACTCCGGGCGGGCTTGAGCAGCGGCAACTGCTACGTCAATGTCAAGCTCAGCTGCGGCAACCGGAGCAGCAGTAGCAGCAGTACCAGAAGCTGTAGCAGTACCGCGACTAAGGCTATAATCCAAAATGAAAGAGATTTGTTTACACGGATGCTGGGCACAGTGCGGTGCGGTACAGTTGCGAGCGGGTGCGTATGCGGTATGCTTGGGTATGGCAACGGGTGCGTGAGCGGGTACGGATACGATTTCGGGTAGAGTGGGTGGCTGGGGTGCTATGTAAAGCCGCTTGCATTGGTCGCTGGGTCACGCTGGCATGCAAGAATGGATATGGATATGAATAATGGCCGAGGGTATGAGTACACTCACACACACACACCCGTACACTCATGTACTGTGGTGATGGTGGTGCAATTATCGCTCGCAGCGCCCTTCAAAAATTTCTCAATGAATGCGTGAAATCTGCGCAAGGGATCGGGTTGAGGTTGAGGTTGGGCTGAGGTGAGGTTGAGGCGGTTCATGTTCGCGTTCGCGTTCGCGTTCGGTTATTGCACAATTCGCGTACACACTCTCAGGTAGCAACTGCCTCTCTGTGTGTGTGTGTGTGTGTATCTGCTGCTAGTTTCCATTGTTATTACCCTTCACCCCCTTCAGGTCTCGCCCAACTCAGCTCGGCTCGGCTCTCGTCTGGTTGCCATGAGGAATATGGCACATAATGTGCCCAATAATTAAGTGAAAGGGTTACAATGGCTTCATGAGAACTTTGCTAACCGGGTGATAAAATTTGCCCGAAAAGGGTTTTCTAACATGTCGTCTGAATTTCATAATGGCCGCCGCCGTCGTCGTTGTCGTCATCGTCGTCGCCGTCGCCTCATAAAAATTGCCAGCTATGTTTATTACACCCAGACCAAGACCGTGCCCGTTTCGGACTCTGGCAGAATTGCCAGGACAACATCGAGCTGCGAGTTCAATGAAGAATGCCGCCTGTAGGATTCCCCGTTCACCCGTTGAGGGGCAGGACGCGAGGCGAACTCGAACTCAATTAAGGAAGCTCAATAAAAACGCGCGCGAGCACAATAAAACTGCGAGACAGAGAGCGAGTGAGATACAGATAGAAGAGGAGAGAGAGAGAGTGCAAAAACGCATTGTGCACGTGGGTACAGGTACTTAGTGAGCGGTACAGCGAGAAAGATATCTTAATTATACCATATAATCGGCGGTAAAACTCAATGAACTATCGAGAAGCAACGACAGTCTGTAGTACGCATTCTTTCATAATGAAAGAGACGCTAGGGTGGACCTTATCGTTGAGTTGCAGATGATACATAGCATTAGAGAACTCTAGAACTACTCGAAAAAATAAAAAAAATATAAAAAAGCAGACATAAAGGTATCTTTCTGTAAAAGTATACAACTATATTCAGCAGATGTTCATATAAACTACATAATAATTTTGATAAGCTATTATAACAGATTAAAGATCGAGTTGAATATGTTTTATACGAAAGAAAAAAAAGAAAGAAAGTTTATGGGATATGTACGATTCGTTTTATTGTTATTTATATATTTATAGACTAGTTTTAACTTTAATAATTATTTTAATACATATATTTAAAAAAAAAAAATTAAGAAATATTACAACACAATGTAAGAATACAGAAATTTCAAGAGTTGTAACTGAGATAATTATAAGACAGATAATAGAAGATATAAATTGGATAGAAATATATTATATTCAAAAATATGAAATGATTTTCGAATATTTTATAGTATTTTAGGGCTAGTTAGAGGATATTATATGCGAATATGAGAAGAAAACAAAACTATGTCTATAGATAATTAGAAAATGAAAATTTTCCGAAAAACCATATAAAGTGCGTAATATAGATAGGCCAGTAAGAATGTTAGAACGATCCGTTTGTGCCGATAAAGAAATTGCACTTAAATGAAATTCAATTAAATCATTTAAGATACGAAATAGTTAGATCGCAAAGGGGAGAGACCCATAGAATTGATCCATTTAAGCGCGAGATACACCATAGCCCATATACCATCCATTTTCCCCGACTTCGTCTTTCGCTCGAGCAGTTTTGTGTGGGTGGCCCGGCATTGTTTTGGCTATGTGCGGAAATGGAAATGGGATCTTGAGCCCTCAGACTGTGCCACATACCATCTGCAATCACAACACATACTATTGGGCCACATTGAATAACCGAATGCGAATAGCGACGATGTCGATGGCGATGGCGATTTGATCTGAATAGAGAGAAAGGCGCGCGCACAAAGCGAGTGCGCTGGTCCAAATAATCCGCAGACCCAGTTACAGATACAGATACATTCACAGAGATACCTTCATATTTTTTTCAAAACAAAATATGATTATTATTGCCTATTGTTGTTGCTCTCGTTGCTGTTGTTGCTGTTGTTGCTGTGCCAGTTGCCATTGTCCGTCCGTCTGCCTGTCAGTTGTAATTATGGCGTAATTGCGCATTGTTACCAGTGCTAATCCTTGAGAGCACCATCTCTCTCTCTCTCTCTCTCTCTCCATTCCCGATCTTCATCTTGATCTCCATCTTTGGTTTCGAAACCGAAGATGCCGCAAACTAAGCCCAGAGAAAGACCACACCCAAACGTCACTCGATATGCCAACTCTGATTCGCATTTAAGTTCTGAATTCGGCTAGAAAATACCGCAACAGATTGACGTAACCATACTATATCATGCGCTCAAACTTCCTCAAAAATCATCAGATTTTCTTGTGGGATAGCTTTATCTTCATTTTTTTATGTCTAGATTGACTAAGCATTAAAATATTTTAAATAAAAAATATTGAAATTTTTTGGACCTTCCATGCTGCTGCCTGGTCTAGCTACCCCCTTGTCAGGTCCCTACCAGGAGTTTCAATACTCCTAACTTACTCAAAAATCATCAGATTCTATTATAGGATGGCTTTATCTTCTTGATTTCACTTTTAGATTGATTTAACATCAAAATATTGTGAATCTAAAATATTGAAATTTTTTGGACCTTCCATGCTGCTGCCTGGTCTTGCTACCCCCTTGTAGGGTCCCTACCAGAAATTCCAATACTCCTAACTTTCTCAAAAATCATCATATTCTAATGTGGGATAGCTTTATCTTCTTGATTTCACTTCTAGATTGATTTAGCATCAAAATATTGTGAATCTAAAATATTGAAATTTTTTGGACCTTCCATGCTGCTTCCTGGTCTTGCTACCCCCTTGTAAGGTCCCTACCAAAACTTCCAATACTCCTAACTTTCTCAAAAATCATCAGATTCTATTGTGGGATGGCTTAATCTTCTTGATTTCACTTCTAGATTGATTTAGCATCAAAATATTGTAAATCTAAAATATTGAAATTTTTTGGACCTTCCATGCTGCAGCTTGGCCTTGCTACCCCCTTGTAGGGTCCCTACCAAAACTTTCAATACTCCTAACTTTCTAAAAAATCATCAGATTCTAATGTGGGATAGCTTTATCTTCTTGATTTCACTTCTAGATTGATTTAGCATCAAAATATTGTAAATCTAAAATATAGACATTTTTTGGACCTTCCATGTTGCTGCCTGGTCTTGCTACCCCCTTGTAAGGTCCCTACCAGGACTTCTAATACTCCTAACTTTCTCAAAAATCATCAGATTCTATCGTGGGATGGCTTTATCTTCTTAATATCACTTCGTAATTGATTTTGCATCAAAATATTGTAAATCTAAAATATTGAAATTTTTTGGACCTTCCATGCTGCTGCTTGGCCTTGCTACCCCCTTGTAGGGTCCCTACCAGAAATTCCAATACTCCTAACTTTCTCAAAAATCATTAGATTCTAATGTGGGATAGCTTTATCTTCTTGATTTCACTTCTAGATTGATTTAGCATCAAAATATTGTAAATCTAAAATATTGACATTTTTTGGACCTTCCATGCTGCTTCCTGGTCTTGCTACCCCCTTGTAAGGTCCCTACCAAAACTTCCAATACTCCTAACTTTCTCAAAAATCATCAGATTCTATTGTGGGATGGCTTAATCTTCTTGATTTCACTTCTAGATTGATTTAGCATCAAAATATTGTAAATCTAAAATATTGAAATTTTTTGGACCTTCCATGCTGCAGCTTGGCCTTGCTACCCCCTTGTAGGGTCCCTACCAAAACTTTCAATACTCCTAACTTTCTAAAAAATCATCAGATTCTAATGTGGGATAGCTTTATCTTCTTGATTTCACTTCTAGATTGATTTAGCATCAAAATATTGTAAATCTAAAATATTGAAATTTTTTGGACCTTCCATGCTGCTGCCTAGCCTGGCTACCCCCTTGTAGGGTCCCTACCAGAAATTCCAATACTCCTAGCTTTCTCAAAAATCATCAGATTCTAATGTGGGATAGCTTTATCTTCTTGATTTCACTTCTAGATTGATTTAGCATCAAAATATTGTAAATCTAAAATATAGACATTTTTTGGACCTTCCATGTTGCTGCCTGGTCTTGCTACCCCCTTGTAAGGTCCCTACCAGGACTTCTAATACTCCTAACTTTCTCAAAAATCATCAGATTCTATCGTGGGATGGCTTTATCTTCTTAATATCACTTCGTAATTGATTTTGCATCAAAATATTGTAAATCTAAAATATTGAAATTTTTTGGACCTTCCATGCTGCTGCTTGGCCTTGCTACCCCCTTGTAGGGTCCCTACCAAAACTTCCAATACTCCTAACTTTCTAAAAAAATCATCAGATTCTAATGTGGGATAGCTTTATCTTCTTGATTTCACTTCTAGATTGATTTAGCATCAAAATATTGTGAATCTAAAATATTGAAATTTTTTGGACCTTCCATGCTGCTGGCTGGTCTTGCTACCCCCTTGTAGGGTCCCTACCAGAAATTCCAATACTCCTAACTTTCTCAAAAATCATCAGATTCTAATGTGGGATAGCTTTATCTTCTTGATTTCACTTCTAGATTGATTTAGCATCAAAATATTGTAAATCTAAAATATTGAAATTTTTTGGACCTTCCATGCTGCTTCCTGGTCTTGCTACCCCCTTGTAAGGTCCCTACCAAAACTTCCAATACTCCTAACTTTCTCAAAAATCATCAGATTCTATTGTGGGATGGCTTAATCTTCTTGATTTCACTTCTAGATTGATTTAGCATCAAAATATTGTAAATCTAAAATATTGAAATTTTTTGGACCTTCCATGCTGCAGCTTGGCCTTGCTACCCCCTTGTAGGGTCCCTACCAAAACTTCCAATACTCCTAACTTTCTAAAAAATCATCAGATTCTAATGTGGGATACTTTTATCTTCTTGATTTCACTTCTAGATTGATTTAGCATCAAAATATTGTAAATCTAAAATATTGAAATTTTTTGGACCTTCCATGCTGCTTCCTGGTCTTGCTACCCCCCTTGTAAGGTCCCTACCAAAACTTCCAATACTCCTAACTTTCTCAAAAATCATCAGATTCTATTGTGGGATGGCTTAATCTTCTTGATTTCACTTCTAGATTGATTTAGCATCAAAATATTGTAAATCTAAAATATTGAAATTTTTTGGACCTTCCATGCTGCAGCTTGGCCTTGCTACCCCCTTGTAGGGTCCCTACCAAAACTTCCAATACTCCTAACTTTCTCAAAAACCATCAGATTCTATCGTAGGATGGTTTTATCTTCTTAATATCACTTCGTAATTGATTTTGCATCAAAATATTGTAAATCTAAAATATTGAAATTTTTTGGACCTTCCATATTGATGCCTAGCCTGGCTACCCCCTTGTAGGGTCCCTACCAGGACTTCCAATACTCCTAACTTCCACAAAAATTATCAGATTCTAACCAAGAGAACCATCTAGAAATCTGCCTAAACTCAAGTATGATATGATTATATATTTTTATGAACTGTCGAACTTGAAAACATTTTGATACAGAGACTCTGCTTGAAGCATCATCGATTCAATCGATTGCAGCAGCATCGTGTAGTATCTTGATATATACTGTTGATTATGGCCACTTAGCGAGGCTTGACTGTGGCTTTTACTCACGACAAGTGCGCTTCAGCGAGTGACTCGACGCGACTCGACCCGACTAGCTCGACTACCCCAACCGAAAGCGAACTGGCGAATTCTCCGCATATCACGGCGGCGTCCTTCATTTTGAATTACACACTCACACACACACACACACACACACACACAGAGGGAGAGACATGAGTGTGCAGATGTGCGAGCACATGCTGTGTGGACTGGGCTAACAACTGTGTGAGTGTGTGTGTGTGCCACCACTTCAGTTCACCCCTAAAAATACAAAACGTTCATCTTGTGGTTCTCATCTGCTCGACAGATCTGCGCCAGGAGAGGGAAGCCAGGGAGAGGATGGGGGGGAGCAGCGAGGGGGATGTGCATCTCCATGTCGCGGTGCATAATTAAAAACTGTAAACCACACAAATAATCCCTGGATAGTAGCACACACAGACAACGACAGCGACAACGACGACGACAGCAACACGTAGTACCATGGTCTCGTGAAGGTCTCAGAGGGTTGTTCCCTCATTAGAAACCCACGATCTTTGCGCAATAGAGCCTCAACTCTGGCGAGCGTATACATAGATATGCCATATGTAATGTACGCCTAGCCAGATAGTTGGGGGTGCAACCTCTAATGTCCTCTAATAGTTTCAGCCCCGACCTATAAGCAATTATTTTACCCGCTCTCCCAGCTCTCTTCTCGACCGTACTCTCCGCGTAGAAACCTACCCCAAATAATGCATAATTATTACTACATGATGTGTGGTCTGCGTCTCCCTCTATACCCGCTAATGTGCTCTATATAGATGTGTGTGTGTGTGTGCGTGTGCCTGGTAAATCAAATCAAATCCACTTCAAGGGACTCAAATCTGTTGTCATTACGAAAAAAGGGAAAAATATACACACAAAATGGAGTTTTAAGCGTTATATGAGGGAAATTAAAATTAAAAATGTTTGATATTATATTATGATGGCATAAAGGAAGTGTATTCTATAAAGATTTGCCTCTCTATGTTTAGCAAGGAAATAAACAATAAAAGTCTCAAAATTGACTAGTAGTAGTAAGAATTACGAAATGATTAAGTAAATCATTACACTATTTATGCAACACACAAAAAAGAGTATAGTTCCCCAGAAACATTTTTCTATTAAGATATAATTATATAGAAAAGTTAGACTCGAAAGTGAGGTTAAGTTATGTGAAATTCTTGACTTTTTAAAATTTTCATAAGTTTTAACTTTTTGAGCAAAAAGGATTGGAAAATGAAATCTTGTGATTTTAAATATTAAATTAAGCCCATAGACTTGAAATTTGTAAAAGATGTCTATTTAAATAATTACAAATAGGGGAAACACAAAGTTTTCTGTAAAATGATGCAACAAAATGATGATAAGACAGTTATTAAATAAAACAAAACTAGAAGGAAATATCTAAAAAATACACATATTTTGATTTATGCTGTAAAATAAGTAAATGTTTATTATTCACACAGATTGGTACATTTATGGGTATAAATATAAATAAGACATTAAATGTAGCATTGCTCCATAAATGAAAACTTAAACAACAAATCATATGGCATAAAAATCGCTTGACTTGCGCCTGAGTTATGATATAGTCTGTAAATTGTTCTATGGATGAGTTGAGTGAGCAGAGAGCGGAGAGCAGACTGGCTGCTGGACGGACGTAGACTTCATTAGAAGCGCAGAACATAAGCTAATTCAAATGAGACGGGATGGCATGGCATGGGGGAAAGGGAGGGGAGAGAGTGGGGCAAAGAGAGAGGTAGAGTCACTGGGGGTAACGACAAGAAAAAGTATTAAAATTTGTAAGCGAATTCATGAAAATTTCCTTCTGGGAATTCATTAGCGTGGCAGGCGGGGACAAGCAATGGGATGGAGAAAAGGTGAAGGGAAGCGAAAGAGTAGAGAAAGGGGAGGGCCAGGGCAGGGCAAAGAAAAAAGACAACAAGCGACAAGCGATGAGAGTTGAGAGTCGAGAGTTTGCGAGAGACAACAAGGACAACAAAAAGGGGTTAAGGCTTGTTTCTATTATGTTATTCTATGACCGTTGCGAGGTACTTGCACTCCCCTTCACCTCTCTCCACGCACCCCCTCCCCTACAAGCCACTGCTTGCTGTGTATCTAATTTGGGCATATTATGAATTTAACCCTTTCGTGTTTGTCGGATATTTAAACAACTGTTTGCACAAAAGTTTAGCCCAGAAGGTCGCAGAGAATTGAAGCTGCGTTCATAATTTCGCGCCCCATACCCCACGAAATTGATTCCACCTAATGCGTATGCCGCAGCCCCTGCTGCTGCTGCTACTACTACGCCTCTGCCTCTGCCTCAGCTCCTTAGACGCTGCCCTTGTGCTTCTGTCTGCCGCAGACTGGCAGCGTGTTTGTGTCTGCCTGAAAGTGAACTTTGCTCTGTGGCGGCCTCCAGTTACCCCCATCCGCACAATGCTCGCCTACGCCCCTGCTTCATTGCAGGCGGAGGCTGGCCTCCGCACATTAATGGGCGACCCATTACCGTGGGGTACGCCAGCGATGTTTTCATTTACTTTGGGCAAAGTTTGTGCCTCTCTTTCTCCCTCTCTCTCCCTCTCACTCTCTTTGTTCTACGGGGGCGGCGGGGATTCTTACGGCTTTCAAGTGAACACTCCGTCGATTTTTCGGGGCTTTTGCTACTTGCAACTCTTGTGACTGCCACAGCGACTGCTAATGATGCCCTTTTCCAGCAATTTAATTGTTAAACAATGGAAACGCTTTTGATTACAAGAAAAACAAAGAGGGCAGGCAGAGCGAGAGGGGACAGCGATGCCGAGACGCATCTTGGGGCATTGTTTTGCTTGGCTGCTCCCCTTTACTACCTCAGCTCTTCCCCCTCATGTTTATTAATTTTTACCTGAGGTTATCTATTTGTCGCGCCAGCAGCAGCTTCCTCAGCTCGTTTAGCCCTTTTTTCTGGCGTTTTTTTTCCGTTGGGGGTTGCAAAAGTTTCGGCTTGTTTTTTTTTTTTGGTTTTTTACTGCTGCGTCGTAAAAATTCTCGTTGTTGTTGTTGTGCCGCAATTTTCATGCTCATTAAATAATTTCAGCGCATGAAAGTTTTCCCCGCTCCATGCCCCTTCCACACCCCACTCCCCTCGATCGCTCTGCAGCAGCTGCAGATGTCCAGGCCGCAAAAGAAGACGTCGTCGTCGTGGGCGTTGAAAAGTTTTTATTGAAAGTTGTAATTTAAATTTATTAGGTTTCACATTTTAATTAATGCGCACTTCTTGCCGTCGCAGCTTACCTCTTGCCCTCTCTCTTACACACGCACTCGCCCACTCATTTTCTCTCTCTCTCTCTCTGTCTCTCTTACTCACTGTATCTATCTTTGTCTTTCTGGTTTGGCACATCGTAAATATTGGAACTCAAGCCACAACTTCCGCTCATCCAACTGCGGCGTAATGTGAGCCCTGCTGAATTTCTCTCTCCCTCTCTCTATATCTCTCTCTCTCTCTCTCCCAATATCTCCCTCTTGCTCTCTCCATCTTCCCCCGCCAACCTGTTTAGAATTATGACAGATATATGTCAAGACGAGCCAAAGTTTTAATTGGTTTAGTGAAAGTGCCGATAACTTTTATATTGATTGAAATTTACACAAGCTTAAAGCAGAATATAAACTTTATAGACAGCCCGATCTTGAACATATGCAAATTTGCAGCTGTTTATGTTTAGCTGTTGATCTATTTATTAGTTATGAACTTAGAAAATTAGTTAGGCATTTTTATATTGCATTGTATAGATAAGAAATTTGTTTTTTTCTTTACCTATCCCAAATTTGCAGATATCACTTCGATAGAGATAAATAGAGTACACAGCAAAAATGAACTTTCCAGCTTAAAAAACGAAAACGCTTGCTTTTCGTATTTTTTAATGATATATAAATTCAATTCGAAGATTAAAATACTGCACTAACTACGAATATTATCACAAAATTTGATGACTCTAGTACGTATAGTCTATGAGATCTGAGCGTTCATACAGACAAACAGACAGGCAGACAGATTGAAAGACAGACAGACGACCAGTCGAAGCGACAGATAGACAGCCAGCCAGGCAGATAGTAAAACAATCGGACAGTAAACTAACCAATCGCCCAACCAACTCTCGTCATTGCAAGCTCTTTGCAGACCCCACAACATTCCTTCGACAACTTTCATATGAATCTCCATTAAGGTCCATCCTTGTGTCTATACAACATCATATTTACGTATAATTATAGACTCTTGTCTGTGTACCTTGCACTTATGTTAATTGAATTCTAACTACGCTCTCTTTCTCCGCGCATTCCCTTTGTTTGTCAAGTCAGCGGAAAATTCGCGGAGACGGAGCTATCGATGTGATTAACCGAATTACGCTGACAAGGTGGAAACGGCAAAGGAAAAAAGCTGTGGAAAGCGCGAAAAACGGCACGAGTATTTATTAATACAAATTAAGATGTTATCGTCTTAAATTGAATTGCAGACCCCCCCCCCCATCCGTCTACTGCCATAGGGAATTCCCCATACCCCGTACCGTACACCTACCCCCCGGGAGATAAAAAATGAGCAGCTTAATGTAGTCAAGGCGCATCAGGAACGCGACTGTAGGTTAGACGGAAAAACGCAACAGAAAAACAAAAACAAATACGAATAAGCTAGTTGAAAGTGAAGATGACTAGTAGATACCCTGTACGGGAATTAAATTATATATTTGTAATGAACACGTAAATGATTAAAAAATTGTATATAAGATGTATATAAGATGCTAAAATGACGAATACCAAATAGATTAGGTGCATTTTTTATTTTTTAATTGGTATTTTCTAAAATATACTACAAAATTGCTAGATAGACAGATATATTTTCATTTCTTTCAGTATTTTTCTTGGCCTTATAGAGATGAAGACGGTGAGGATTGAAAAATCTAAAACATTTGTAAAACTAATTTATATTTTCGAAAACCTATTCAAAACAATTCTTTAGCTTCGAGGGACTCAACAAATCCTCCCTCAACTACAGGGTATTCGCAGGACCCCCTCAGTACCCACGCAGAAGGCGGCTCGCTTGAATTCCCCAACGAATGGCGATGAAAAGCGAAGGGAAAGAAACAGAACAGAAAGAATTGTAATGCGAACACAAAAGTTCACAAATTAGCAAATTTGAGAATCTCGGTGGAAGGTAGCGTGAAGAAGAAGGCAGCAGAAGAAGAAGCGGGGAAGGAGGAGACAAAAATAAAAAGCACAGCGAAACAGCGCACAAAACAAACAAAACACAAATAAGAGCAAAGGGCAGCAGACAACATAAAGCGACCAGGGGGGGGTGCGATGGCAGAGTGGGAGAAGGCGTGGGAGAAAATGAGACAAAGAGTGTGGAGAAGAGAAGGGCAGGGGCAGGACATGCAAAAGGCGCGCACAAATACAAATGTTTTCGCTCGTGTGGAATAGAAATAAAAAGATGAAGCAGAAGCAACAGAAGGAGTAGAGGGAGAAGAAGCGCAATGAAATGAAAGACGCGAAAGAAATGAAAACGTCGTCGCATCCGTCGTGTCACTGGGGTGGCCACTGGGCAGGAGGGGGGTGGTGATAGAAGGCCAGTAAGAGACCCCCAAAGTAGCTAACAAAAAAAGCAACGTAAGGGGAGCAAAGCGCACCGGGGGGAAAAGCGGCAGCAATAATAAACAATTGTGTGCGATGTGGAAATCCGCGATTGTAATCCGCAATTTTTACGGCTTTTGTTTGTCGGCCCGCTCTCCGCCTGCCCTTCGCATCACCATTCAAGCGAGTCTCGGCTATCGGCAACACCATCTTTATTTCATTTTTGAAAACAATCGCAGCACAATCTGCCAGGACAACAAGGATAACACAGGGACAAAACCAGGGACAATGACAACAAAAGTAACGGCAATAATACCGCAAAACAGTTGACTGACTAAGTGACTGCGGGCTGTGGCCCGAGCAGGCGTAGATGGAGTCCCAATTGGAGTCGGAGTGGCAGGCATAGTTGGAGTTGGAAACGGAGTTAGAACAGAAGCTAGAGACGGAGTGGGAGGCGGATTTATAACTGGAGTTTGACTGGCAGTTAGAGCTGGCTCCGGCACTGCAGCTGGAGCCGTAGCTGAAGCCATAGCTGATTACATAGCCATACCCGGAATCTTTTACGTTGTTTTGTTTGCGTTCGGGCACCTGCAACAATGCATCATTGTCTCCGCTTGTCTGTTGCCCCTTAAAGACCGACTGCCGCTTATGCCAGCCCCACAGTACCCTCTCCATTCTCCCTCCATGGCTACTCCTCTTCGCTCCACCCCAATCAACTGTGATTCGACCCGTAATCAGTCCATCGTTGCATTCCGTGCGAGCTTCAATTGCGATTCCAATTCCAAAATTCCGCTCACAAGCATCGACGCATGCCATGGGCCAGGCAAAAGAGGGGTTAAGGGGCAGGCACAGGGGATAAGGGTGTGTGTGCCTGCAACCCTCTCTGTAATTTAACCCCATGCCCAGAATGTCATATGAGCCATCGATAGATGTGTGTGTGAGTGTGAATGTAGGCACAATGCGCGTCGCCGACAACCAATGGCAACTCGTCAGCCCATGGCAGTTCAACAGTTTTGCAAAACCTAACTATGTAGAACTGTGAAAATGTAAGTAATTATAATTTTAACTATTTCAACAAGTTGGTAGGAAAAGCATAAGCAGCTCAAATCTATTAATGGCTATTTTACACCACAAAAATAAGAAAAAGAAAAAGGTTGCAACGTTGGAATTGCACTTTATTTCCGTGTTTTGCCGATTTGCGAAGGAGTGGCCGAATTTCGGAATAAGCTTGTACTACTTGCTATATTAAGACACATTGTCACCAAATTTGATAGCCCTAACTCGTATGGTCTCTGAGTTATAGGCATTCGTACAGACGGATAGACGAATCTGGCAATATTTTTATATACACGCACATATCCTAAGCCTAATTTACTTCAACTGTTGATAATTTTCACAAATCCACACTTTTTGGTATCTCTTTTATTATCTCCGGCGAGTTATTATAAGGACATAAGCAGGGAGGCATCCCCTCTCCCTCTCGCTCGTGCCACAGGGCGATGACAATGCTGACTGTCATTTTCCCCATTAAAATAAAGATAACATTTCCGCGCCGGGTCTCACAAGTATATTACCAGCTTACATGTGTGTACGTGTGTTTGTGTGTGTGTGTATA
Source organism: Zaprionus inermis (assembly GCA_018151445.1). Classification (NCBI taxonomy): domain Eukaryota; kingdom Metazoa; phylum Arthropoda; class Insecta; order Diptera; family Drosophilidae; genus Zaprionus; species Zaprionus inermis. The sequence continues at coordinate 5,206,926 of JAECXD010001052.1, forward strand.
GGTGTGTGATTGTGTGTGAGTGTGTGTGCTGGTGTGTGTGTGTGCGTGTGTTAATGTGCGTGCCGTTAACAGTTGGATAAAAATGTGCTTTTGACACGAGAGCGTCCATTGTAAGCGATACTAAATTGGTTTGTTCCTTGCCGCAGCGAAATGTGAGCATCAATGTGAATGAGAATGTGAATATAATCATGAATAGATGTGAATTACAGCCGAAATTTATACTAAACTGTACAGCTGCTGCGCTACGCCCACACTGCGTGTAGGAACACCCTTCTGTCTCCTCATTTAATCGCAACATAGATTATGCGCTGTAACTCTGCATAGCTGAGGGGAACCAAAGAACTATAAACCAAAATATCTATCAGTTCAGATGCTCAAAAGGAAATCGAGTGAAGTATAACATTTAGTATTGAAATAGTTTATATTTATGGTTAGATATTGTTTTCTTTTAGATTTTATAGTTCTTATGCAGTATAGCTTATATTTCTCATCCCTTTTGGTAACCTTTACCTTTAGCTACCCCTTCTAGCTCTCGTCACGTAACATTTTTTAATCCAAAATTGTGTAATCAAAAAAGTAATCCCCGAACACGCAGCAACTCTAATAAGGTTACCGTATTTTCCAGCGTAGCAACCTAATAATAATCCCGAATTGGAACAAAATGGCATCGAGAATATTGCATTGAGAGTGCAGGCCTAATGTTTACTTATGTATGTCCGATGGGGATGGGGAGGAAGGTAGGCAAGTGTGTGTGTGTGTGTCTGAAATTTCAATGCGATTTGATTGCAAAACGCCATCGCGACGAGCAATGACAGCCGAAGCCTGAAGAGCAAAGAGCTGAGGACAATGAGGATCGTCCTTGTCGAGTGATTATAAAAATTGCACCCTTAAACTATTCCGAGTGTGCCGAGTGTGCCGAGTGTACCGAGTGCCGGGTGCCGGCTCAGCAAACAAAATGTCTTCCATATTTGAAGGATACACTTCCTCCTCCATTTGTGTCTCTCCCTCTTGCAAACGCTTCGTCCCGCTACCCGTTGCCCCTTTCCAACACTCGATGGGTTTATTAAATCAACGTACACGCTGGTAGAGCATCTGCTTAGGGCATAGGGCACTGCCTGACGAAACCTATACAATTATACCATATTTATGCATGGATTGAAATATTGCAAATATTGAAGGAACAGTAAATAAGCAAAATTTCTTATAAATAGGTAAAAAAAAAGCATTACAGGCTAAGGAGAACTTGACAAAAAGTGAAACTCACACTCTCTAAATCATATTATATTTATTGAAATCGACCCTATGAATAATATACATTTAACACTATATTAAACTTAAATATATTGAAAAATTAAAAAAATTAAAAATCACGATTAAATGGGGAACATTTTAAATAAATTCAAATATATATAGGGTGTCAAAATAAGGTAGATTTACAGCTACATGGCATAAAAAAATCGACACAAACCTGACTAAACTCAAGCCTGACCAAGCTGCCAAAAGTGTTGAAAGTGAAAAAAGTTTTCGTCTCTCATAGAGCGTATGCAAAAGTCGACTTTATTCGCGCGTGGCCAACAAATGCGAATGCGTTCAACTCGTTTTGCATTCGTCAGTCGCAGTCGCACGAGCACTCATACTCGCACTCGCACTGCCACTCGCCTTCGCACTCAAGCATTTCAAATTGCGCAAGGATGAATGTGAATGGAGTGATGGTTGGGATGGATGGGATGGAGATGGGATGGCACATCCTGCTCAATCTCGATGCATTGCGTCCGGACGTGGCACCCCAACGGGCTGCGTTCATTGGTGAGTCAACTGCGGATTAATTAAATACTCATATACAAATTGTTGTTGGTCGTGTGGCATAAAAGGACGTGCCAGCGTCGTTCCTGTGTGCACCCTGTGGAATGAATAAAAAGTGAGTAGGGCAGGGGATTCAACTGTGTGGGTTGTGCCCAATGCCATTGTTTTTTATATAACTCAATGCACACCAGTCGGTCAGTACAATGGACACACACACACACGTATACACACACCCATAGTACTATATACATATATATAGTCCCTATATGCAGATGTGAATTCCAATTATGTGTATGATTTGCCCGCTTGGCAAATATTTGCATGCTTTTACCTTTCAGATGCAATTTCGTCGGCTTCTTTTATGAACTAGAACTGGACTGGGTGCTTATGAATACACTCAGACGAAACCGAGTGTACTCACTGACAGAGACAGTGATACAAAAAAAAACAAGAAAGCAAGGCTACCTTCGGCTTGCCGAAGGTTTCATACCCTTGCAGTTATACAAAATATAAAAAATATTTGGATTGCTGCTGGTTTCTGTGGTATTTATTGAACAATTATAACAGTACAGGAAGTCAAGATTTTTACATGATTAAGGCTATGAATCAAACACCTGCTTCGAAAAAAAATAATTCTACCTTTTAATGCTTTTGTACATACCTGGATTTCTTATATACTTAACACAAAATGTTATGAGGAAATGTCTTTGTGTTGTAAAGGATCTGTTGGTCATAAAATATAAATAAATTTGGAAAGTTCTCATTCAAAAATGCGTTTGAATAACAGCTATATGATTTTTTGTTTAACAGCTATATGTAATAGTACTCAGGTTTCCATAAAATTGCAACATGAACCTTCATTAGGCCGATCGTTGATCGTTATAAGTTATAAAAGTTCGATTTCGAACTTTATTATTAGGGACACACTTAGATTTGGATGTGATAAGCCTGATAGCTATATCTTGAAATATAACGAAAATCGGCCGTAGGCTCCATGACAGCTATACGATATATCAGTGCGATCTGGCCCATTCCGACTTATTTAAAGAGGGCAGAAATAAGAAGCTTATGAGCAAAGTTTCATGAAGATAGCTCAATAACTAGGGGACTAATTTGAGTTGCAACAGACACGCGGACTGACTGATTGTTCCTATAACAGCTATAGAATATAAACGTCTGAGATATTTAAATGGAAAAACTAAGGGCGGGTTACTGTATAACATTAAAAAGTATTGATAATGTGCGGTATTTCCAAAAACAAAACAGGTTTGCATACAAAAACCGTGATTTCAGCCGATTGTTCCTATGGCAGCTATATGTTATAGTGGTCCGATTTTGATATAATTTTGACAGCACATTAAGAACGTAATAAGAATAGGATTTGCCAAATCTTGTTGCAATATCTTGAAAAACAACAAAAATCGGCCGATAGCTTCTATGACAGCTATACGATATATCGGTGCGATCTGGCTCTTTCCGACTTATTTACAGCCTACAGCAATAATAAGTTTGTGTGCCAAGTTTCATGAAGATAGCTCAATAACTGGGGGACTAATTTGAGTTGCAACAGACAGACGGACTGACTGATTGTTTCTATAACAGCTATAGAATATAAACGTCTAAGATATTTAAATGGAAAAACTAAGGGCGGGTTACTGTATAACATTAAAAAGTATTGATAATGTGCGGTATTTCCAAAAACAAAACAGGTTTGCATACAAAAACCGTGATTTCAGCCGATTGTTCCTATGGCAGCTATATGTTATAGTGGTCCGATTTTGATATAATTTTGACAGCATATTAAGAACGTAATAAGAATAGGATTTGCCAAATCTTGTTGCAATATCTTGAAAAACAACAAAAATCGGCCGATAGCTTCTATGACAGCTATACGATATATCGGTCCGATCTGGCTCGTTCCGACTTATTTACAGCCTACAGCAATAAGAAGCTTGTATGCCAAGTTTCATGAAGATAGCTCAAAAACTGAGAGACTAGTTTGCGTTGCAACAGACGGACGGACGGACGGACGGACGGACGGACGAACGGACGGACGGACGGACGGACGGACGGACGGACGGACGGACGGACGGACGGACGGACGGACAGACGGACGGACGGACGGACGGACGGACGGACGGACGGACAGACGGACATCCATTTTTCGACTTCTCTGGTGATGCTGATTCAGAATATATATACTTTATAGGGTCGGAGATGTCTCCTAAGGTGCGTTGCAAACTTCTGGCTAAAATTAATATACCCTCTGCAAGGGTATAAAAAGCGAGACGGGGAAACTGACCGAGCTTGAGAGGAAGTCGTTGTCATTCGAGGCGATCTTGAAAACCTTTATGACAATTGCGACGGCAACGAATGTTTCGAATGATTTTCTCGGCTCCCTCTCTCTCTCTCTCTCTCTCTCTCTCTCTCGGTCCCGGTCCCGGTCGAATCTAATGACATTCCGTGTCGCTGTGGTAAAAATCTTTTATAGTCGCAGCATCAGAACCAAAACCTGCAATTAGCGATCCCCTCGTCTCGTATATATATTTGGGTACGTGCTCTAAACCAATTACAGCAAAAGACTGACACGAGTTCCACTCTCTCTCTATACACATACGACATACAGATACAGATATAGTTGGGGTCTCTGCGTGCGAAAGGGGGGGATGGGAGACTTGTGGCCTTTTATTGTCCACATTAGTTGGCAGGCGACCCGTGAGCTTCGCTTTATGCTACCCAGATGATGATCCCATTGATTATGATGGCTCCACAGTTACACGCTCTGCGCAGCTATAGACGCGGAGATGCTCTTTAAGCGGTAGTAGGTATCTTTTTTGAGGTTAAGAAGTGCAGAATCAAATCGACTCGAAGCTTATACAAAACATATTGAAAAATATTTCATATATCTAACTTCTTTTTGAGGTTAAAAATTGCAAATATCTTTCGTAGCTTGTGTATATGTATCTTATTTCTGTCCCATTGTTGAGGTTAGAAAGCGCAGAAATCTATCGACTTAAAGCTTTTACAGAGCATATAGTAGAAGCTTACATATTTCGGATTCCTTTTTAAGGTTAAAAATTGCAAATATCTTTTCATTTGTAGTTTGTTTATAGTATATGAAAGAAACCTGCAGAATAGCTTGTTTCTGTCTCAGGCTTGAGGTTAAAAAGCGCAGATTTCTTTCAGTTTGAAGCATATATAGAGAAGTTTTCTAGAATAATATATATCTCTAACATTTTTTAGCCTGGTATAGTAAATTTCTTTAGATTTGTAGAGCACATAGTGCACAAACCCCACACTCGGTAAGTGTATAATAAGATGTCATTCTTCTCGCATCGTATCTTTATTGCGCCTACTGCTCCAGCTCTAGAAGAGTCTGATGATTGTTATGGTCAAGTTTTTTTCTTTTTTTTCCTTTTTCTTCTCTTTTGTCGCGGCTTTTGTCGTTGGTTTTCGACTTGATTAATTGCAGAACTGGTAGATACATATGTTTGGTCGGAGTATGTGAGTTGACTTTTGTTTTGTTTGACTTTTCGTTGGCTCTTCTTGGGTCTTTTGGGGCGCCTAATGCCAGCCAGGTGTGCCAGGCACTCATCATCTGTGTACCTCTTCCTCTGTCTCTGCCAGATCTCTACCCAAGTACTTGTGATTCAATGCGTGTACCTTAATTATAACGCCATCTCGCATCGCTGCATCATCATTTACAATCAGAGCAACTATTTCGATCCCGAACATGCATCCAGCGAGTCGAATAACACTGAGTAAACTGAGAAGAATTTAAGGTATACTTATGGCAGGCTGAAGTACTGCAAAATTTTTGAGGAAATCTTAAAAGATACAAGTATTGCAAATTCCACATTTAAGTAATAGTATATGTATTTCTGTTGAGTTCCCTTGCATATCTTAATGTTAAACGGATTCTTTACTTATACAATTTTAAGAAAAATTTTAAATATTATATACCAACAACGTTAGATAAGATGATTCCTGTTATAACATCATATAAACCAAATATTACAAAATTTCTTGGACAAGGAATATCAAGTTTTGGAGGCCAAGATATTATTATTTTATATTTAATTATATTAAAGTTCTGCACAACTTGAATATCTTAAAAAAATAAAGAAATCACTATAGAAATCTTCAAATACGATGTATAAAAACTGAAACCAATTTTCCGAATTCGAAATCACTTCTTCCGAAAAGTTGCCCAGTTCCTAAGTTTGTTCGCCTGGAGATTCCCGAGCAAAAATGCAAAATCTTAGCCTAAGACAATTATAATTTTGGAAGAAGCAAAATAGCATAAATAAAGCGGGCGAAGAACAATCAAACAATACGAGATGCCACAATGCAAATCCCATCAACGTCGGATTAGCCCGAAGAAATCAAGAGAAGGGAAATGCGAAACGGACCACGATTATTTTGAACTGGAAAAGGGAAAGGCTAACGCCGGATTTTGGATACGGATGCTTAAGATCAAGGTAAACACAACAGTCGAGCACAATGTGGACACAATGGCACAGTGTTGCGAATGAATAATTATTATAATAGGTCAAGCAGGAGCCGGAGCGGCAGCGGCAGCAGGTTGAACAAAGGCGGGCGAAGAGGTAAACAGGAATCAGGCCCCGGGATCTGCATTGATCCTGCAGAGATGCCGATGCTGCGTATGCCTGCGTAGCGCCATGCGCTAAGGCTAAGGCGCACAGGACACAATAACAAAGCGGGTACCGGCTACCCGCACCACAACGAACCGTACCGCTCCGTACCGCATCAAAGCGACTAACGGTGAGCGGTAAGCGAGCAGCGCAGCAGGCAAAACAAAGCCGAGAGCTGAGCAAAGCGTTAACTACGCGTACCGAGCGAAAAGAGCAGCAGAACGAGAGAGTAAGTGGGAGAGGGAGAGAGAGAGAGAGAGAGGACGAGAGGACCCTTTGCCTGGCCAAGTCGAGGCAGAGCCGCGCTGAGCCGGGGACTACAGTAGCCGCGGCAACAAAAGGCACAAAGGCCAAACACGACTAATTATCCTATTCACAGCGAGTGTGTGTAATTACTCTCGCACTGCCATTGGCAATGGGATTGGCACTGGGTACGGCACTGGGTATTGCACCGGGTACTGCATCGTGCACCCGTGCAGCGTGCACAGTGCACTGCGGCTCTGGGAATTGCACTGACAAACGGCACTTGCTGTGATCTGTGTCCATGATCGATACTTGTCCTGTCAAGCGCCTAGGCTTAGCGACAGCACCTACTACACTGAGAGAAAGCAAGGGGTAAGCAGTATACCCTGAAAGAAATGCCTTACAAGATTTTATAAATATTTATTTTCTTAATTCGTATTTTATTCCTCATGGAATATGAGGAATGAAAAGTTCAATTTTTCTTTAATATACTAAGTATCTACCGTTTTTATCTAGACTAAGTATTATAAGTAGTTTTGGTCTTGAAGGTTTCCTTTTGTATTCCAACTCTGAAAGGCATTGTTTTTAAAAGATATACAGTTCCATAGAATTTTAGCATATTTTATTAGGGAATATTCAAGTTATTAAGATTATTATAATAGTTAAGAGTTCTCTTTTAGAGTTTAGGCACTAGCAGGCTTTATTTTTGAAAGATAAGCAAGTCTGTACAGTTTCAACATATTTTATTATAGAACTATCCAGATATCATGATAATTGAGACCACAACTAAATTCACAAAACAAATCTCGTCTATTTCAAAAATTTCTAACTATTTAAGTAAATCTATTTCCAATATTAATATATTCTGTTTAAACTACTGCAGAAAAACAAATCGTTGAAAGTATTTTTGAGATCTATGCAAAATCTGTGAACTCCATAGAAATCTCTTGCAGTGTAGCACATCCTGCCTGCTGTTATTTTTTTTTTTTGTAATTTGCTGCTGCCGCAGTAGGACCCAAAGCCAATTACCGATTTTATCTGCTGGCAACTGGTAAACGCAGCCTCATCGCTTTAGCACACGGTCCTCCTTCTCCTCCTCCTCCTCACACAGTTCGCAGTTGTTAACTGTTTGTGACAATGGCCAGAGGTCATAGGGCGCACACACTCACCCCCACACACACGCACACGCACAGGCCAGCCCATGCACAGGCACAGGCACAGGCACTTCAAGCAACTGTCGCGGCAACAATTTGTTGACCAGTCCGTTTGTCTATCCCTCTGCCTCTCGGACAGTTCATCAGGGCATCGCTTAGTCCGTCAGTCAGCCAAATGCCAGGGCAACATACGGTAATCATCAATCAAAATCATAGCATCAAACATCAAGCCTCCGACTACAGAGCAACAGCCACAACTACTACTAGCACTACCTGTCCAAATCGGAGTTCGAGTTCGATTTCGAGTCCCCAGTTCGATTCTCGATGCGAAGACAAGTTGTAGCTTGTAACAAACATTCTTTGGGCCGCATTTGGGTGATCATGGGCATGATTTGAAGACTTTGAGACTTGAAGATGAATCGGCCGGATTGTTCGCACCCCGTCGATAAGCAGTTAATTATATTTATTCTCATCCTGTGCTCTCTCTTTTTCTCTGTCTCTCTCTCTCTCTCGCTGTCTACCTTTGGGCGTTACGGCGGCATTCGCTTTGTACCGCATTATTTCCAAGTACGCGTGTCTAGTTGCACTTTCCAGCATTTCATTTTCGATGTTTCGGCGCCAGGAATGATTAATCAATGGCACTCAATACTCACAACATACTCACATAGATACTCACTCACTCACACTCTCTCTCTATCTCTCTCTCTCTCTCTCTCTCTCGCAATGCATTGCAACAGTTAGCTGGCATTGTCTCTGGAGAGGTGCGCGCTGTACTTGAAGGAAAACCGTATAAATCATAATTTCATTCCCAAATTGTACATCGTCAATCAACATAATGAAACACAGCACATCGTGCCCGAATCTACAAGTAATCTACTAGAAGTGAGCCAGCACTTTTGATCGATCAAAGACGCCTCGAGATCACGCTCGCTCCTCCCCGCGTATGCGTAACTGTCTCTGTCTTTGACTCATTTCATGTATCTCATCTCTCTTTTTCTCACTTTGGATAAGAAATATCTATCTGTAGAGGGTAAACTTATAGTTATATAGATATAGTAAAAGTCTTGCAATCAGTTAACATATATCTATGATTTTCTTAAAAAAGTTTTCTATATCTTTTTAATCATCTGTAGAGTAATTTCTATGCAATTCAAGATAATCTCGTAAATTAACTAGCTTGGTTTAAAACCTACAACTTTTCGAGAAAAAGAGAAGAACCCTTTTATACAATATTGAAAACTCCCTCCTATATCGATCCTATACACGCATAATGTACCTACATATATACCGATATATACTTGAAAATTAATCCATTTTTGTTATTGCACCATATTATTATTTTCCTTTTAAAAAGGAGTTGGTAAAAAAAAGTGTATCACGACCGGTGAGGGAACCCGTGCAGACACCCCTTAGACGAATGGGTTATGCGAAAATATCAACCCGTCATTTCCGATGTTCTCTCATTAATGAAATTTTTCATTAGCATAGTAGTAGAAGCTGCCACACAGGGTGGGTACACTGACCGGGTAGACGGCCACACCCCCTTTTCAAATGCGCTTTATTCGAAATCAAAGCGATGTGAAGAAAGCTTTTGTAAAGAGTTCACAAATCGTAAATAAAATATATGTATATGCATATTATATAAAGTAGGTAGCATTTTGGGGGAAGAAGTTCGAATTACAATATGCCACGCATTAATTATATAACGGACGATTACAAGGTACTGCTAAATGGAACATGTAGAACATGTTTTTTTTTACAAGCTAGAAAACCTCTGAAAATTCTTTATAAACTACGAAAGGGGTTTTCTTTTATACAACTATAAACTTGCATATATCTGAAATTCTTTCACCTTTCCTTTTGTAGGTCCCTAAAACTATTAAGCTGAACTCTTCTTCTAACAAAGTTCCTGGCTTTTCTAGAAAATACCTTTATATTGTTCTGCATAACTCGCAATATTCGACTTTATATCGGTCGATTCTAGCTACTTAGGTCAATAGATGGCGCTCGTGTACCACTGATCACGCGGTTAGTGTCTTTGCTAAGGTAACAGTGTGACCATACACACATGTAGCTATAAATGGTCACCCTAGAAAAGTCTTGCTCAAGGATCTTCTAACTATTTCAACTGCCTATGCCATTTCCCTGCCACAAACCCAGCTAGTCCAATCGAATTTCATGCTAATTATTTATAAGCATCCTCCCATGCCTTTTCCACAAACCACATCCCCCCCTTTCCCCAGCGGGACGATCACAGTGTACTCATTTGGAGAAATTTGAACCAGAAATCCAATTTCAGTTGCAGGTCCCATCTGCAGCAGAGAAGAAGTTGGCTTGCGAATGGCGGGTGGGGCAGAAATAACAATATTATGGCAGACGATGTCCACATGAACAACATCAAAGCCCCGTCCTGTTCCTGTTCCTGTTTCCATTCCTGTTTATCTAAGTATAATGGATAATGTGTTGCGTCGGCGGAATGTCAAAATAAAAAGTGTTTCGAGCGCAATCAATTGAAATTAATTTGCATAAAGGAATGTCCGCATAGGCATTCTCCGGGCGACTTCCGACTCTGACTCCGAGCGGTACTGGGACTGGGACTGGGACTCGGGTCTCCATGGGGCAGCTAACCGTTACTGGTGTCGTGTAGTCACGGCAGGGGGCGTGTGTGTTGTTGTTGTTGCGGTGCGACCTGGGGATAAGTTTGCTCTTTGTTGCTTGATTTGTGGCAGGCTACCACCCCGCACCAAACACTCCGCTACTCTACGCATCCCTCCCCCCTCAAAGTCGTCTTTACAATTAGATTTTAATTTGTGCATAATGAGCCGGGAATGGGAATCCAAACAGAAACAGAAGCTAAACCGACGCAGGAAGCGGGCAGAGCCGAAACCGAAAGCTGCAAACAATTTGCGCACCCGATACACCCGTTACACCCACTACACCCGTTTTGTGCGCTCGGTAACTCAGTGACAAACCGTTTTTGCGCGCACATGCTTCGTGCCACCAGCTTCCACCTTCGTCTCCGTCTCCGACGCCGAAAACGGCAAAGGGCAAACGGCTCCGGCTCCAACTCCAGCTCCAGCTCCAGCTCCAGCTTCGGCATGCGTACGCATGGCCCAGGGGCATTTTCGGCTCGCAGCCCGAGTCGAGTTTAGGGTTTAAAATTAATTAAGCGGAAGCGAGCGAGCACGTTTGATTGTTTTAGACAGTTCCTGATTTTTCTAAAATTCATTCTCATTTCATTTAATATCCGGTAAATGCGAACGATGCCGCGTCCCGTCGAATGACTTTCGCATAAAGCGCCGAAAACGCCACAAGCACTACGTATGTTCGTAATTCCCGAATGCTGCTCTCCGGGAATTCGCGCCCGTTCGCGCGTACTGCACAATTTAAAGCAAAATTTCCGACTGATGCTTTAATGTAGCATAATTATAACGGCATAATTAGCTATGCTGCGGCTCGTTTAAGTCGTTTACAGTACCTTAAAGCTTTAATCTTACGACTTGTAGGGTTTCATCACTTTCAAGTATTGTACTTCATGCATTTCAACTGTATATACCTAGGCAAGGTGCTGCATCTCGCATACTATATATAAAGTACTACCTTTAAGGTACTGCGCATAGGGAACTATACATTTAAACCTATACAGAAGATTAGTACCCTTATCACAGTGTATAGTTAAGAAGGTTCTACAAGCTACCTCAGCGGTACTCTACAATTCTATACCATGCCATACAATATTCCGCAACGATTCTACAAGGTAGCACGAGGTACACTGCAATTCTATAGCATACTATACAATAAAAACATTATACAATATTATAAGGTAGAAAAACACAGCAATAAAAAAACGGCCATACCATATGAGAGTGTATTATAGGGTACTATACTGTACGGAACCTTACGTAAGGCTAAAACCAATAGTGCGGCCTGGGGCTGTACTGTTACGCTATAAAAGACACCTCAAGGTACTTCCCCTGCCACTCAAGGGTTATGTAAAGTTGTCTAGACTGCAGACTAATGCAGCTCAGGGTGCTACCACATCTCTTTACTCATCTCGTCTCCGACAAGGTTACGTTACTCTATCATAAGCAACTCATTCCAAAAACATATAGTATATTGTTACGATTCCAATTTGCTGGGAGATGGAAACCCAAAACAGCTTCGAGCGGGGTCCATCTGTGATGAGTTGACAAAATGTCGGAAAATTTGAATCTGCAATTACCAACAGGGTCTGGTTTAATTAATGAGAGTGACTTGTGCTATGCAGGTTCGGAAATATTGGTAACGTTTTCTTCGATTTTAGCGACTCATCATGGCGCGGCCCAACGACTCTTCACACACACACGCGCACTCAAACAGTGTGTGTGTGTTTACTGTCACTTAGCCATTAGATTACAGGATTCCGGAGTTTCGCAGGTCCGGGATTTTGGGCTTGGGTCCCGTTCCGTTCCGTCGATGCAGTGTGTGCTCAAGTATGGCAGGACCCAATGACAGACTGTCCCCGGCGTAATATGCAATGCAAACAGAGATGAAACAAAGCAAATCACGCAAGCAACTGCCGTGTGGCAACAATAATTGAAAACTCCCACCCCGCACCCGGCACAACCGCGCCACACCACACTTTCCCCCACCACCCACGTGTGACAATCATCAATCATTTAGGTGTTGCTTGTGTTGCGTGATGTTTGACTGCTGTTGCAGCGCCAATGGACACGAATCTGGGACACTCACTGGGGCTACAGGTCAAATACACACACACACACACACACACACACACACACACACACACACACATTCACACTCACAGTACTCACGCACACCACGCACACACCCCACAGTTCACAGGACAAGGGCGCGCTAATTCGTTCTACTCCCAAAAATCGAGGACAAACCAAACTTTTTCATTCGATTAGCAATAGTTTCATTTCGGCAGATTTAAGGTATGTTTTAATATAGATGTATCAAGAAGTCTCTGTATATTTCGAATGCTTAAATTGCGATCATACACCGCAAAATTGCGATTAACTGAGTACTTGTATCGCAATTACTTAAGTAAAAATGCGTTGTTTTTCGAATGCGATTACTCGGTAGGGACCTTTGATATGTGTTATAAATTAATATGATATATAAGATACTTGATCAACATTACAAACCTTAGCTTCCTCTCTCCAAGCAAAATTGTTGCACTGGATACTTTTCAGAAACGAAATCGAATGGAAAACGCGGAACACCCTTAATGATGCGAGTACATTAGTTAATGCGATCCTCTGCTTAAGGCTTGCAAGCTTTATTTTTATTTTTATCTTTATCTTTATATTTATCTTTATTTTTGTGTGTACACACCGGTTTCTTCTTGTTTTTTTTTTGTATTTTGTTTTGTTTTATGAGGCTCTCGACTTGCAGACTTCTAATTGAAAAGAGGTTGAGCAAATAAACACAAATCGTAATAAAAGTTTATATGCAATAAATATTTTTGTCGGGTACCCGGCGAAGGTGGGGGCGGGTGCGGAGGGTGGGGTCGGCAGCAATAGCGTTGAGCGCAGTTGCTTTTGAATTTTTCATTCGAAAAATAAAATTGAAAATTCAATTTCGCAATCATTTTGGCACCCCAGACACCGACCGGGCCCGGTACAGGCGTCACTCCGCCCCTGTTGCAGCTACCCTTGCTGGAGATTAAAAACGACAAAACTCCTGACAACACAGAACGAGCGAGTCTGGCACCGGGAAACACACAAACACCCAAACACACAGCCCCCGGTCCCGGCCTGTTGCTGTTTCGCGCCGACGACATTCGGAGTCATTTCGAATGGGTTGAGTATTTGTTCGTGGTGGTGCATCCAGAGCTGGACCTCGGTCTCGGTACTGCACAGATAGTAATTGCCAGGAGTTGAAAGTTTGCCCAGTTAGCATACGGATTTAGCCCTAGCCCAGTAGCTCGACTATCCAGCGTATTGCCGTAATAATAATTAAAATAAAAAACTTTTTTCTCAGCCAGGCAAAAAAAAAAATAGAAGGGATTTCCTCGCTGGGACTTAAAGACAACGAGACTCGAAACCCTTTTAAAGAGTTGCCATTTACCCAAATGGATTCCCAACTAAGTACGAGATGGCGAGACTGGCGAGGATGAGGGGCATTATTAATTAACCCGTTGTTAGCCTGTAGCGTCGTACTCATTTGTTGCAGCTTTTTTTAAATTATGCACCTATTAATGTTTAAAGCGCCCAGACGGCCCACAAAACCCCACTGCACCCACCCTACCCGAAATAGCCCATAAACCTTTATGTATATAGCACCATTGGCCAACCGTTGTCAAGGAATTGAAATTATGACCACACTCCGTTAAGGGTCAACATGTTCATAAATATTTGCATAATTATGCGGCCATACCAAAAAAACGAAAAAAGGTCCTCGGATTGAGTTAACTGAGAGATCATAAGGTCGCAAAATGTGCAGATATTTCTTATGGAACTGGAAGAAGAGCAAGTTGTGAAAACAGGAATTCCATCAAATCTGTCGCTATCTAAGCTAACCAAACTATAGATAATAATAATAAAACTGACGTAGAAGGTTCTCGAATTAAGTTAAGAGATCATAAGATCACAAAATGTGCGGATATTTCTCGGGGAAATGGTTTTGGAAAGAAAAAGTGGCGGATTGAGAATGCTATGATATGCAAAACTTTAAATTCTACATAAAGCTAACTCTACCCAAGCTGCCTTTAACTATTCTTTTGCTTTATATTCCTTATTCCCAATTATTTCCTTGATTCGAAAAGGAAATTCGATTGCTTTCGCAAAATTAAACTACACCCTGGCAAAACTCAGCAAGAAAAAAATTACGCAAACGGAAAAGACTTTGAGAAAAAATAAACTACAAATATCCTAAACAAAATTCGAGAATGGTAGAACTGAAAAGAGAATGTGCGGCACAAACAATCGGAAAACTATTCAAGCCAAAGGGAAACTTTAAGAACTGAGCCGAATTCGAATTCCGAACATGTTGTCCTTGTGAGTTCATAAACTCAATACAGACACACGGACAGACATACGAGTTTATTTGTAGAGTGAGTAAGTTCCTTGTAGAGTTAATCACAGACTGAAGACTGGAGCAAAGTTTGGAGCATTCAACCGCAAGCGCCGCCACCACCGTCGACGTCGTCGCAGCAGCCATTTAAGGAAACGTTTTCAATTAGGGCCAAAATACCTTAAGGTAATGTTGAAATCACTTAAAGAAATGATAATCACTTTGTACACACACGTTTAGCTCCTCGGGGCTGCTCACTTGCTCACAAGTGGAGGCAAAGACAGTCGAGTCCTTAGTTCGGTTCGGTTCAGTTCAGTTGTTTTTGTAGTGGATTAACCCGAGCGCAAAAGAAATAAATTCACCTGCAGATGCTGACGAGTGCTGGTTAGCAGCAGCAGTAGCACAGCCTCCCCCAGCAGTTGTGGTACATTCCCCTCCCCCTCCCGCTCTCTCCGCGCAGGTTGAGGCATGCCACTACGCACATGGCAGAGGGCAAGGCAACCCCACAGACACAGGGTGGACCTGCTGCGGAATGTGTGGAAGAAGGTAATTTAGTAAATAATAGGGTCAAAGACAAATATTGTTGCTCGTAGAGCTCGCAATGAGCTCTCGGCATGTTTTGTGCGTGAAAAGCGTGTGTAAGTTACTCGGCGGCAATTGAGCACGATTAACTGGGCATAGTAGGCAGCGCATAGCGTGCAGCAAGTGGCAAGTTAGCTTCGGCTTAGCCCGAAAACGGCTAAACATATTTTAGGTAGACGTCTGTCTCGTGAATTGGGCTCTATCGCCCCACAGGCTGTTTGTTACTGTCTCTTTGAATAATGATTTGACAATTTAGCCATTTATTGTGAAAGCCGGCTTATATAAACTAGCGGATACCCTGTAAAACGTGTGTTTTAACATAACAAATACTGTTTTGCTACTAACTAACATTTGTTTCGACACTTTTCTATCTAAAAATTCCTGTTCTTTATAAAACATTTATGCTACAGATACAAAAATATCTTCAAGATACTCTCGATAAGATACATACCCAGAAAGCATGTGCGAAGACTGTCCTAGATCTTCTAGACTTAACTCCCTGGCAACGCCCCTGTTGTGCTTATGAATTTGGGATTGCCCCAAAAAGTATGCTATGAAAGGTTTCGCTTTGGCTGTAGATCATAGGGTGGCAATCTGTGCGTAACCGCCTTAGCCTTTTAATTTTGGGTTGCCCAAAAAGTATGCTATGATTTGTGCCAATTAAACTGTAGATCACAAGGTTGCAACCTAAATAACATATAGACTACAAAACTTTCTCGTTTCAGCGATTGTACGTCAGATGTTTATCACATATATTTATATTTTCAAAAACATTTTTTATGAATGTGACATGCTTTATAGTAGCGCTGCCTTGCCCACGTTTACCCACCCGAGACTGACTAACAGTAACTTCTAATCAAAGAGAGTAATGTTTAAAAGTAATATTATGTTTTTTTTTTTTCATTTTCTTACTTGCTCCAAAAATTTTTTAATGTACGATTTTGTGGCTTTTTAGAACGGCTTTTCATACTGCCCTCCCCCGTCCAAGCTGGACCCGCAGAAGCTATGACGTGGTGCAGGGGGAAATGGGCCAAACTTGTTCTTTGATGCAACATTTTCTTAGCTCTCCACGCCCCCGTTTTCCAAGTTGTTGTTGTTTTTCTTCTCGAAGCAAGGAGGCAGGAGTGTTGGAAGCGCGGCTGGGAGTGGGACAGTGTGGTAACTGCCAGGTGGAGAGGGAGGGGGGATTGGTGCGACGGACATTAAGTAGTAGAATGTTGTCTTTATAACACTGTGAACACAAACAAAGAAAAGGTCACAGCATGCCGTCGGCACAACAACAACAAGTCAGAAAGGAACTCACCCCGAGCAACAATTTTTCAATAAATTAGGTTTCTTTACAGATTCCTTTCCTTGACGTCGCGCCTCGTCTGCGCATCCATTTAAGTCGCCGCGACGACGACGACGACGGCGGCATGTGGCCAAAGCAATTCACCCCATATTTGTTTTGGCTTTCGCCGTACGCAAACGAGGGCGAAACTTTTCCAACTCCAGTCCACGCCCGACTCCCCAGTCCTCTTCCACTTCCGGGTCCAAGTCCAGGTCAGTTTCGAAGGGCCGCCTGGGGGCCAAAAATGCGCTGCAGTAGTCGCTGATTTATGTTCTTTTTAATGTGGCCTAAGTAAATGTCATTTAATTACACCCGATTTAATGGAATTTTACGCATTATCGGTAAATTTTTTGGAAAAACTTCCTGCTCAAGGCATTTTTCTTTTCAGTGCTTTCTCTACCTCCCTCCCTCCCTCTCTCTCTCTCTCTCTTTCTCTGTGCCTTACTTAGCCCTTGGCCTTTTAACAAGTCAACTGCGGTCTTACGCGCCGCCTTCCTGCCTGCCAGGCTTTATGGGTCTCGTGGGGTCGCAAAAAGTCGCGGCAAATCGCTCTAGCCAGATCACAGATGCGACATTGCGACTACATCAAAAGGAATCCGCGGCACTCGCACAAAGAGCAAAACAAAATATTTGTCTGCAGCATAGTTTACAGATTTCGTTATGCAAAAGACAAGCAAAGCAACTTGACTGTGTGCTTTATAGAACTCTAAAGTGAAATGAAAAGCTCTTAAAATTGCTGCGAAATTATGAAAATTTCAATTTAATGCGTTGTAGGAGTGCTTAGAGCAAAGATAAGGTTTGGGTACACCGCAAACACCGCAATCAATGATTCAATAAAAAATTAATCTTTTATTAATAGTGCTTAATACTTACTTATTCACTCATAAAAACTCTAAATGCTCAATCACTTAGTGATAGTACTCAACGCACATGCATTCACTTGTGAAGGTACTCAAAAAAGTACTCACTGATCCATTGACTATACAATCTTGATTTCAATAGCTCGTACGATCTCTCAGCTTAATAAAACTAGAGCAAGCAGGCAAAACATAACTTCTATCTCATCTGCAATCCAAATTTGTCTGCACTTTTTCCACCCCACGCGTAATACCCCCATTTATCATACTTTAAACAGTCAAAACGACCTGTGGCTGGTAAAGATGTCTAAGAAATAGCGCCACTAATAAAAAAGCCGACAAAAAAACAGCTAAATCGGATTTTCTGGTCAAGTTCCCAGGCTAATTATGGCCGACAGTAGGTGACTAATCTGCTAGATATTACAAGAGTGTAGCGGTAAATGAGGCGAGAGCGCATATTTCACAGCACACGGCACACGGCACATGGTCCGCCTGGCCAGGCCTGGCCTAGCCGGGTCACATCTGTCCCAGAATCAGAACGAAATTGCTTCGCTTTCGGACACTTCTCTCTCTCTCGACACTCGCGACGCGGGGTCAGATTGGGATCGTGGGTCGAGGGTGAGTTGCATATTTCAACGTGGCAATATTTTGCGCCAGCTACAGCAATAGCTCACTGATTGGATGGCAGTCGGCAGGAATTAATAGGGAGGGGGGAATGTGGTTGGACCCGAGCAGGAGCATTAAAAAGCCTTGTCCCAAGCTGTTAGCAGGAAGGTAATTGCTATAAAATTGCTCTGTAATTGCCGCCTAGAAACAAATAGCCGTCACATTAATAAAAACAAAAAAGTAAAAATGCGGTCTTTTAAAGCCACGCCCACACCGCCTCCTCCTTCTCTTCCTCGCGACACGGCCCCACTCGACGCTGGTGACGCTGTGATGTGGGTCCAACACTTTGCTCGACACCACCAGGAACAACCTTCTCCACTCCCTTGCCGCCGTCCAGCTCTCATTGTTCCTCCAGCTTTATTTAATTAGACGCTCACAAACCAATTAATCAATTTCGGGTCTGCCCGTTTCCCTGCTGTTCCGCTACCGTTCGGGCCAGCTCAACCCTAGAGCGTGTTCCGCGTTGTGTCTCCTTGTCCATTGTCAATGTCAAATTATGTACACTTTTATGCTAAAATTAAGTAAGGCCAGCCCCCATCCCGGAATCTTTGTAAACTGTAATTGTAACTGTAATGAAGAGAGTGCGAGTGCGAGTGCGAGAGAATCTTTGGCAAAAGTTACAACACTGGAAAAGAATAAATAAAATCCCGTTAAGACCATTTATCACCCGACAATTTGTGTGCACCCAATTTTGTTTTGCTGTTGACGTGATATTATTTACAGAGGACTGATTTCACCCTCTCGAGCTGCTGCTAACCGCATTTACGTAGTGCCCCCAACTACGTGTAGCGTGTACCAGCTCGGTGAGAGGGTCCCGTTTACACAATCGCGGCTCCAAAGCGATCTGATTACACAAAAAAAGCAGTTTGAAAATAATTGCAATTAATAAAAGTCGACGTAAGCTGAAATCAACAGGTATGTGGGTGATATACGATAATACGATATGTCCATATTGTATATAGATTAATAGATTTTTTTAATGTGAATTTTTTCTATTTACTGGTTTTGAAATAGGAGTATAATTAATATGAGAATGCTTTTTGTTAAGTAACTTATATTTCAGAAATGTTTTTTTGCATGCGGTGTTTCTTTTACCTCGCAAACACCGCAAATACCGCATATACAATTCAATGAATAGGTTAGTATTTTAGGCAAAAGCGAGTGAGTGATGGGTATCGCTTATAAAAACAGAGTAGATCGGTAGTAAATACTAGGTATACATAATACCAATATAGATCAACTGTAAAAATAAGATCAAGAAATGTGTTAGAATATTTATAAATGAAACAAAAGCAAGGCAAGTATATGGGTACTCATGTGAAAAACATAGAAAAAGGTCTTTAAAAATTCAAAACCCGCTGATTATAGAAACAAACCTGAGACTAAAGGCACAAAATCGCAAACCAGCTCGAAAAATCTCGACTTGCGAAATCCTATGGCAATAATAACATAAACATAGTTGAACTTTCGCAAATCCGATTGCGAATACCCCGATTGCACATATGTTTATGGGGTCGCATAACAAATAAGCAGGGCAAATTGTGCCGAAAATTAAATCTTATTGTTTATTAAAGTACCGAAGAAATTTCCTCGGGGAGCCTTATCATGTGTCGCCCAAATAAAGCGTCATCTTGCTTCTTTCGCGTATGCCACGCCTTCGCCTCCTCCCCCACTTGACTTAATGTGTGACTGGCAATTTGTGTGCAATAATACAATGTAATATGGAGAATGTGGAAGGGGGAGGGGGTGGAGAGCCGAGAGCGGAAACAGACAATAAAATATGCAACACAAGTGTAAATGAAATGCTAAAGGTGAAGCAGGTTGCCTCACCAGCCCTTCGCCCCATTCCCCAAGCCTCCTCATGCCACGCAAAATTTGCATATTAAAAATTTAGCACATGCACTTTGCCAGGGGCGTAGTGGGTAGAAGAGGGGGGTGGGAGGATGGGGGGGCAATAAACGCGTGTAGTCGATGCTAATGCGACCATTACCATCGTGTAAAATTCATGATCTCATGCAAATCCAGACAATCCGCATGCCACGCACACCTCCTCCGATAAAATTCGCAACTTTTGGTGACAAGCGACGAGGCACGATGGCACTGCCAAAGGGCAAGAAGTGGGTGGGGTGGGGAGGGGGTGCGAGAAGCTGGAGCTGAATCCAGAGCCGGAACCGTAGCTGGAGCCAGCTGATGGCAAGTGCTGCTGGCTCTGACGTTGCCAGCCGCAGTGAAGGTGTCATAAAAATCCTATTATGCACATTACAATATCAAAGGAGGCGGCAGTGAAGGCGGCGGGACCAGCGATTGCCATGCTGAATCCCCTGGAGGAAATGCGTAACATGCGAATGCGATTGCGACGTCCGCGCAAAGGGCGCAACCGAAATAAGAAGGCATGGTTGGAGGGGAGGGGGGACATAACGAACGGTAAATGGTAACAGCGGTAGCAGCACCACCACCAACAACATCAGGCGCAACCAGCGAGGTGGTCTACGCTCGACCACGCCCGGACGAGGGTTGCCATCGCAGTTGTGATAAATGAAAAAAAAAATAAACAGTTATACCCTGTTATACCCAATACCCTGATTGCATATAGCCCAATGCTCAGAAAAATTTCTGGGTTTGTCCATGAGATACCTTGCTTATCAACATATCAATCCCTCTCTTTTTCAGTAGTCTTTTGTTTTAACCTCAACAAAGATTGTTATTATTTATTTATTTATTTATTGAGATTTCTAAGCTTTGCATCCTATATTTGTTTTTTCCTCTGATTTATCCATATTTAATAATAATTATGTAGAAGAAAAATCTTTTCTTAAATTAAAGCAATCCATTTAAGTTCATTAATTTTGGAAATGTTTTTTACTATATTTTAAGATTTTTGAGACATTTTCTTTGTTTTAAAATGGTTTTTGTCTGTCTCTAAGTAAAGTCTAAAATTTTTATATAGAAAAATAAATAATTATTATTATTTTTTTTTAAAATACATGCTATTGATTTTGCAGTTTTATGTTTATATATTAATATATATATATTACACATATTAAATATTATATATATATTCTAAAGATATATCTAAATTAAAACTATAGTAAGACCATCGCTATTTATACTCTGCGAACTCGATCACCACTTGCTATTCTATATTCAGTTTCCACACCCGAACAACTTCTCGTACCACCCTCGCCTGGCGCTGAGGACCAAGTGTCTTCTGACGGATCTGGCGTAATAAAATGAAGCAACCAGAAGATTTTTAATAAATTTGCAAGCAAATCAACCACTGCCGAAAAGGTGTCCTGGCTGCCGCCGCCACTGGCTTCCAGAAACCGAAGCCGAAGCAGAAGCCAATGCCAAAGTTAGAGGGCCAGAAACATCAGCAACAACACCCAGAGCGACATAAATTATGACAAAATATGAACCATTGAACCCAGGAAGGGAAGGGGAGAGGACCACGGGGGCCTTCCACTTCCGCTCGATGCTGCGGCGACACGAAGCTGGTCGCGGATGCTGCTGCTGCTGCTCCGGATGCGAATGCGTGTGCAGAGGGTGCGTATTTTAATGCGTTGGGTGCCGCGCGAAAAAGTGGCAAAACATAAAAGGGAGCAGCGCGGAGCGCATAATAAGCAAATTATAGAACGTTTAGAAGGGACACAGCCCATAGCCCCCCGCGGGGTGGGGTGTGGCGTGGCGGGGCAGGAAGAAACAGAGGAAGCAGAAGTTCAAGGCAAACATCGCGCGTAGACGACGACAACGATGTTCCGTCATTATGGCCAGAAGGAAGTGCGGCCAATGCAAATTTACATTTATTTAAGCAACACAGCAACAATAACCAAAGCGGGGCAGGTGGTGAGGTGGCGCGGTGGCGCGGTGGCGAGGGAAACGCACAATAAATTGTTTCTATTACTTACGTCTACACGGCAATGAAGCGGTAAACACACAAATTTTATAACCCCGCCGCAATTTTCCAAAATTATTCTACGCCGGAATAGTCGAATTATTTCAGCATCGACGACGTTCTGCGTACGGCAGCTGCCCAAGTGGTGCTATTTCTATGTAAGGCAGTGTGACTTTCAATTTGATTTCAAGGCAGCGCTGCAAAGTATGCTATGAAATGCAAGTGTAGCCGGAACTGGGTAATATCAAGGCGGCGCTGGATAGTATGCTATGCAATACAAGTGAGGCTGGAATTGGCCGCACATTTTAATCAATTATAAATATAGCCTTAATAAAATTTAAAAAAAAAAAATAAACTTATAAGAATATTCAAAATTGTCATATTCAAGCATTGTTTTTCTAATTTTAAAACCGTATACTGATCAGTCTTAGAAGATTATATATTTTCCAAGATATTTCTTTGTGATACAATACATTTATAGACCATGCCACACCATCTAAGCAGATATATGCCTTACTGTCAATAAATAAGCCTATTCACTATTAAATATTCCCATTTATGGCACCAGCTGCTGCCTTGGGACCTTGCCCATTTCCAAGTGCCCATAAAGCATGCACTACTATAATTTACGTATATTTTTTGCATAGATATATTTTTTATGAAAAACATTAACAAATACGTGCCAACAAAACGTAAATGTGATTTGCGAGCTTGCTCCAAAGGGTTAAGGGTTTAGGGAACCCATGGAAAGAATCTTTCAACAGCTGAGTTTTTCGATAGTCTAATAAACGATATGGTATATGAATGAATGCATAAAAAAAAGTTAGTATTTCTCAAAAACCTTAAAAACTCAGGAAAAACTACAAAGCAGTTTAGTATTATCTTTAAATTATTATAAAACTAAAAACCATATAATATTGATGTATTTGCTCATTATAGAAGACATTCTACTGTTCCATCTAACATTTCTAGAAGTTTATGTAATGCACAAATATCAATATCCAATTCATATCGCATCATATCTAAAGAAAAGTTTATCCACTCTGAAAATTGGATTACTTAACCGTAAAAAGGCGGCGGCGCATGGCATCAGCTCAAACAGCCCTCGCTCGATTTGGTAATTTAATTTATTTAAACTTTTCCGCCATTGAGCTGCATATAAATTCATAAAGTCAATCCGGTGGGGCCGCAACTATGTATAATAAATTGAAAAGAATCCCTTGAAAAAAAAGAAACTGAAATAAAATTTTTTACGACCAGCCCGAGCTGGTCTAACCTCACCTTAAGCTCAGCATCAGGTTGAGGTTGAGGTTTGGGTTTGGGTTTGGTTTTTTTTGGCGGATGCGGATGTGTATGCTGGTTCACTTTCCAATATCCCATCGAAGCGTCTGTGCGCGGAATACTAAACACTTTGCTTTGCCTGTGATTCCGTTTGGCAAGATTTATACTTAACGGCAAGTGGCATTTCAAAGAGCACAACCTTACCGTATCGTACCCCTACCCCTACCCGATGACGACCCACGCTCCTCGTTTGTGTCTCGTGTGTGAGTGGGAGTTGGGGGGTGGGAGTGGGAGTGGCTGGAAAGTGCAGCGACCACTGGCCACGAGGCTAAGTGACCAACAGCAGGTTTCCCCTGGGTGTCGTAATTTTCGAGATATGAATATAAAACAATTTCTGCCTTTCGAAACTGTCGAGTGTGCGTTACTTTTTAATTTGTTACTCTCTCCGGAATGCTTACAGAAATCGATATTTCTTGCAATACACAAAACTGCAAAAGAATTATACATATATCGTGTATGGTTTGTCTTTTATTTCGAACAGTAGCTTAGATATCCCAAATTTAAGAACGAACCGAAGTGAGGATAGTAGAATAAGGTCTAGATTCAAAATTTGTGGACTGTACTATCAATAACTACAGAGATCCACAGATTAATGTAAAAATTAAGAAGAAAAATAATTGCTCACTCAACGTAAACTATCAAAACCCCAAGCCAAATGCCATTTCATCCAGAGATCTACATATTAATGTAAAAGTAATAAATAAACAGATCAAAAAACTAAACAGAAATTGATCTAAAACTTGGCGTACTACCCTCTCCTAATCTCAAGCTAAATGCTCGTCCTTCAAACTTTATCTCCATAAAGCATATTCTAATATTTGCTTTGTATTACAAATTGTTTCTCTATCGCGCGCATGAATCAAATGAAAAAACAATTACAAATTTTGGGCTGGCACGGCACAGAGGCGTGTCTGCCCAGAGGGGTATTTTAGCTGCGTGGGTGGGCAGACCCAGACCCAGCTATGGCTCAGTCGTCCGTGGCATTCCTCAACAGTCACGTGACCTAAAAATCACAATAAATCCGCTGAAAAGTCCACGGAAAATACTTTGCCAACTACAATGAAAATTTCAATAAACAACACAAACCGGATGCGATATACGAATGAGTTCCTGCCTGGGCTGCTGTCTTCATGTCCCCTGTCCCCTGTCTCCTGTCCCTGTCTGGCCGGCGCCTGGGCTGGCACATTATTAACTTGTCATACAAAGATAAAAATTTATCAGCGTAGATGCGTGCCGTACCGCGTTAGCTCACAGCAGGGGCTCAACATGAACGTCGACAACTTGCCCAACCACCATCGTACCCCCTCCCTCGCTCCAACATAAGCCACAATGCAAAGGAGAAAGAGAGAGAATCCAAGGCAAGGACCGTACCGAAACGTACCGCAGCCGTACCGCAACCCTGCTCATCGGACGACGACGACGCTCGTCGAGCCGGTGAAAAGATGAAAAATTACTATAAAACGTTTTGTGGCATTTTAATGTCCACAAAACTCGTGTTTGGCGCCTTTATGAAAAATTCAAAAGGAAAACAACAGCGAAATATGACGGACGGACGGACACCCTGATCCCGCGCATTAAGCACGGCCAAAGGGTCCGCATTTGTCTCTCGCGCTATCCCTCTTACTCCTACCATCTAACTGACGGAAGTTGTACGCAAATAGCGCATAGTTTTTCCTGTAATTCCATTTGATTTACTTTTTATTTATGAAATATCTTTTTTTTTAGCCTTTTTCCGGTTAAAAACTGAAAATATGTTAACGCATTTTGCGGTTAGTTTGGTATTTCGTAATATTTTTTTTTCGTATTCCTTAGTATTTGGAAAGTATTTTGTAATAAACGTTAAATCTGATAATACCGCTGTGGTTCGAGATTAGAGTGGTATTTTTGTATATCGTAATATTTTTTTCTTTTTTTTGTATTTAAATTTATATTTGCAAATTTTACTGCAGTTTGGAGTAGAATTTTTGAGAGCTAATTGAAATAGTATTCGGCTGGAAAAGTTTCCCCAAACCTTGACTCAAAGTTACCACAAAACACTTGAAAAACTCTCGTTCTCTCGTTCCCTTGATTTCAATTAACGCTTGAGTTATCCCCTCCTATCGCACCCATTGACACCTTCCTGTTTGAGCGCAGCATATTGCAGCACTCGAATATCAATCATGCATGAGCACGATCTGAACTGATGAGGTTATGTAGAGACTGTTTTGGTCTTTTGCGGTGTTTAATTGCAAATAAATCACGTCCTCAGCCTTAACGCAATGTCCCAGAATACGTAATTAGCCATTGTCCTTTATTGTTTTCGCTCGCTTTGCATTGCAATCAAGTTCGCTTGGCACAGTGTGTCAATGTGTGAATAGAGCTAGAAAGAGAGAGAGAGCGAGAGGGTAGAAGAGCGAGTGAGAGAGAGACAGAGAGAGAGCAGGAGAGTGTGAGAGAGAGTGGGGTATAGCTGCAGTTCATTTGTATGTGCGTCACGCTTGCCTTGGGGCCAGAAAGGGCACAAAATCAGGCATTATTCATTAGTCGATGGCAGTCCAATAATTTCCAACACAAACAGGCCAACACTATAGACAAACTATATATATATATATTTATATATATATATGCATGTGTGTGTGTGTGGTAGTAGTAGTGTGTTTGTATGTGTGTGGGGGGATGGGGGGCATTTAAAGAGCAAGACGCCTGTTACATTTTGATTGAACCCATTGGATGCGCTTTGCCCAGTTTGGCAGTTGCTTAATTGACACCCGGTTTTATCTGTGGGAAAACTAATTTCATAGGCGTACGGTTGAGTGTGCTTTGCGCCTCCTCCATCAAGTGCGGGGGCGTGGACGAACGGACACACACACGTACACGCACACGCATAGGCACATATGTTGTCTTAAAAGTGCGTTCGCTGCCTGCGCTGCCTGATAAGCATTTCATGTCACATCCTTAAGGACTTTTGCCACGCAGACAGCAAAGTTCACAGGCTGCACCCCTTGGCTGAGGCAGCTCCAGCTACCCCGATCCATGCCTGAGCCCCTTGCTTCGTCCCTGCCCTCTGACATCGTTACTGTCACCGTCAGCCAACGCTTAAGATTGCTTTCAACGTTCTTAATTGCTTTTTTTCGTGTATGTGTATGTGTGTGTCTTGTGCCACATCGAGTGAGCAAGTGGGTGTGTGTGCCTCATGTGTGTGTGCCTCATGTGCGCTGCCTGCTCTTTTGATGTGCCTCGGCTCGTCTCAACTCCAGCTTGGAGCTTTTGTCATGAACATGGAACTTGCTACCCGTCTTGAACGTGCTCCTGCTCCTGCTACTGCTGCTACTTGTCCCTCGTCGTCGTTCCCGTTTGCGCAGGAAGCGTTATTTCAATTTCCGCCTTTCCGCTTTTCCTACCAAACACACTCACACACACACACACAGAGAGAGAGCGGGAGCAAGCGACGAGACACGCCATTATTGTTTGACGTGTCAGTGTTAATGAGTCATTGTCCATTAAGTTTGCTCATTTCAAACGGGCAATTAAATTCGACTTTATTGCACTTCAGCAACAACAGCAACAACCATAGTATCGTGTCCCCCCCTAACTCCTAACATAACCTCAATGCGAAATTCGGACCAAAACGTACCCGAAACGAACAAACTCAGCTGGACACTTGGGCCGACATTGAAACCGCAACGAATCGCTTGCCCTATTGAACAACAACTGACAAGCTACACACACCCAGCAAACTCACTCACACACACACTCGCACACCTCTATCAAGGGCACACCCCGTCAAGATGAGGCGACTCGCCTAAGTAGAGCAATAAATCAGCATCTATCGCCCAACTAAATTATGGCCAAATTTCTCCCTTTTTCTCCCTTTTTTCGCTGCGCGACAGATGAGTCGCCATCACTCTCTACGCGGTTTTCAAATTAAGTCATGCTATATAGAAGTATATTGCAATTTTTCAGAATTTTAATTGTGTAAAGAAAACTTTGTAATGGGTTCGAGTTTCCCATCTAGCTGAGATAAGATAGAATGCATAATTTTAGCTATATCTGTCTGTTTGAACGCATTTATCTTAGCGAATATAACAGCTAGAGCAAGTAAATTTGGTGATTATACTTGCAGGTAGTGAAGTGTCTTGAACTTAGTTTTAGAATCTAGCTAGGCCTTTGTCAGCTCCGGTTATTCATTAAAATGCAAGCTGCAGGGTTAATTTCAAAGCAGGAACACTTATCTGTGACGTTTACTTGTTTTACTTAGGAAATATAAAATATGTGAGCTAAATTTATTGAAAATGAAACAAAAATAAACTGTAGAATTAGAATAAAACCAGTTAATTCTGGAAAAGTAGGCGAAAAAAATAGTAAATCAGATAGAATAGAGCAAAAGCTTTGGTTTTAAAATGAATAAATGCAGGGAATGAGTGGAGGAGAGTTTCTTTTCGAAGACGAAACCAATTGGAAAATAACAATCGAATCAAAGTCACAACAATTTAGTTAGTTAGCTAATTTTGGGTTTCAGCGAGCGTTTTGCTTTATCGGGGAGGGGATTGCCGTCAATCCCCACTGGAAATGGCCAAGTCAGATAAGGCTAAGCATGTCACATGTCAAGTCATCTGATATATGTATGTTATGCGGGATATGGCGAGGCAGAGAGTGAGGTAGGGTGAGTGTGTGTGCGGCTTGCTGCCATAAATCAGTAAACATTGCAACGGGCAGTGGCAAAATATGAAACATGGTAGCATAAATAATTAACAAACTTGGCTCAAATGATAAATTTTTTCGCAAACAAAGACGAAAGAGATAAGTTCGTTTAATATTTATGACAAAATCCGAGTGCGAGCGAGAAAGCGGGCGGAGTGGGGAATAAAGAGAGAGAGGGAGAAAGAGAGAGAGTTGCTCGACTTCATAAACTACTCCATACACACACTTCATACATATTCAGAATGCCCTTGGCACTTGACACCCAGAGGCGTGCTCGAGTAGGGGGGTTATTTTCGTTTCTCTAATCAGAGAGTCGCATGTGGGGGGAGGGGGATGTTGCTGCTCGTTTTGGCCTATTGTCCGTGATTTACGAGCTGCCCCAATCGAACGGGACAACGGGGACACAAGCAGCGTGCAGGGGCATGGGCGTGGACGGGGAAGGGGGCAAAGTTACACACACATCTACCATCATAATTCGTCATTGCATTTGATTTTATTTCGGCGTTATTTATCTGAATTATTTATTTATCCTATTATACGCACTAGAGCCCCCCCCCCCTCTCTCTCTCTCTCGCACTCTTTATCCTCTCTCGCACTCTCTGCCTGCCGCCAAAGCCACCCTCCCACTGCCAGCCCATCCCAAGCGTAATATGTTTGTCCATATGTCCATTTGCGTGTCCCATGACCATGTCCATATCTATATCCGGACGCGGGTATGGCAAGCGCCAATCAATAATGTGGCCAGTATAAAGATTTATTGGTTTTGCATTTGCCCAGACACACACACACACACTCACACTCGAACACACACTCGGACACACACCCGCCACACGCCCACTGGCGTGTACACGCACATGCAGCAGCTGCAGGATGTGCCGGAGTTGGATTCGGTATGCGAAGGTGGAGACGCAACAAAATGAAAACAGAACAAAAAATATTTCTAATCAATTATGAAAGTCAAGCGACAGCGCAGTGTTGGTAAACAGGGGAACAAGCGAACGCAAAAATTCAACTTCGATTTGAGGTTAACGCGGAACAGATTTTTGATAAGCTCTCAAAAGTAGGCAACGTTTTTGGATTTTTATTTTTATCGAAAGTATTGCAAAAGCGATAAATTACTAATTAACAATTTTAATATTTAATTAAGAGTATATGTATAAATAAAACATACAAACGAAAGTTGAATTACGATTTAAATAATATTAAATACATATTCACAAAATTATATATAAATTCGAAAAACCACAACACAATAGACAAATTCAATTTTTAAGCTTAACTTTAGTGTTAAATCTATTTAGAAAATCGAAATGCAAAAAAATATAATGTTAAATATAAGTTGCTTTGGTACATACGTAATAAACATAAAGATTTGTTTGTTTTATCTACCACGCCCATCAAAATAGTTCCTTTCATAATAAGCACTTTCCACATTCAATTAATCCATTAAGATAAACTAAATGTCTCACATATTCATGAAATAAATACCCAATTATTCATTCTATTAATTATGGAATGGATTTCATGGCCCCTCAAGCTGGAATTGTTTTGTTATGCACTATTGGGATTATTCACAGTGTTGTAGATGAGAGCTCTTAAGCCAGTGCCACCTGCAGCATACTGAATATACCGAATACACTCACATCTTGCTGCGAATAAGTATTCATATGCCTCACTTGCACTTCAAACTTAAAGCCGAAGGATTTTCCCTTTATTGTTTGCCTAATTACGTGACGTGCAAATTATGTGTGTGCAAGTATTGGTGTGTGTGCGAGTGTGGGTGTATGTGTGCCAGTGGATGTGAGTGTGTCTGTATTATGTGTTGTGCTGTTTGCAGCGAGCAAATAAATTTGCGGTGATTTGTAGAGCTGCGATAGGGCGAGCGCATTAAACTTGCTGCAACCCACATAAATATACAGCTCGAGAGCATTTAACTACTCAACGATTACACACGAAATAGCAGCACACACACCCACACACAGTCCCATTCACACACCCACACCCATCTACCCATTCTGACACACTTCAGACAAAGGACATGTCTGGCCGGGCAGCGTGCGAGTATTTAATGTGTGTGTCCCCGCCAATCTACGCCACGCTCATTACGGCCGAAGGTGAAGTTTGTCGCTAGAGATGCGTGCGTGAGCACCAGCCGAATGTATGCGATACGGCTGAGCCCCTTCCCAGTTTTCCAACTTACTGCATCAAAAGTCATTCAAATTTCGAAGAAGCGGGCATTGTCTTCACGTGTTAAACTCTAGATTGATTTAGCATCAAAATATTGTGAATCTAAAATATACAACAATTTTGGATGTGCTATGATAACCTCAATGAGGCTAGATATTAGGACCCTACTTGATATTCAAACCCTCCTAACTTCCTTGAAAATCATCAGATTCTCTTATGGGATGGCATTGGTATGACCTCTTATTCGATTTTACATTAAAATATTGTGATTCTAGAATTTTAAAATTTTTTGGACCCTCCATGCTGTTGCGTGTCCATGCTGCCCCCTTGTCGGGCCTCTACCAGGACCTTCCTGGACCTGTGGGGTAGCATTTTCATTATTGTATGACCTCTTGATTGGTTTAGCATCAAAATATTGTAAATCTAAAATATTGAAATTTTTTGGACCTTCCATGCTGCTTCGTGGCCATGCTACCGCCTTGTAAGGTCCCAACCAGGACTTTTAATATTCCTAGCTTCCTCAAAAATCATCTGATTTTCGTGGGAGATGACTTTTCCTTCACGGTTTGACCTCTTGTTCGATTTTACATTAAAATATTGTTAATCTAGGGTTTTCAAAAACTTGGGACTTTTTCATGCTGCCCCTTGTACAATTTTAAAGACCCTACCAATACCTTCAAGAGAATCTACCAAAGCAAACTTAACATTTTCTATACAAATCTTAGATTATTTCAATTCCCCACGATTACCTCGTGGCTCGTGTCACGCAATCAGCTTCAGGGAAAGTAGCGACCTCAGATCGAGCCGCGACATTAGCATCGCCATCGACATGGTCATCGGAAGTGAGCGAAGAGAGAGAGAGTGAGAGAGTGCAGAGTGCTGCGGGGAAGTTCGACGCCCACAGAAGGTCATAAAAAAACTTCATTTATTCGCAAAAGAAATAAATCTTTTAATACACATCGGAGAGTCGTTATTCGGGCATTGTTTTCACATTTGCCACAACACCTCCCGACATTAGCCCTGGGCAGGGGTATTGGAGGAGGCGTGGACATGGTCGAAGGTAGTAGAACATTGCGTGCCATGCGGCAATCGATGCCATCAGACGGGACAATTTTTGTTGTGGAGCAAATGAAGCCTGCTGATGGGTTGCTCCATGCTCTGCCATGCCATGGATTTCAATGATTCTAATTAT
Organism: Zaprionus inermis; assembly: GCA_018151445.1. NCBI lineage: Eukaryota > Metazoa > Arthropoda > Insecta > Diptera > Drosophilidae > Zaprionus > Zaprionus inermis. The sequence goes on from JAECXD010001052.1 coordinate 5,238,531, forward strand.
GCTGCCGCCCGGCGCAAAAGTTTCTCTTAAGTATTGCGTGCATCATTGTTATTGTTTCTCGTCCTTTCTCGCTCTCTGTCTCCTTTTCTCTCCCTCGGCAAATTGCTTTGTTTTGTGTGACCGTTTCACTGCGTGGGCGTTGCACGCTCATTACGGTTTCCTGTCCTGAGATGCGGTCCAGTCCCAGTCTCGGCTCGGGTACAGCTGGAAATGTCCCACCAGGGCAGGCAGTTGTCGCGCAGCTCCTGCTCGACTTTATGTTATGTGTTTATATGCCCATTTGTAAGAGTGTGCCTGGGTGTGTGTGCGTGTGTGTGGGTGTGTGCATCTGTGCGTGTGTGACCTGCGAAAACGTCTGTGTCAAGTTGTGAGTAATAATGCGGAAATGCCAAAGAAACGCGCACAAGCCCGAAACAAGCTCGTAAATCGAGTCAACCCATGCACGAAATCGACGCACAACGAATAGTGAATGTTCTACAAAATGAAACTATACAGTCAAAGTTGAAAGTTGGGCGAAAATAATTTTTTTTTAAATTTGTTGATATCCAATAAAGTGTGACAAGTTAAAAAATTAATTTCAAAAAGTTAAATAAAAGATATGGAATATATATATACCATATGGTATATGTATTAGGTTAAGGCTTACACTCAAGTTTCCATTAGAATGTTTCCCTTTAATATTTTTTGTATTATTATATAGTATATAATGTTGAAGGGATTATACGTTTTCTATTGTAACACAACTCTTAAGATATTTTTATTTATTTTCCAATTGTAACGAAAATTAAAGAATTTTGTGTTTTTGAACCTCGAAAAAATATACTTGTATATAAAAGAAATGTTTGTTATAGGTATATCCCTTCTTCAGACCTTCTTTATAGCACCTCAAAGTGTTGTAAGAAACTAAAAAAAAAACAAAAACTAACGAAAAGTTGGAAAACATGTAAAGGAATTGTTTCAAAACACGACTTTAGGCTATAATAAAATTATGGAAAAAAACATGTCGGAATTGTGTGATAAAAGCGGGGCCTGAAAAGGGGAGTTACTACTCATGGAATGTTTGTGCGGTAGCATCGACACGTATTTGGTGTCTGACATGTGTCACAAACTGGATGACATATGCGATTACATCGCATTATGCGCAACTGACAAATGCGGTGGCAAACAAAGGTCCATTAATTAGCCGAACGTGTCCATGCATTACACAAGTATTTGTTGTCCTTTTGCCCGCAATACCCCACGCCATGCCGCGCCAGTGTTTCTCCCATTTTGTTCCCATTGTTGTTGTAGCCGAGTTTGTCAAGTCGAACGATGCGAGCGAGTAGAATAATGACCCTTGTGATGCCGCCAGATGAATGTGTCCATGGACCACGTACATAAGCACATAATTACGAATCTTTCTTTATTCTCGACCTCTACCCCTGCCATGCCCTCATTCTTGCCATCGTTGCTCTTGTTTTCTTTTTCGGCAAAGTTAAATTGCAGAAATCGCAAACTTTACTATCCACGCACGCAGAAGTAATGGAATTGTGTAATTAACGAGGCTCCTGGGTAAAGACTTGATGAAATGCTTCAGTTGCGGGACCCGAAGCATGAGTTAAACGCACGCACACGACGAACTATGCATGTATATGGTATACCATATTTACATTTAGTGGGGAGTCGCCTTAACCTCACTTAGTTGGCTTGAAACTCCTCAAAATAACAAAAGAACTTTTCTATTATTTTATAAAGTCTACATTGAGTTTCAAAAACTGTTATAAAGATACAAAAAAAATAATGTTAGAGTCTTAAAGTCTAATAAAGAATAGATCTTATAATTAAATTACTTTTTTCATATTTCATTTTCCAGTTTATAAGTGATGGTTTTGTATTTTTAATTCAATAATATTAGTAAAAAAAAAAAAAAAAATAAAATTATTTAAGCCAATCAGATTCTAAAAATATTATTTGTTCTGCTCTTTTGCTTAATTCCATATGCATTTCCATTATTTTGATAATAGCTGTACATGCCAAGAATATGATATTAAATGCATGATGAATTTGCAGGTTATGTTGAGTAGTAATTGTAGCGCAGGCTTATGGAGAATCTCTTGGGAAAGACACTCCCTTCACACATATCAAGTAATCGAAAATAATAAAAAAATTCATAGTTAGAATCGTAATGTAATTAGAAATTTAGCTTGTAGTTGGTGGAGTTAGCCGGAGATATGCGTGGCGGATTCTTGAACTTCTTCTTGCCTAGTTTATAGGGCGAAGGGGATTGGTCAAGTGCAGCAGTAGCTGCAGTTGAGGCAGCATTACGATCGTTTCGCGTGACACTCATGTCGTAGGGTGTTCGAACGATCTCGGGCAAATGGGCGTAGTACACGACACGCTCGTTACGCGGCGCCACCAAGGGCAGCTTCGATGGTGCATACTTGTTGCTGTACGGATCGATCGATAGGGGTCGTGGTGGTGGTGGCATTGCAGACGATTCATCAATGTAGCCACCACGTTGTGATTTGAGGTAATCTCTGGCCTGTAGCGACGGTGTATCCAGCTGGCGATCGGGATACATGAGATACGGTTCGGGATACTGTGGCACACGTGGACTGTAGCTGTCGTAGGGATCGAAACGCTGCCGATGCACATACATGTCCTCAAAGTACTGCGGATATGCGCGATGGTATTGCTCGTCGAATCTGTGAGGTGCCCCAACAGATTAGCTAGAACCCTCATTGCTAGAACCCTCTTGAACAAACTCACCTGTCGTAGCGCCTTATATAGGGATCATACGATCGAGAGGGATACATGGCAATCGATTTGCCTGCATAGGGACCGTACCAGGGCAGCGACTTGACGTTCATCTCATCGATGGGTCGCCGAAGCGGTTCTCCACTGGCTACGCGTATCGCTGACGATCCACTCAGCTCATTATCTGCCGCTGAAGTCTCATGCGATCGCCTGCTAGTCATATAGTAATCGTAGTCGGCATAGCTAGCCGAAGGTTTACCCAAACGCAGCTGTTTACTACCAGCAGTAGCTGAAGCAAGCGGTTCCGTGGACTCTACATCGATAATACCCTCGGGATTTTCAAGTTCTGCATTCCGATTTAGATGATCGTAACCAGGATCTGCATGGGCGGAACATATCCAGATATGCACAAGGCACAGTAGCGCAAAGTTCCCCAGTTTCATTTCGAAATCCAACCGAATGCGCCGCTTGACCAACACAAACTGATCCCATGATGTGACACCACCCCAAAAAGCCAACAATTTGCCGGCGACATGGTAAGTTAAACTTCAAAAGACAATTGTTTTCCAGAGCCATTCTTCAATAATCTATTGAATCTGCGTAGCGCAAGAGTGCACAATACAAGTGAAGCAGCAAACGAGTCAGTTGCATGGATACCCTAACTAGAAAACCCATGCAGCTGGGCGGATTGACGCGTTACACTTATGAAATTTGGTAAGCTGCAGCAGAATATCACAAGCTAGTAAGATGCTATAAAATATATATATAAATATAATATAATATTATCAAAAAATACTTAAGAAGTCATGCTGTGTAGGTTCCATGTTAGGGCAACGCACAGTCGCAGCGTTTCCACGCCCATAATTAGGCGTGTCACATTAGGTTGACATTTTGCTACACTCTGTGAGATTCGAAATGCATTTCACACACAGACAAAGTTGAGGCTCCACAATGACACGACGAACTTGCTTCCATGCCACGCTCTGTTGCACGTGCTACCTGCCGCATGCTATTGACTGATGATGCACTTTTTCCCCATTTGCATATTGGAATAACACAATCATTAACGGGCGTTCGAGTGTGACGTGAAAGTCAGCTAGAAAGCAGCGAAAATTCAATTGAACTAATGTGATAAATCTACATTTTATACCCTTCGATCAGTGAAAATTCTGAAAAAAGGGTATACCACCTTTGTATAAATGTTTAAAGAAGGCGCGGCCGTCATAGCCCTCTTAAACATACACATAGATTTGTTTTTATTTTTCTTTTTTAATTCAAATTATAAATTCTTACAACTAAATAGTTATATAAATTAGTTTCAATAACAAATTAATAGTAGGATTATAAATCAATCATTTGTAATGCTGGACAATTTACAACTCTAAATACCGTTTTAAAAGATAATAATGTTTTGTAACTGTGACAGCGTCGACCCTAAGTGTACACTCTCGGGCAAGTTCTTGATTTGCAACAGCCATCTTTGGCATTCTAAACACTTTCGCTGTCGATCCTCTCGTGTCACATCGACGCCCAAACCATTCGCCCAAGTATCGAGATTATCCCGAATTGTTGGCAAGAAATTCGATAGTATTATGCGCAGTGTATCGCAAGCTCGCGTGAAGTGACTGTGAAAATAGATAATGCAAACAGATAATGCCATAATCATTTTCATATTTATCAAAACCTACAATTTGTGTTGACTCTGTAACAGTTCATAAATCTCGGGTAATACAAATGTGCAAAAGTCCAAATTCCACGATGAGCTAAAGGGATACATAAATATTACATTAATTGTAAATTTTGTATGACTCCAATACGCTACACTTACGGCTTCTCAATTATGGCTCCCAACAGATCAATGAAGATAGAACGTCCACTTGTTTTGGCCAGCCTCAGTGCACCGAGCACATCGTGTGAACTGTAAGATAAGTGTCATTCAAATCAGTTAAGTTCATTAGTGCATTATAGTTGTCTCTGCTTACCGCGTCGAGTTTCGCAACAAGTCCAGACTCGCCTGCCTATTGCTCAACTCCTGTAGAACCTCCTCATGTGATCTCGAGAGTATATCAAACTCATAATGATCATCATTCATAAAATTGCGGTTCATATTTTTCCCTGGTGTGGGTATCAAATCTGGACGATAGTTCATTGTCTGCTGAGAGAATTGAGAACAGAAGATTTTGTTAGTTTTTCAGATATATATAGCTATTGAAATAGCTTGCTTACATGTGTTTGCTTCTCCTGCTGCTTTGCCTGTTGCGTTGTACGCATATCAAGAGTTGTTCGCGATCGCATCGGAGGTTTCGTTATGATCTCAACATTGATGTTCTTCTGCTGTGTATTCTCCTTGCAAAACTGACTCTGTGATCCCATATAGCGTTTGTTTTTGTTAACCACATTCGAAGAGGAAGACTTCTTAAGTACCATATTATCGTCGAGCTTATGCAGTTCCATCGAACTAACCGATGATGTCTGTCCCAGTTTATTGTTGGCAAATATCGCCGTCGATGTCTGTTTGGTGCTACTGATCGTGGTGCTTCTTTTGTGCAGATTTGTTGTTGTCTTCTTAATTGATTTGGATGAGGCATTAATTGCTGCTGTCGCTGGGGGAACAGCCTTATAGTTATTAGTTAAATTGTTTAAGTTCTGATTAACTGGAAAATCCTCGGCCATCTCATAATTATCATAGTTGGTTAGTATCGGCGGATTACTGTCGTTTGGATTATACTCAACATCGTGCACATTATGATGGCTATCACTCTTCTCCAATGAGTATATATTATAATCACCCGATACGTACAACGAAGTTGGACCATTTATGTTTACCAAACGGCCGGCTGAGCCCATATCCATGCCATAACTATAATTGCTATCTAGATTATATGGTATATTGTCTGGCACTCGGGAAAATTTGCCAGCATTGTATGTGGCTTCCATGTGGCTCCCGATCATCGATTGAGGCAGCGCATGTATCGATGGCATTGGTGACATTTCTATCTGTTCCAAACCACCTTCGTTTACAACTTCCAGACTCAGATTCGGCGACGAGAATTCATCGTATGTCTGACTTTTATTGTCTTCAATTTCCTCCTCGACTTTGGCCGGCTTTGAGCCGCCAAGAGATAGACGAAATTTTTGATTGCCCCGCGAAAAACTTTTCCGGCTTGTTGAGTTATGTTTAAAATTCGGCTGAGTATTGGGCGGATGATAGAACGGTATCACAAGATCAAGGTTTACTGTATTTATTGAAACAGTATCAATTTCATGGCAGCCACAAATCTGCAAGAGAAAACGATCGTATAAACTTATATGGAATCGATATAGCTTGACCTTTCACTTACCAGCTTGTTCTTTACAACTTTCATGTCATCCAATGAGGACCAAGTACTTTTAATGTGATCCAATTCACGATCTGGCTCCCAGCCAATCACAGATATACCCGCGGCGCTTCCCACGAATAGGCACTCTCCGTTTTCACTGTAAAATACCGAATATAATATGATCTATTCCAAGCGACAAGAACCTGCAAACTTACCTAAATGTAATGCATTTTATTGCCTGGCCATAGAAATGAGTTGTCTGTGACACAAGCTGCTGATGCTCCAGATCATAGATGGACACTGTACCATCAACTCGACCCGCTGCCAGTAAAAACTCAAATGGATGGAACTGTATGCATGTTATGGCCGTAACAGGCGGCTCTGCGATAAATTCCATTATCTGTTTGCTTTTTCTGATATCCCAAATCAATATGGATCCCTCCAAGCCAGCGGAAGCAATCCAAAGTCCATCGGGTGAAAATTTCACAGAGTTAACGTGCGATATGTGACCCTTACAGACTTTAATGCATTTATTTTCATTTTGTACATCCCAGAGTCTAAAAGAGAAAAATTCAAATTAACCCGTTAAGTTTACTTATCGATAAGCCATTCACTGCAGCCCTAGTAACGATAACTGCCCGCGAAAAATACTAGAAAATCCGATAAAGTGTAGAGCAACAGCCCTAACGGCATCGATAATTTCAGTTGATCTGGCAACATCGACACTTTGGTGTCAACCTCTGTCCCGTATTCCAATTTTTGTTTTCATTGCTCTTCGATTCGCTTATCAATCGAATAGTGCACTTTGTACCGGGGATACAAAGATAATCACTAAGTTAAAGAAGAATAAATTGTCCACTAGTTAATTTATTCACTCGCCAGATACAACAGGTGTAAGTTGTGCAGCAGCTCAACTCTTCTGCCACTGCGAAATAAGTGTAAGTGCATACGTTAGGGAAAAATAAGGAAATGTGCATGTATGCATCACATATGTGCAGGTGTTTGCTTGTACATGCAAGCACTTATCTACTAAAGATTAAGTATTGTGTTTAACTGGTTCACAAACATTATACATTGGACTTGGAGCAAACTACGTAAAGAAAATGATATTTTATTAAGTACGCTGGTAGCTCACCTTTGAGCTTTGCACCGCGGTAACAAGCGAGTTTCTACATGAAAATTGGCTAATTGACAAACATTATAAATAAATGCATTAATTTGCATTTATATACATATATACATGCCAATTTATGTTTACTAAAATGTGCACCAATCTATTGTTGACAATGACAAATCGAGAATATTTCCAAGACTTGTATAAAACAATTTTTCCCTCTTCACAGTTGCCTCACAACCGGATTGCAAACCACAGCCGACAAGTTTCCATATAGAAACAACTATTACCACAACAAAAACTGAAAGAACATGTCTTCGAAATTGCGTTATGATGGACGTGTGGCCGTTGTAACCGGCGCCGGTGCTGGACTTGGACGTGAATATGCCCTGCTCTTGGCCTCTCGTGGTGCCAAGGTGGTGGTCAACGATCTGGGCGGAAGTCATGTGGGTGAAGGCGCCTCTCAGCGTGCCGCTGATGTGGTTGTCGAGGAGATTCGCAAGAATGGTGGCGAGGCAGTTGCCGACTACAATTCGGTCATTGATGGCGACAAGGTTATTGATACAGCGATCAAAGCATACGGACGTGTTGATATACTCATTAACAATGCCGGCATATTAAGAGATCGCAGCATTGTCAAGACATCCGAACAGGATTGGAATCTGGTGGTTGATGTGCATCTCAAGGGCAGCTTCAAGTGCACCCAGGCCGCTTTTCCGCATATGAAGAAACAGAATTACGGTCGTATCATAATGACCTCATCCAATTCTGGCATCTATGGCAATTTTGGACAGGCCAACTACTCGTCTGCCAAGATGGGTCTGGTTGGACTGGCCAACACGACAGCCATTGAGGGCCAGAAGTATAACGTCCTCTGTAACGTCATCGTTCCGACAGCAGCCAGTCGCATGACCGAAGGCATCTTGCCCGACATTCTTTTCAACGAACTAAAGCCCAGTCTCATTGCACCCGTTGTGGTCTACTTGTGTCATGAGAACAGCACAGAAAACGGTAATAAATTATTTTATAACTGGGCTCTGTTATCTCTGTCCTAAGGTTGTATAACCCATCGGGGTTATCAACTTATCCATAGTTATCTATTCTCATATCGTTTCCGTTTCCCCCAAACAGGATGCGTCATTGAAAGCGCCGCTGGATGGGCAACCAAAGTGCACACAGTGCGTGGTAAGGGAAGTGTCTTGCGCCCCTCACTGGACGAACCGGTAACACTGGAGTATGTGGACAATGTGTGGAATCAGGTGACAGATATGTCACAGGCAACGCATTTGAATGCCATCGCAGAAGCATCTGGCTCGCTGCTGGAGGTGCTCGAAAATCTAAAAACTGCCGATAAGGATGCTATCGAGGAAACCTTTGAGTTTGACAATCGTGATCTTATCCTTTATGCCTTGGGCACTGGTGCCACAACCAAGAATACTCTAGACATGCGCTACTTGTATGAGAACGATGCGGACTTCTCCGCGCTGCCGTCGTTCTTCATTCAACCAGGTCTCAATTTGACCATGTCAGCCAATCTGGTCAACACCGCATTGCCCAACAGCACGGCTGATTTAACCAACATTTTGCATGGTGAACAATATTTGGAAATCTTGGATGATTTGCCAACCAGTGGCAAACTGATTACAAAGGGAAAAGTAATCGATGTCATGGACAAGGGATCCGGCGCATTGGTTGTCTTCGGCTGTGATTCTTACGACACGAATGGTCGTCAACTGACTAAGAGCCAGATCTCTGTGTTTGTGGTGGGTGCCGGTAATTTCGGTGGCAAGAAGCAGCCCAATTCGGCGGTTGTGCCACTGGCAGTTACCCCGAGCCGCGCACCCGATTCGTCGATCGAGTACAAGACCAATGTCGATCAGGCAGCACTCTATCGTCTGTCTGGCGATCGCAACCCACTGCACATTGATCCCGACTTTGCACGCATTTCGGGCTTCAAGACACCCATTCTGCATGGACTCTGCTCGCTCGGTTACTCGGTGCGTGCCGTTCTCAGTAAATATGCCGGCAACAACAGTGCCCTCTTCAAGGCAATCAAAGTGCGCTTCTCGGGTCCAGTGCTGCCCGGACAAACTCTAAAGATTGACATGTGGAAGCAGGGCACACGTATTCACTTCCGCACCATTGTCACTGAGACTGGCAAGGAGGTGATCTCTGGCGCATATGTTGACTTGAAGGACTCGAAGGCCAAGCTGTAAATTCCATTCTAATTTTGAAGATTCCTCCAAGAGGAAACTTATTCACACTGAGACGACACATCACACATTGGTGGCAGAAACGATGCAATATTATTACCCTAATATATTTAAACTGCTTGTCCATTTATTTTTCTAATATATATGATGCATTTTTTACCATAATATTTCTGTCGTAGAGAGTACTTAAAAAAAATACTTAGATGGGAAAATATGAAAGAGAAAGTTATGAACTTAATAAACAATAATTTTGGAAGACAGAACACTCAGAAACTTTCTTTCTTAGATAAAGCGGCTTAGTGTGTCTCAACTCTTTTCAAAGAAATCATACAATCAAATTTTGTTACGTGCCTTAAGCAGTTCAACCTGTTGCGTTTGCGACATATTACACAAATAATATAAGAAAATCCCCGAGTTAAATTCGGTACATAGAAATGACTCATGGCAGCCGCATTTGAAAGTATGATAAGCTTTTACTATAATGCACTAAGAAGATGACGCTTATCATTTTGGGTCACGTTTGCCACGTTTAACGAATGAGAGCGAGACGCGCATACTGTTGCCATCTCGCTCTAAACTATAAATTGCAGCTCAAACTGTCTCGGAAACCCTATAAACTGTTTGAATTGGACTATTCATAAATAAATATACCGCTTCAGGTTCCATTTCTAGGTACTAAATATGTTTGGCAGGCTTTCAATTACACTTAAATAAGATGAAAGGCCATAGACGCCCCCAATTGATTATATTACAGTGTCGATTTTATAAACATAAACATGGAAAACTTAACATTGTTTTTTTGTTTGACTCACCTAACTGTGGTATCATTGCTACCGGATACCACGTACTCTCCGGACGGATTAAAATCCAATGTACGAACACTTTTCATATGTCCATTTAGTGTTGAATAGATCGTCTGAGCATTCAAATCCCATCTGCGTATGATGCCAATATCATCGGCTGAATATACAAAATTATCCTTATATGCAAAGCGGACGCATTCAATCGAACGATTATGACCCGTTAGAGACTGAAAGTGGAAGGGGAAATAGATTAGGACTTGTATACACTGATATTCTTTCATTTAATAACAAACCATAAAACAATCGTCCTGTCCAATGGCCCAAAGATTAACATTACGATCTTCGCCTCCAGTGACCAGCACTCGTCCCGTCTCACCCAAATCAAGGCTTGTGACTTTGCCATCGTGAGCCTTTATTTCATCTGGATAAAAATGAGAAGATAAATAAACATTTTATCGAGTTCATGAGCGGTAATCGAGACTGAATCTCTTAATCCAATCCGGAGTATTTTCTGTTGCTTTAACCCCAGAGCGTTTCGCAACCGAGCTGAAAATCTTTTAAGAATTTCTCTTTCCAAAAACCTGGGTTCAAGTACCTCGGGTTCATGAACCGAACCCATATGCCAGAAGACATTGTTTAGAACCGTCAACCGAATCGTAGACACCTTGATATCATTGCGCTTAAATACTTATTGCCTTTATTTACATAGCGTATGCAACTTAGCTGGAAATCTAACCAACTATCTTTGTATCTGTCTAGTGTATCTAGACTAGTTGTTGTCGTGACCTCATCTAAGCATAATTGTAATACAAATCCACTTATGTTTCAATATATTCGATTCCATAGCTCCTTACAAGGGCTGCATCCCACATGCAATTCTTGTGCACATATAAGTAAATAGACGAGCATACAGATACATATATGTATGCTAAACATACCACACGCACACCGTGTCACACACTCGTCCGCACACACAAACACACATACAGGCACATACGGGCGCGAGTTGTCTTATGAATATGAGAACCACTTTCATAGAGTTAAAATTCTATTTAACTTACAGATCTTTGCTGTTGGATTTCTGGGTAGCGCCATCTCCATTCAAATACACCTTATTGTCTGAGGTTTTTGTCGACGGCCTCTGAATGAACTTTATGTGACACTATTGTTAGTATTTTATTTTAATTTGTCGCAGGTGTGATAATTTTTTTGGTTTTGGTTTGTGTCAGATCGAATCAGCTGTCCGCTCTCTCTTCGTTGAGTCTTTTAAATACCACCGTCAGACAAACGTAAAAAAAAAATCACAAAAAACGTATTTAGTCAGACACTATTGGACATTTTCACATGATTAATAACGAGCTGGTATCATAAGAATACAGAACATCAATAACGATAGATCCGACGATTTTTGTAGACAAAACAAATGCACATTATATATATAGGAAACCAGGGCTGGCATATCAGATTTCGGTTTCACACTGTGCTGCCACCTAGCTTGAAAGTGCTAAATAAAAACAATAAAAGTAACCTTAAGCCATTAATCGGGACATTTGCTATCGATATATTTCAAATCAGATGACAACTCTGTGTTACCATCAGGCATTCCCTCAAAAAAGCATCATCATTGCCCTGAACGAAAATTTGCCGACTGCATTATTTTGGTGGAGCTCTGTATTGCAATTTCGTTTAGCGTCATTAAAGTATAGTAAATAAAAATGTCTTCACGTTACGATCGTGCTGTTACCATTTTCTCACCCGATGGTCATTTACTACAAGTTGAATACGCTCAGGAAGCGGTCCGCAAAGGTTCCACAGCGGTAAGAAAGTGGCTTGATTTATGTTTTTACATGATTGTGCTTAATATATGTTTGATCATTATTTATTTTATAAGGTTGGCGTGCGTGGTGGCAACTGCGTCGTTCTAGGCGTTGAGAAAAAATCAGTAGCCAAACTACAGGAAGATCGCACAGTTCGCAAAATATGCGTGCTCGATCATCACGTTGTAATGGCATTCGCGGGTTTAACAGCCGACGCTCGTATCCTGATTAGCCGTGCCCAAGTCGAATGCCAGAGCCATCGTCTTAATGTCGAGGACCAGGTTACCCTCGAATACATTACCAGGTAAAAAGCAATGATTTTCGTCGATAGGGATTTGAGCTAACAAGGATCTATTTACAGATATATTGCACAGCTGAAACAAAAGTACACCCAAAGCAATGGACGTCGTCCGTTTGGCATTTCGTGTCTGATTGGTGGCTTTGATTCGGACGGTTCACCCCATTTATTCCAGACTGAACCATCTGGCATATTCTATGAGTACAAAGCCAATGCCACCGGTCGTTCGGCCAAAACTGTACGCGAGTTCTTTGAGAAAACCTATCGCGAAGAGGATGTTGCCACCGAACGTGGCGCCATCAAGTTGGCCATTCGTGCGCTGCTCGAAGTAGCACAATCGGGTCAGAATAACCTGGAGGTAGCTATTATGGAGAATGGCAAACCATTGAAAATGCTGGATCGCAATGTTATACTAGAATATGTCAATATTATTGAAAAGGAGAAGGAAGAAGAGGTGGAGAAGAAGAAACAGAAAAAGTAAAGGCCAAGTACGCTGTGCTAGGTTCTTTCAAGTCTATTCGGTAAACCGGAGATATCTTTTTAATTTCATATTTTTATAAAATTTGAAATGATGTTAAATGGAAACAACTGTATAAGGATATGTATAAAATACATGGCGATCTGAACACCTGAAAATTAAAGGAAATTTGTGTGGGTAGACAAGAGGGCTCAAATAGGAATTACAAGCTAAAAAGATGATGGAAAGAATTGCTTGAGCATTCAAATTGGTTTGCAACTTGTCATAATAAGTAAAACGAATATATTTACTTCTGTCTAATTAATTAATTAATAAATATTAACATTTATTTAAAAACAAAATATAGGGAGCTTTCGGCACGAATTTTAAAAGGGAAAACAGTGTTAGACAGCGGCCAAAACTTAGGTCAGTACTTAAGCCAAATGAACAAGTCATTGCATTCGTTTCGAATCGAAGACACCGCATTCGTTCATCTCTAACTGGAACTAGTGCTGTAAAGTATTAAAGGGCAGCTGAAAACAGTGCTTGAAAGTACAAGTGGAAATTCATATGCGAATTTTTAGCTTAGTTTACTACTACTGTCCGGAGTCGGAAGTTGTGCGCCACCAATTGAGGGAGAAAAAGACCTAAAAACAAAATATAAAATTTGTATAAAGCGCTGAACGAGAACAAGAATATTAACACATTTAGCTGTTATACGACAAAAAAACGTTTGGATCGTTTCGCTATTCATTCCCCTGCCTCTGTCATTCCGTACCAAGCAACACCGTCAGACTAAAATCAATAATTTAGTTGTGTGGTTTTTCGCGGCTTTTTGTGTTTTCTTTAAAAAACAATCAATATACCCGAAGGTAACGTGTGTAGTAAAATAACAATTCACCTCAGTGTGCGTTTGCATTCGTTGACGCTTGACATATTGGTACACATTTTATTTATTTATATTTTGTATTTTGTTTTTTCTTTTTTTTTTTTTTGAGTTTATTTTTTTTTTGTAATTTTGTATAGTTATATTAATTAGTATCCTCGCTTGTTGTATTCAACATTATCACACGCACTGGCGCACTCATATTACAAACAAGATAAGCTGGCGACAATTAAACGAGCAGCCAATAATACCATCAGGTTGAAAGGTTTTTGAAAAACCACGTACTACTTTACTCTCCAAGTATATATATTAATATGAAATGTACACACACTCGACCCGTACATGTACATACGACATATGTATGTGTATGCAAGAATGTTCCTTTCTGTACGTACTACTACGGTATGTACATAGGGATCTGCTGGCTAAAACATGCACATACACATTGTCAAATTTAAAGTTTGTATTTGTGCTGCAAAAAACAAAATTGCTGCGAATCGCGTCTAGTGGCATCGGAGGCCGCTATAGGTACATATACACATATGTATTTGTAGATGTATGTAAGAACAACTTGCATATTTGATGTAGATAAATATGCGTGTATAATTTATATTTTTACTCTAATTGCGTAGCCGCAACTTCGATATATATAGAGTTAGATTAATTATTAGCTTTGCCTTTCCGTTCGGCAATTTCTCGAGTCGAGAGCGGAATTTGATTCCTTTTCTCACACACAAAACACAACCCGAAACCGACAAACTTTGTCGGGTTGAGGAAGTTTAACCGGTCGAATTAGAAGAAAACTTTTTTATTTCGTCCCGCGTATCCTTTGACCAGGCTCAGCTATCTAAGCAATTTATCCTTTGATTTGAAAGTTCTAAGTTCTTGCTTCTTATTGTTTTTTTCTTGTAATTCCAACGTATTAAATTAATTTTTTTTTGCAATTAAATTCCACTTGGAAACGGAAAGTTTTCGTATTTGCTTTTTGAAACATGCCTGTCAGTATATAATCGTCGCATGTATGTATGTATTGAATATTTTTCGTAGATTAGTGTGTAGCTTTAATCTTATCTTGTTGATGTGTAAGTAGTACGCGCCACGTCGGAAAAAGGCCTGTCCCCTTATCTGCTCATTTTCAAAACATCCACTAAGTATCATAATCTTGCACAAAAAGTACTTGAAATCTTATTTATTGTACCTACTATAGATGGCCCAATTAGGGGCCATTCGCTCAAGATATATCTTTAAATCTAGAATTCCATGGAATTCGTAGGTTATTGAGCGTATGATTTGTTGTTTACTGATCCTCTTCAAAACTGCCCCTCGATGTCACTTAGCTTATGAAGAGCTTACGTCTACAAGATGATGCTACCCGATAGACAGAGATATGGAAAAGTACGACAGAAAAACATTGTATTACGGTCTGAAATCGTAGAATCGTTAGTAGTACGTGCATTGTTTGAGTATTGAGTTTATGTAAATACCTTTAGTTTTTATATTATTTACTTAAATAAATCAATGTCTGAATAATTGCTTGAAATAAATTATTATACGCCCTGCGCATGAGGTGCCATCAATTATATTGTTTTTAATAATCAATTTGGCGTAATAAATTGATGGAAAAAAATTGAGAAAGAAGAAAAAACCAATGCATAATTTATTACGATGCAACAATCGGTCTGCCGATTCTATTGTTTGCTAGAGAGTTTATTTTTATTTATTTTTTTTATTATTTTGGTTTTAAATATCTGTAAATAGTATGTATGTATGTTGTGTTGACCCGACCTGACACTCTCGTATTTCACATTGTAATACAATAGAATGGGCACAGAAACCAAGAGCAACAGTTACACAGGACAGATTTCAACAAGTGGCGGCAACCCTAAAGTGATGAAAGATTCTTTATCCCTAGTTTGTCAAACGGTCAAACAGCAGCAATCGAACCAAATCAATTTCAATTCGAACTCGAATTCGAAGACGTTTTCAAGCGAACAGAACGCCGGTGATATTCGACCAAAGCACGAGGATAAAACAACAACGATCACAACAACAACAACATCAGCAACAACCCCTACAACACCCACAACAGTCAAAGAGGCGATCGTACCGTTTGTACCCATATTTGTCGAAGAGGCCGATGTTATACAAGGTGCTAAGGATATATTGAAAGTAATACGACCGAACTGGGACCTCAATCACGTTGATTTTAAGGTAACGTAAAGTCATCACATTTTCTCAAATTGCCGAAAAAAAACATCAATGTCATTTTCTACTTTTGCAAGATATCCATATCCGATCCATTGTTGTTGTTGTTATCACAATGTATGTACATCTTACGTCTTATCCAAACAAAAAAAAAAAAAAAAAAAAATCAATATCAAAGCCAAAACCCAAAAAAAATGAAAATAAATCAAAAGAAAAAGAAAACAAATGTGAAAGACTGAGAGAGCAAGAGATGGGCGCGCTTGGTAAATAACTACAACTCTGGGCTTTCAATGTTCTTGCGTCTTGTTCACACTTTTCAAACCACACCATATGTATGTATGTATGTACCCTCTAAAACTACTATAAACTATATACAATATATTTATCGACTTGCCAGACTGATTGAAATGATTAATGAGTGTATCGACTGCACCCCATTCTATCCTTGCTTGACTAATAATCAACACACTATTCTCATTATTCATACGACTTGATTTAACATATTCCACACATGCAGCTTAAGTTTGTAAATTCATATCGCGTGGGGCTCTCAACTAGATATTATCAGCTATATAATCGTCTAATATCACCATTTCATTTACCATATACATTTATATAACTCTCTCTTTCTCTACGATATTACCAATGCATTGTTCTGCTGCAAAGTCATGGAGCTTGTTCAATGTTAATTGAAATATGTCGGGTTGTTGCACAACAACAACAACAACAATACTGAATAACTAAGTTGGAGTGTGCGTTGTTGTGATTTTTGTTACCTTGAAAACTCGCAATGAAAAAAGTGAATTACGACGCCTGCAATTGCGTGCCATAAGATAGGATTTTATTTAGCGAGTATGTGTATTAATCAAATATTGAAACTGGTTTGGCTAACAAACAATTATGCACGAACGTTACGAAAAGGGTACTAAAACCAGCTGTACCTATTTGTATATTCAATTATACACAATAAGCTATATACAGGAACAACTACACATAGTATACATATATATGTAGTATAGACTAGTATATGAATTGTTTTCCAAATGATGTTCGCAATGTCGCGATAATAACACCAATTGCTATGGGTGTGTGTGTGTGTGTGTTGCTTAGTCTTTACGTGGCCGTAGACTTAGGGCTTATCAAAACTGGACCCCCAAAGCACATGCTATGCCTGAGTACAAGCATACATACATAGAGCTCTATGTACGTATAGTCTAATGAGCGCATGTGCGTTCGTATCATTTCGGGGGCTTTGCTGTTGTTGCTTGCGAGTTCGCCTTCCAAATGTCAAAAAGTTTATCACGTTTAATTACTAACAAATACACACACACAGCCACACACGTGGTAAGATTCGCAATCTGTGCAAAATATATTGTATACACTTTGTATAGATTTGAAGTATTCTCTGGCTGATAGAGCGAACGAGCGAGAGACAGACATGGAGAGAAAGTATCAATCAAATCGTAAAGTTCAATTAATTTATGCACCTACGCAACAATTAAAAAGTCATAAACCCGCATACAATATAGCCGAGTTATTCACACCGGTGTGAATGATTAAGATCACTAGAGATTGGTAACTTGATAGTCAATTAACTGTCGGCACATAATTTGTGGCTGACACCTGTTTCGTTATCAAGTTATCAGGGCATCGCACTCAGACAGCGTGAATACGCCTACTAGTATATATTTACAGCAATTATTTCTGGGGCGGGCATTATCAGTACATCTATTACATATATGTGTATAGTACCTAACTTTTTCGGAAACTATATAATATGTTACTAACTTCTTGTGATCTCGCTCATGACTTGGTATTTACATTCGATTTATAATATTATCTGTTAACTTTGATCATTTCAGAAATTTACTGATGGCATAACAAATAAGCTTGTCGGCTGTTTTCACAATAGTTCCAAATTAGGCAATGATAATAATGACGAATCCTATCTATCAATCAATAATGCTCAGAGAATTTTACCAGTACAATCTGAAGATCATCCAGTTATTCTACAAGAAGAAGAAGAATTCACAACAGATGTTGCGAGAGATGAAACGAATCGTTTACCAGTACAATACTCCGATAACGTAGTCCTCGTACGTATCTATGGCAATAAAACGGACCTATTGATCGATCGGAAAGCTGAAACGCAAAATTTTCAATTACTGCATACATACGGCTTGGCGCCATCACTCTATGCAACGTTCAAGAATGGACTCGTTTACGAATACGTACCTGGTACCACCTTAAATATTGAGAGTGTGCTATGTCCCGATATTTGGCCACTGGTTGCACGCCGTATGGCCGAAATGCATCGTGTGGTAAGAAAGTCATCGTCCACGGGCGATAATTCTAAGCCAATGCCAATGATATGGACAAAGACGCAAAGCTTTCTTGATTTAGTACCTGAACGATTTAGTGATGCTGAAAAACACAAAAGGTAAGAACGCTCAACTGGCCAAAGATCTACTGAAACTTTACTTATGTTCACATTTTCCATTTGCAGAGTGAACGGAACATTTCTACCTATTGGACGACTACGTGAGGAATTTAATAATCTGTACAAATACTTGGAGGCTTTGGAGAGTCCAATTGTGTTCTCTCACAACGATCTGCTATTGGGCAATGTCATCTACACGAAGAGCATGAATGCGGTCAATTTTATCGACTACGAGTATGCTGACTATAATTTCCAAGCCTTCGATATTGGTAATCACTTTGCGGAGATGTGCGGTGTCGATGAGGTCGACTATACGCGTTATCCGAAACGTGAATTTCAGCTCGAATGGCTGCGTGTCTACCTTGAGGGCTATCTGCAGCGCAAGAATATCCAGAACGAGGAGGTTGAGCATCTATTCGTCCAGGTGAATCAATTCGCATTGGCAGCACACATCTTTTGGACCGTCTGGTCGTTGCTGCAAGCCGAGCATTCTACAATCGATTTTGATTACGTCGGGTATGTGTCTAACCATACTGGATATCGATTAAACACTTTTACCCCCACTCTCTCCATATCTGGCAATCTATTAATTATAATTATCTTCGTGTTTAGATATGCATTTCTACGTTACAATGAGTACTTGGCTCGCAAGGACGAGTTTCTAGCGTTAACTGCTACAAAGAACAATAAATGATTTTATTCCGGAAATTTAAGAATACATAGAGGAGCAAGAGACGGAGGAGGAGAACTTGAAGTTGAAGTTGAAGAGGAGCAGCGAAACGAAGATGAAACTAATAACAACACAATGATGTGCCCCAGTGATGTACTTATATATATATATATATATATATATATAAATATAAATATATGTATAAACTATGGCTGGCGTAGATAAGTGTATGTATTTGTACAACAGTATACATAGTATATGCATATATCGATGCATGCATATGTATTACATGGGCATGTCTGTCTATATAGTGAGAGAATGTATACAATTATATATCACATGTGTTCACAAACTCCTCAATTCAGTGTCGGATCGATAGCAGCCGTAGTTTATGCATATATATATATATATATATATATATATATAATGAATTTGTATATGTTCTTTAATTTGTATATTGATATTTGGTAGTCATTAATAAATACACATAAATATTTAGTTTTCATATCGACGCATTAACTGCCAATATGTGTGTTCTTCCCAATAAGCTAAAAATTAGATTATAAAAATATTTGGCTACTCTAAGATTTCATACATAAGTACAAGGTAGACCTGTCTGTCAATTATTATTTAAATTGCAATTGGTCTGCTACAGAGAGCGACGGAATATCGTCTTGCCTGCTCTACTTCACTGTTGGTAAACAAGTGAGATAGGGAGATACAACAACTCGTTGGCATAATGCGCCATAACTAATTGTTTTTTTTTCCTACCAAGTTAATACGTAGTTAACGATTTATATTGAGGTACGTAGCGTAAAACGTGCACAGTACCATGTACTTTATCCATATAGATGTATATATATTCTGTATATGTATATGTATATGTAATATGATTGCAATAATACGCATTTGCGGATGTAATTTGGCTTTATTGATTTATGATTGTTCTATGGGGAATCTCAAAAATTAAAGTTGGTAGGTAGACATAAGTATCTATTAATATTTACACCTTATAGGGTACCAAAATATAGTATGTATGTACATTAATGCAAACTTAAAAATTCTATAAGGTTGTTTTTTTTTTCACGGGTTTACAAAATGTTGTACACAACAACAAATTTATTTAATTAATACAAAAATATTTTTCGTATATTTTTATATGCCTATATAAACTTTATTGTATGGTTAAACGGTTGTACGATTCCCGTCCCCACCAAGTTTTTGAACAATCTGAAAATGAATAAAAAAAAAATTGTTTAATTTAACAATTATCGTTTCCGAGAACTTAGGCGGGTGTACTCAAAAATGACAGCTAGAAAGCAGGCGATAGAAAAGCAATCGTTATCGATACAAATTTTGTGACCGTTGCCATCTCTAGACTGTCACAGCTGTCATACCTAAAATAAAGACGAACGGATAGACGTCTAGCAAACGACTTTCCTAAAATTACGATTTATTATTAATCATGTCTGGTTATATTGCTCGCAAGGGACCTTTGGTATTCTGTAAGTATGCAATCAACAGATGCCCAACAGTTAATGGAATTTGCAATTCCGGAAACTTTTACCGCTGCATGCCAAAATGATTACGTAAATATGTAATATAAACTTTGCCATTCTTTGCACCAATTCCAGCCAGCCTCGGCAAATGGGCCTACAATTTGTCAGGATTCAACCAGTACGGTAAGTACAAGCTGAATTCCAGTCATAAATAATGTATTAAATGCAACATAAATTGCTACTAGGTCTGCACCGTGACGATTGTCTCCATGATAACGAAGATGTGATTGAGGCCGTCCGTCGTCTTCCTCGCAAACTGTATGACGAGCGCAACTATCGCATCATGCGTGCCTTGCATCTGTCAATGACCAAAACCATCTTGCCCAAGGAACAGTGGACAAAGTATGAGGAGGATGTCAAGTACTTGGAACCCTATCTAAAGGAGGTTGTGCAAGAGCGTGAAGAGCGTGAGGACTGGAACAAGAATCACTAAATTTCGCGATATCTTTTTTTTTTTGGTTTTCACTATCTCTTGATGTAATTGTTGGAAAATACATAGCGCTTAGATAAATTAAATTTGCTATGTTAAAACTGCTGCCGTGCAGATGATAATCGAAAATAACCAGTTGATTTATTCATCGGTTTGGTTGGGGTATAGTATAGAATTTTGCTTAATGGAAATGGAAAGCACTATGCACTATGATAATACTATCTTATTTACTCCGGAATGTGTTCTAATGAATTCGATGTTTATGGTCTCCGGTTTATCTTACCTTTTGCATGAATGGCAGATTTAACAGCGATCCTAATACGGGCACGCGGCCAAGAAAATTGATGGCGACTGGGAAGAAGCCGCTGCAATGCAAATTTTAAGAGTTCAATTAGTTATTGGCCACTGACAATAAGTCTATTGGCTGTTTAAGCTTAAATAGGGTTACACGTGGTGTGGAACTATTCCACACACTCACGATTGTCGGTCAAAGCCCTATTTCATGCTTACACAGAACTATTCAAGTTTACATCATTCTTTTCGGTCTACACACCTGAACAATGCAAAAAATCCATAGGATTCAATTATCATGCCAACAATGGGCCAACCCAGCAGCACGATGACAATTCCTCCAAAGAATGCGGTAGTGCCCTTAACTTTATGACCTTGAAAGAAAAAGCGTAAGGTTCTCTCCACGCCAATGACACATCCCAGACCAGCGATGAAGAGAATCTGGAAGTACAAGATGACATGTTGTTATAGGAGGTATAATTCATTTAATTGCCGTTTGCGCACATTTCCTATTGCAAGCAATCCCTTATCGAAGAGCAGAAGCATTCCAAGGAACAAGAATGATATGCCAAAGCCAGCCAAGCCGATGCCGATTTCTGCAAAATGGTTTGCAATGGATTAGTAATAATTTTAATAAAGCTGACAATTTAAAGAAATTATGTCACAAACTTTGGAGATCTGTAATTTCAATCATATTGATGTTTTATTCCACGTAAACACCAAAATGTTTCATTATTATGAATATAAACAATCATGGCAGGGTTGCAAATTCGAATTAGTGTTGTAAATGGCAGAAAAGGTATGACATACAAAAGTCTCATGCGGCAAATATTAGTTGCATATGTAATGTGTACTCATTTTGATATGATTTGATAATATTATATTTAAATAAAGGTATCTTATATTCATTTGTTGTGATACAACTAATATTCAGTTAATTCAGGCAGTACGGTGAAGACATAACTCATTTTAGCAATGTTGCTACCTTGACGTGCAAGCCTACATAGAGACCATTTCGATACGGGAACAGATGCCCGATTAATCGATTTTGTACACCCCTAGTTCACACGCCATTTTTACAATAAAAAGTCAAGTCGAAATTTTCAATTGACGCTTGTGTTAGAGAGTTGCGGAGACTGTGCAGTACTCAAAAAAAAAGAAAAAATATAGTTTTCACAACAAAGAAATAAACTTAACTTCATTCAGTTATGGATCGTGAGTGTGCATTACTAATATTCTTGCAGCATGTTGCAAACTAATGCGGTATAATTTATAGGTGGCGGTTATGGCGGTGGTGGTGGCGGCGGCGGTGGTGGTGCCGGACAGTATAATAATTTCGCTGTACCTCCGCCAAATTACCAACAAATGCCAAATAAATCTGGTAACTATAACGAGCCCCCTCCAAACTATAGTAAACCTAGCGGAGGTAAGCATGAAATTTTGGTGACAGCGAAAATGTGTTTGCAATTATTAACAACATACATATTCTTTAAGGTTATGATTCCGGCCATCGTGGTGGTGGCGGCGGCGGTAGCGGCGGCGGTGGTGGTGGAGGATCGTGGAACGATAGAGGAGGCAGTTCTTATGGGTATGTTATAATTATTTGTATGCTTTTATTATTCTAATACAATGGGAATAATCGTGTTAAATGAGGCATCGACTTTTCAATTCAGAGTGTGTCGCCAATTTCAAATACCATGAAAACTAAACTAACATATCGACAAAAGAATGAAAAACTTGCATACATATATACATATTTAATTGATAAAGAGCAGAAAGCGAATCATTTAAAAATCACGTAAAAAACGCAGACAAGAAGCGTATAAAATTGTCTTATAGTAAAAAGTGTAGTAATCAATTTTGAAAGTGTAAACAATATGATAAAGAAAAAATGAAAATTCGTACCAGATGGAAATGGGAAGAAAATATTTGCAACCATTTAATCGAATCATATACAAAGCAAGCTTTCGTACCAAAAACTATAATCGAAAGACTAGATTGGTAAGAACTGTTGAAACAAAAGAAAATTAAATAAGTTCCTGTTTTCGATGAACTGACAAATTGTTTGCCTTTTGTTTAAGTTTACGTTTATTTATTTAATATTCGCACAATATTGTATGGTTACTTTATCGAATGAACGATTTTGGTAAAAACTCAGGCGAGCGAACTGAACTCCTGCGATAAGGGGATGTGACCCTTCGTTAATAAGTTGATTTAATCGAATTTATGCCTTGCGATCGATCATATGCAAAAATTTATTATGTATGTGTACATATGTATGTATGTATGTTGTGTTATTTTGACTTCATAATGTTTAAACTAAATCCCTGGTTCCTCTCGTCAATATTATTCGACAAAGACAATAAATACGAGTAAAGCATAGGTATTAGACCTGGTATTATCATAGAAAAATGACAATAAACTGAACTGATAAATCAACAAAATCTAACCTATAGCTCATAATATGGTTATACGCGACATTTAATATGTCCTTGTAATGCAGGAACACTCATGTCTTCACAAAAAATTGGGTTTACGCTGCAATGGTCAACAAAAAGAGCAGAATGAGTAACAATAACGTTATCATTAAGATAAATGGTATTATAAGCCTAAAGCTTGAAAGAGTACAAAAATCACATATATTGTAAAATATTATAAATTAAGCTTGGTTACAATAGTTTCAAGGTATTTCATTTCATGGTGTGCAAAAAAAACAAAGGTTCGATTTGATGCCGCAACGATAAATTAAGAAACTTGAGTTGCGCCATGTAAACGTTGTTTGAGTCCGAAATCTGCAGTTTGATGGTATATTCAAAGGTTTATATGAAATAACGATAACTATTTATATAAATTATGTAGATCTTATATACTTAAGTATTTTAGTGATTATGTCGAATTTCTACCATAAATTCATACTTTAATAAATTGAATAGGTCGCCTTAGGATAAGCAGTAAGTAATCGACCAGTAATCTGTTTATAAACATGATTTTGAGTAGTTTATTTGTTTTGTGTTCGTATTTTGTGTTTTAATTAACTAGTTGAAAAGTATCCATGTATAGGCTATATGTGTATGCCTAGAACGTTTTCCCTTTCAAGTTTATATAATATAATATAATATAATATTTTAACAATTTTCCGAATATTCTATAGAACTCTTCATATCAATTTTAATTCCAGTGGTTTTTAAAATTGTATTTCATTAGGAATAAGCAAGGCTTTGCATGGATACTATCAAAAACTTTGGTACTAACCGAAGATTAACGCTTCACATCGCTGTACGAATGTCAAAATTATAAGTAAATCAGATTGAATTTATAATTTAACTGTTTTTAATCGAAATTACAGTGGCAAAGCAAAGCACACTGAACACCATAAGTTGTTGTCCTTCACTGAGAGTTTATTTATTTTTAACAAGCAAAAATGGTCTAAAAACAAATATAATAAACAATGATAATAATTAATATATAGAGATAGAATTTGCATTCAGAGGACGGTTATGTATGATTATAATTGGAGAGGCGTGTGGGCGTAAAACTTGTTCATCATAATGCATTACAATCCAAACATCAAAATCAATACATTAAATAAGTTATTCAATATCCTCTTTTAGAAATGGAGGCGCCAGCAAGGACAACTACAACAAAGGTAAAATAATGCAAAACAATTTGCAATCATATCGAGTAATGTATAACATTAATTTACTACAAATCTACAAATACAACAACAACTACAAAAAAGAACCATGAAAGTACAAAAGAAACAAAAATGTAGAAAAGTAATAACGAAAAAGTCGAAAGAGATAAAATGCATTTTCAAAACGAAAGGGTTAGAGACTAAGGGAAATAATTCTTCTCTTTGCGTCTTTATTATTAAACTTTGTTGGAATTTATGAGTACATATTTCTGGTATAAGCAACAAAAACATAAGAAAATAATAAGCGTAAAAGATAAAGAGTTCACTTCGCAGCCAAAGAAAATTTGGTTAATCTAGGGGTAAATCTAAACAGTCTATTTCGAGTTGAAGCGTACGACAACAACTACTGATTATCTCCCCAACTACCGCATAATATATACAATATATTCCATAATTGAGTTTAAACCTGGTAAACAATGCTTGTAGGGCTATTGGTTTTGCACGTAATCTTCGATCGACGAAAACTGTCTATATATTTCTCTCCGTCTTGTTGAGTGTGTGTGTCTGTGTGTTGTGTTTAATCTCTATCGTCAGAGCAAGCTAAAGTTTACCAGGTATCTTTTGCGAATGAAGGGCGAAAGAATGACAGAGATCGCGAAAAAGAAAGAGAGAGAGCGAGAGAGAGAGTATACTCCAGTAATTGGTGTAAATTTTTTGAAATTCTGGTTTCAAAAAACAGCAATATCACATAAGATTACTTTAGCCATCAAAGAAAAGTCAAGGTAACGACCGAATGTAAATATTAAGCATATATATCATTTACATATATGCGTCTACCATATAGAGTTTAAGAGAGTGAGCGTGTTCTGCTTCTGGTTTTGCCCAAAAATTTAATATAATAATGTTACAAGTGTTTCAAGTTACCGGACACAATAGACACGCCATCGTCGTCGTTTTGAGGTTTATTCCTTTTCCATATACAAACAGTTTTTAATAATAACGATAGCGCTATCCTTAAGCGATCTTTCTAATATTTGGTTCCGTTTTGTAGGATACAGTAGCAGCAGCAGCAGCGGTGGCGGCGGAGGTGGTGGCAGCAACGATATGATCACACAAGAGGATACCATCTTTGTTGCCGGCATGGATCCATCAACCACAGAGCAAGACATTGAAACTCATTTCGGCGCCATTGGCATTATCAAAGTAAGTTGGGAATAAGTCGCTCTCTTCCCCATTATTAACCCATTGTCTTCCTTATTGTGTTTTGCAGAAAGACAAGCGCACGATGAAACCAAAGATCTGGTTATATAAGAACAAGGAAACGGGCACCTCAAAGGGCGAGGCTACCGTCACATATGACGATGTGAATGCAGCACAATCGGCGATTCAGTGGTTCGATGGCAACGAATTCAATGGCTGCACCATTAAAGTTTCGCTAGCTCAGCGTCAGAATAACTGGAACAAAGGCGGCGGTGGCGGTCGTGGTGGTTTCGGTGGCCGCAATCGTGGAGGCGGCGGCGGCGGTGGTGGTGGTGGCGGCCGCTTCGATCGCGGCGGCGGAGGTGGTGATTACGATCGTGGCAGTGGCGGCGGGGGTGGTGGTCGTGGCGGAGGACGATTTGGTGGAGGCGGAGGCGGTGCAGGCGCCGGTGGTAATGTTCAGCCCCGCGATGGTGATTGGAAATGCAGCAGCTGCAATAACACGAACTTTTCATGGCGCAACGAATGCAATCGGTGAGTCGATAAGTTAAATGAATCCTTTCATATCAGTTTCTAATGACTTTTTGTAACCTATAGATGCAAGACGCCCAAGGGCGATGATGACGGCGGTCACTCGGGAGGTGGCGGCGGCGGCGGTGGTTTTGGAGGAGGTGGCGGCGGTGGTGGCTATGGCATGAGTGATCGCAACGATCGCGGCTCTGGTGGTGGTTTCCAAAATCGTGATCGCGGCAATGGAGGCGGCGGTTACTCCAGATACGGCAATGATAACGGTGGTGGCGGCGGTGGACGTGGTCGTGGTGGTGGCGGCGGCGGCGGTGGCGGTGGCGGTGGACGTCGTGAGGGCGGTGGCGCAATGCGCAATGATGGTGGCATGCGTTCCCGGCCCTATTAAAAAATGCTTGAAATAACAACTATTTTTTTCTTACGACGTATTAATTAAACAAAACCATAGCGAGTACTCTCTTTTAACTGTACTTTTATAATTACACTGTACACCAGTCAGAGGAACAAAAAATTGCAGAGGAAAACAAACTCCCCAAAATGCAAATTATGTTGCATTCAAGTCATACTCCATCCACATCTACAAACACACGACACACACACACACACCACAAACCAAACACAAACACTCCCTACTCACACTCAAAAAAGGAAAATATAAATAAAAAAATCTACAAAGAAAGGAGAAACTAACATTTTATCACTCGTTTTGACTAAGTATGTACATTATATGTATTCTTATTTTACAAAAGCAAAAATAATTGTAATAGATACATACAACAAATAAAAATAAAAATATATATTAGACTGGTTAACAAATCATAAGTCATGACTTCTCGCTCTCTAATGAATCTTTAAGCACGAAAGTTGTTCTTGTTATAGGATATTAGTGTTTCAAAGATAAGACAAGGATAGATAAAGCACAACAAAAATAAGTAAGGGAAGTGAGAATATGCACGAAAGAAACAGCTATCATGAGTGACATAAAATATACGATTCTTTTTGAATTGAATTACATTATAATGCTCTTTTACAAAATCAACATGATGACAGACAACAGACTTTAATTTTTTTTTCCTTTTTAATTTTAATAATTATCTTTAAATGAATATACATTTTGTTATATTACAGTTCATCTTTTTCCAGCAAAGTGTAACGGTGCTTCGAGGGTCCAAGCTCCTTAAATTTAGACTCCGGCGGCGATGTACCCTTTGCGGTTGCATCATGCTTCACTTCGTTACTTGTGGGATCTGGACCATAGTGGAATTCCCTAAAATGACAGAAATCTAATTAGTCACACTGATAAGGATGAATAATTTTTGGCCATACCTATGCAGTTTCCCACTGTAAAGATCTTGAAGGAATTCCTTTAGCTTGCCAGGCTTGTACATATCCTCGAAATGGGGGAAGAGGTACATATGCTTGAACGAATCGATAGCAATGACTGGAAGATCATCCTCGGACTTGCCCAAATGGTGAAGTGGATGCGCAAACCGCTTACCGTCCGCGGTCAAGAAGTTTACGTTCTCTGTAAGATACCAACGAATCCAATTTAATAGACGATACAGATTAAATGGAGAAGATTAGAGACTTACGTTTCTCATCCAGCAGTTGCTGCTCAATGATTGATTTATAATCCTTGATTGCGTTGAGATCATCGGGTCGATAGAAGAGAATTAGGAACGGCAGTCCTTCCTCCGTTAGTTCCTCGGCACTTTCGAATGTGATTTCTCTGACAAGTGGAACGCACTTCTCCTGAATCCACACCTTGAGCTCATCGAAATTGGTTAGGCTACCCGTATAGGTCTCATCATTTTCGTGGGACAAGGCCACATCCGGTCGAAATACAATTATCGGTGTGCCTACATATCATATACAATTTGAATATGATAATTTAGATATTAATATATATATATATATATTTACCAGGTGGATGCATGGCCTGAGAGGCTTCACCAAAGCCAACATGAAATTGGCAATCCTCCTTAAGGTTAGTTGCAACCTTACGGAAGATATCATATTCAGGCTGATCTCGTCGATCGAAATAGCCCATAATGCTGCGTTTTTTTGAGTCAAGATCTTCCAGTTCCTTGAGCGATTTGAACTCTTTAATGGGATCCTCAAGTTGTTTCTTGACAAACTCCAAGAATGCATCGGCCGAGCGTTGTCCTCGGTATTCTCGCTTGCTCAGCTGACCATTGCGGACAATTTTCAATGTGGGATATTTGCTAATGTGAAACCGGGAAGCAATCGCTGTCTCCTTGTCACAATCCACTTTGCCGAGCACCACTTTACCGGCATCTGGAAATTCTGCCTTTATCTGTTTCGTTATTGTCGTAGCAGGTCAATTGCAATATAAATAGAAAGAAAGGCAAAAATAAGAGCATCATATTAGTTTTGGTTAAAAATTCATATTAAATTTGAGAAGTGACACGCAATAAAAAACACACGATAACAAAGAAACATCTGTCGCGACAATACAAGGTTTCGTGCTCAATTTTATTTTCGGGTTTTTTTCCCCCAACTGTTTTTTGTTTATGTCAATGGGAAAAGCTGGCAGGTGCGTGTTCACTACTTTTTATCTGATCGAGCATGTGCATGTACTAGACAGTTTCCTTGTTTCGGTAGGGTTTTATTTTACACAGATGACTACTATTATATTGAGGATCTTTCGTTTTCTCATGTTTCTTGCTTACCTTATCCGCCGCTTCATTGAAAATTGGCGCTAAAATATTACTAAACCGACACCATTCCGCATAAAAATTAAGGAAAACCAATTCGTTAGATGCTGCAAAGAGTAATTAAAATGCCAAAAACAAAGAAATATTATAAACGATTCATTCGAAATAACATATATGCTGTATATGTGTGTACATGATTAATATAATGAAGATGATGATGTTGATGATTATGATGATGTTTTGTTTGCTTTTTGAAAAATGAAACGTTTTGATTTCTTTAATCTTTCTGCAGGTTGTTCTTTCAGTTGTCAGTACATGGTTCATGGTACATACATGTCGAATGTGAAGATACATATAGACGCCTATAAAAATATCCACACATCCCAAGTGTATTGATAAGATACCAGTCTGAAGAGAAGATACGCCCCAAGGTGCGACAATTGTTGTGCATGTGTGTGTGTGATGTTCTACGAATCTCTAATTGGTTTTCCGGTTTTTTGATTACAATGGTAATATTATTGTGTAGGGATTCCATATATATGCCATAGATAAGTTATAACCGAACCCCAATTAACATAAAGTTATTTGCAATAAGTGGTGGAGTGGCAGTCGGAAATAATTTGTTTAGTATAAAGTTCATAACTTTTGCCAATTTGAAACATGTCTATCAGGAAGTAGTTGGAAAAAACCAAATATTACGCATACAACAAAATATACGAATTGATTTTAGTTGTTTTAATATAGTGCGAAATTTAAATGCTTTGTTTTATTTTGTTTATGTTCCAATCGGAGGGAGGCCTTTTCCACGTTGGCAAAATCTCTGGAATTCATCGAGCGGATCTATTTTCTTTTTTTTATATGTGACACGTCAAGCTCTGCGGTCTCATGTATGTGTGAGTGGGTAGGCATGTGTATGCATAAGCCTTAATGTTTTTTTTGTTTTTGTTTTTTTGGGTGTGTGTGTGTATGTGTGTGTGCGCGTGTGTATGTGGGTGCACCAGCTGAGCTATTGTAGAGTAAATGGATTTTTTGCGGCTTTTGTTGCGCTCTTGTTGGTTTTTTTTAATAGCACTGACTTTTGCGCTGGGTTAAAAAATGCATTAATTAAGGATTTGTTATTGTTCGCTCACCTAACGTCATGTCAATATTTTCACTAGTCATAGCCACGGCACCAGTCGAGGGCGACGACGCATCTGTTGGCTGGAAAAGGACATGCAGAATCTGCAATAACCAATAACATTAATGAACATGAATCACACGTTTAACATTGAAATATGTGTTATGGGAGGGTGTACAGTTTTAGCGCAGCCCTGTGCGGCAGCATTTTGTTTGTAAATATTTAAAAATTGTGGTGTATTTCAAAACTTCCACGTCTCAGCCGGTTGCTTGTCGCAAAGTCGCGCCGATGGTTGGTCGGTTTCACTGATTGAGCGGGGCAGGTAGAACACGTCGACTTACCACAACTATGGCTAAGCACGAGCCAAGGAATGGCTTTGTTGTTTCTGTCATATTGCTGCAGTCGGCGTCAGGCTGAGCCAAAGTTAATATAAGCTACTGAAATCTAGATTGTTTTATTTTAATTCACTTTTACATTAGATGGAATGAAAACGCAGTCACGACGTATCTACATATATAATTATTATAACAACTTGGTTGATTATCGTTAAGTGTTGGATAATGGCGAAAGTAGTGAGTATTGGTTTGCTGCGCTATCGTTACTAACGATAACAAACTCAAATATATTTCATGCACTGTCGCTTTAATCGATATTTTGTTTTGCTGGTATTTACTTTTATTGAATTAGTTTATTTCAAATTATGTAAGATAATTTATAATTTTCAACATAAATGCCAAAGTGTGTATAGACTAAATATTTGTGCTCTGCTTACTTACAAATTATTTATCTTATTTATATTTCATTATATTTTTTCCTTATTGTTAATTCCAACAATAGGAAAAATTTCTTAACCGCGATTGAGTGGAGATAATACAAAATTCGGGAAATTCGATAGCGATAAAAATATATTCGATATCAGTGTAGTGACAAAAGTATTCGGTAAATTAACGAATACTTATGTATATGTACATGTGTGCACACTTAACATCACATACATATGTATAAGCAACAATATTTGCAATCTTTGTTTATAATAGCTGACGTTTATGGAGTTTATGGTGCTAAATACAAAGAAAAATAACGAAACGCGTATATTAATTACGTTAAAAATACAAAAGTAATCAAACTAATCATCATTATCCAAAGTTTTTGAGCATACAAATGTATGTACGTTTGTAGGTTTGTTTTGGTGTTATTGTTTCATAAATATTGAGGAATAATATATGTATGTATACCCCATTGTGTATGTATGGTATATGTAGATGTGCTTAATCACTTTGTTTATTAAACAAAATTTGTTAACTCATTGCAAAAGATCAAAAAGAACGGAAAAATATAGTAATAATTCTGTGATTTTATTGTTTATAATCTCTTCCAGCCATATGTCCCAAAGTGTATATGTATGTAAATACGTGTATGTGTGTGTGTGTGAGTGAGTGTTTTGTGTGCATAATAATACGCGTCTACAACGTACGCAATTGTATTTTAGATGCATGCATATATATATGTTTGTACATACATACATTTGTATGTATGACAGTTTGTGCTTATTATCTACACTGGCAACCACTACAGATAGAACTTATTTGAACACATATCTAGTATATCTGTTAATAAGGTGTTTGGATGTTTGAAACATTTTAAACTGATGACTTTGCCTTGAGCTCTCAATTCCATAATACATGGGTTTTTGTGTGTATGCATGCACGTATGCAAGTGCGTACATCTCTACATAATGTGATTACATCGATATATATGTGAGTGTATTGTCCTGTTCTACTGGACTTGTACACTGTTATACGCATAAACAAATTAAAATTTTTCCACTCCAATAGCCTCGAGAGAGGATCTCAGGTGTTCGAACTGCCAATAAATAAATAGGAATACGGCTATTTGTGTGTGCGTGCAGCAATTAAAATTTATATGTGTTTGTACATATGTTTTTTGTGCTTTCTTTATTGCAGTCGCAACACATGATGTCAGATGGATCACCGCCCCCATCGATTTGTTTTATACGAGCCGCAGAATCTTATCCCAAATCACAAATGGAGAAAGAAGATTCCCAACTCTTTGTCACATTTCCAGAGCGTATGTACATTATACATTGTGTATATGTATATTATTTAATAATTTAATTTCATCTTTTTGTATGCCTATTTATTTATCTATTCTATTTTCAAACTGCAATCTCGTTGACAGTTGCCGGCGAGTCAATTAAATATCTGGGACGGACCGATGATGGTGTTCTAGCATTATCCAATTACCGCATATTTGTGTCAATGAAGTCGACTGCCTTCGAGACATATGTACCTCTGGGACTGATCGAGACGGTGCAAGTGCGTGATCTATTCCAATTGGTTGTTAATTGCAAAGATGCCAGCACAGTAAGATGTTCGTTTCAATCGGCGGAGCAATGCCTGGAATGGCAGCGTCGCATTCAATTGCTAATTGGTATACCTGAAACGCTAGAAACGCTTTTTGCATTTCCATTCTATTCATGGACATGTGACACAATGGGCAACAATATAAAGGAGCGCCCCGACCTAACCAATGAGAATGGCCAGAAATCTCAGACAACAACAACAGCAACAGCTACTGAATCGCCGCCATCACAAACGCAATCATCACAGCCACTATCTAAGCAATTATCGCAGCCCTTTGGTCTGGGTGAATCGTCTTGGAATCGCCTGCAGCGCGCAATTTGTTATGATAGTGATTTTAAGAATGAAGTGGCGCGTTTGGGTTTCGATCTGAAGGGATCGTGGCGCATCTCGACAGCAAACACAGACTTTAAGCTATGTCCATCGTATCCACAGAAACTACTTGTTCCATGTTGCATTACCGATGAAATGTTACATAATATAGCAACTTTTCGTGGTTCACGACGCCTGCCGGCTGTCGTGTGGCGTCATCAGAAATCTGGTGCTATACTCGCACGTTGCAGTCAACCGGAGGTCGGCTGGTTGGGTTGGCGTAACTACAAGGATGAACAACTACTGAAAGCCCTGGCAGATGCTTGTGCTTTCGACAGGGGCGAACATGCGAGGCGACAGGCTAAGGATACAAATGGAGACACTGGTTCGTCGGGCAAGAGTTCACCATCATTGGAGGATTCATCGCACGAGGAACTTGCCCTTGATGAGATCAGAGTATGTGCAGCATCTCAGAAAATATACTAGATATTTAATTCGCCTCTTTTTTCCCCCCATTCTAGAAAATCCTCATTGTAGATGCCCGCAGCTATACATCGGCAGTTACAAATCGAGCACGCGGCGGCGGATGCGAATGCATCGAGTACTATCCATGCGCCGAAATTGAATTCATGAACTTAGGTAACATACATGCTATACGCAAGAGTTTCCATGCCGTTCGCCAGCTGTGCGCCTCGTCACCTGATGAACCAAAGTAAGAGAACGAGAGTAGCTGGAAATCAGTCGTATTCATACAATTTCTAATTAACAGCTGGCTTGGCCAATTGGAGAAAACAATGTGGTTGCAGCACATGTCGGGACTTCTGGGAGCCACAATGACTGTTGTGCATACCATTGAGAAAAATGGACGGCCTGTTCTAGTGCACTGTTCCGATGGCTGGGATCGTACACCACAAATTGTTGCATCTGCGCAATTATGCCTGGATCCCTACTACAGAACAGAAGAGGTATGTAGAGTTTTAAGTTATTTTAACTTGATAGTCTAATACGCCTGTTTGCCTTTCGATCTCTAGGGTTTCCGAATATTGGTTGAACGTGAATGGTTGAATTTCGGCCACAAATTCGCAGATCGTTCAGGTAATGGACCAAATTCGGACGAAGTGAACGAGCGTTGTCCAGTTTTTCTGCAATGGCTTGATCTGGTACATCAAATACATAAGCAATATCCGTGTAGTTTTGAGTTCAGCATAGCATACTTGGTGAGTTCAACTTGAATTGACTGTGCTATTCGGAATATAATCAATATAATCGCTTATCGTATCAACTTGCAGATTAAACTGGCCCAACACTCATTGTCATGTCTCTTTGGCACGTTCCTATGCAATTCGCTAAAAGAACGAATTGAAAATTCAGTTTTTGATCGAACATTCTCAGTATGGCCATTTTTAGCGGAAACAATGTATAGAAATCCACTCTATAAGCATGAGACTGATAAGGTATGTACATATATAGTATGCAATTGATAAGCCAATCTCATAAATTGCAAATAAATATTCACACAATCATCATCATCATAATTTTTAGGTACTTTGGCCATCGCATAATGTGCGATTTTTACACTTTTGGTCCGATGTCTATTTGGGAAGCTTAGGAAATAAAAATGGGACCGAACATCCTCTACAAAGCAATGAACGACAAGGTGGTGTACACAATGGCAATGCCAGCAATGGAACCGCCAACAGTAACGGTAAACCGAATCAAGCATTCACAGCATCAATTAAAAAAATATAAATACTATATATATTTATTCTAAAATTAGAATACATTCAAGGTGCGACTGCGAAAACCCGATCGACCGAAAATATAACAACGAACGAGTTGAGTCAGAGCACGATATCAAGACGATCGAGTGATCCCAATTTGGCTGTTGAATCCATGTACGTGACTCGAATAAATTCAAAGCCGGATGCCTCATTTTAATACCCAATGTAATCATCTATTACTCAATTTCAGTGTAACGGATGGATTGACTATAAATGCGAACAGCAATTCCATGTTTGACATTCGATCAGAAACAAAGGAGTGCATTACCGAATCAACCAAACATGACATCATCACACAGGATTCAAGTCCAGACACTCCTAAACTGGAAGAGGAGATGTTACAAAACGGTTGCAAAAACTTCACAACTGAATTAAACAATGACCAAAGCAGTTCTTCGATACAATGTAACCCATTGAATGAGGAAACTCCAACGTTAAACGGAAACATCACTGTACAGCGCATCGATTCCGAGCCTTACGATTCACCAAATGGTTTGTGTAGCCATAGGCATTAATGATGATCAATCTGTTTAATGGTGATTTTCTTATTTGTTGTAGATGATGCGCCTTCGATTTGTGATGATAGTAGCATAAGTGATAATAGCCGTGGTCTGTGGCATGACCAAGACCAAGGACAAATTGATACTAGTACGGATACAATTATTCCTACGGAAAACAAGCGACAGCAACAACCACAAGAAAGTGTATCATCAAATGGTTTATGCAATGCGCCTTCAGTCAATAATGGTGTGGATATCGAAGCCAAAGCTGGCGGCGATGGTGTTGCATGTGTTGCTGATGTTTTACCTCCAGATAACAAAAAGACCGAAGCAATATGTATTGCCCATACCAATAAGATTAGTCAAAGCTATAACAGCTTGCCTCGTGTGCATATGAAGGCGACTGAGCGACATTGTCGAAACGATAAGTCCGATGGTGTTGTCCAGCAGCACTTGGAGTCGCTGCATGAGCCGAGTGAATGTTCAAGTAACTCCGTCAATGTCAAATCTAAGAATCATAATGGCAATGGTGATGCGTCAACAGACGATGTCGACAGCACGCCTTCAACACCCAAGCAGGCACAGAAAACAACAGATCCCGCTCAGACGACCAGCACGTTAGCCAACTTTGATATGTCCACGTCTAGCATGCCGGCGAGGCCAAATCTGGTTTGGTCCATTCGTGACATTACACAATCGAACTACACCGACAACGTGGGGTAAGCGACGACTGACACTAAAAGCGAACGGTGCAATAAGGAACTTAAATTCATTTTCAACGTTGTAGCTCATTAAATTATCCAACATCGGGACTTATTTCACTACCTCCGACACCGCAGGGAACACAGGAACGGACTCAGTTTAACATTTCATGTCCAGATGGCTTGGCACATGGCCTAAGCGAACAGAATATAAGACTTCATCAAATTGTACAGGAGCACAAGGTAAAAGTAGATACTGTCCATTAAACGGAGATACTAATTCATTTGTTTTCGCTTATAGCTGCGCGAAGAAGTCATGATGCGCGAAATTCATGGCATGCGCATGGCCTTGCAACAGAAAGGATGCCCCAGCTGCAATAGTGTGGTCTCCACAAATGTCGAGCATGTAATTATGGCATAGATTTGAATACATATATCCCGTTACACAAACATACATACATATATATAAACTACTGTATATCTAGTAATCTAACGTGTATGTAAATTTGTGTACTATGTAATGAGAACGAAACACACAAGATGAGATGAATATATCCAGCCATATCTAACCATCTGCAATACAGAATGTTCCGAATTCAGACAACATTTTGGCTGGATAGTTTTTTGATAGCTTATAACAAAAGATAAAGTGTCCCTTACCGTCAAGCTGCGGTGTCTTCGAGCTGAAGATGAACATGATAATGTTTTGAAGGGGATGATAAAGATGTCATAATGATGATGACGATGATAATTTTCATAGTGATGATGATGATGATGATGTACGTGCCATCTCTTTCTGTTTGGTCTAATTATTTAAATTTCTTCAGGAAAACGGATCGGATATTGTTGAAAATGCATCGACATGTTCATGGGAGGCCGTTGAAGAACGTAGTGCTCCATCATCGTATGCCACTTCCACAATAAATGAGAAAAAAGCTTCGAGTGTTCTATGGGTACCTGATCACGCAGTTTCACGTTGTTCTAGTTGTCAAATTGAATTCTGGTTTGGACGAAGAAAACATCATTGTCGGTGCGCATTTCAACATTAACGTATTCTTTTGTTCTTACTTTCTTTTTGTTCTATTTGTCTATCTATTGTTTGATAACACATATAATATATCACACACACGCTGACATGGGATAACTTGAATAATTTACAAAATTAAAATACCATATCGAGTTATCCCATCACACCGTACATATCCTTACTATACAAATACCAACAATCATTTCGCAGCAATCAATCTGGCACAAGTTCCTAACCGATTAACAAATATAGTATATTAATATACCTATTTATACATACCTAAATATTTGCAAAGAACACCTCAATCACAATTATTTTGTTTCCACTATATGGTTTTGCGTATTAATGGATCATTTTGCTGTGCCTTGTGTTGGTTAAGAATGACGCCAGATTTGAGTTGCAGTTACCAGTTTCAAAACAAAAGCGAATTGATAGATTGAACTAATGTCAGATTGGCTGTGATGAATATTTTTCTCATTTTGTAGAACATTCTGACATTCTGCTTAACATCTAGTAAAAATTAACTCTATGGTTGGTTTTCAATTTATCTACATACATATATATATATATATATATATATATATACATGTGATTATTTTTTCTTATATCCCAAAATTTCCCTAATTGTATTGAATTGAAAATTAGCTAATATATATATTCTCTTTCTTATGCAACTATTTTTTTGTTTTCTTCTGTTGTCTATTGTGCTCTTTACAGATCATGTGGCGAAATTTTCTGTGCTGACTGCTCGGAATTCTGGGCACCGTTGCCTTTTGAAAAGCTTTTTAATCCAGTAAGACTTTGTGGATCTTGTTATTTAACAGTTACTACACAAATCCACGAATGCCGCGTTCCTTTTGATCCAATTTCAACAGCAAAAGACGTAGCAAAGCCTTCTGCTAACCCTCGAGAGTAGTTTTCCATTAGCTATAGGGTTCCGATGTTGATGAAACAATATGTAAATATATATATAAAAATTATGAAAATATGTATACTCAAATATTTATTGCATATACTATGTATGTTAACACCTTTAACATTTGTGCGTACATGTAGAAAAACACACACGAAATTATACAAATTTTGTTAGACATATATATGGATATATACATACATTATGAACACGATTGTAAAATAAAATACCAAACTACCAAAAAAACAATATCATCAATGTTTTCTGTCTGTGTCTGGTGAACTGCTTAATTCATTTAGACAAAATTTGTCTTTTTATTCACAACACTTAATTTTAAACAATAACAAAGGATATAATTACAAATAAGATAAGCTTCGCCCTGATTTTGTTTGCCAGCAGGTACAAGTATAATCATTTCTACGTTTCTATTTTAACTTTTGATCGACCGAATGATTTACGGCTTTCGGTTCGACATGATGATGCGTAAGTTTTGGAGCCAACTTATAGGGCCTGATAAATTTAATGTTCGTTTTTAGAGGGTCAGGTAGCATAATGCAGGGCAGAAGGCAGCGCAGGAACACATAGGTCAGGTAACCAGTAATGCCCCAGATACGATACGGGCTGACGGCAAAAACGGGTCCGCTGTAGCCACTGCGGAATTGCGTGTGTCGCGTTGCCGAGGGTGCAAGCAGCGAGTTGAGGGGTATTGTAAAGGCCAGTTCCACCTCGTCGGGATTCAATTGGAGTTGTGACATATGAAAATCCTCCACCACGCCAACAACTGGTACAATGGTTGAGGTACGTGGCAACTGGATTGGATTAGACTCGCCCCAAATATGTATGCGTTGCCGTGGTAGTCCAATTTCCTCCTCCGTTTCTCGCAAGGCACAGTGGGTAAAGCTTGTGTCGCTCTCATCTCGCTTGCCGCCCGGAAACGATATCTGCATGCTGTGACTGCGCAACTGCCTGGATCGTCGTGTGTAAAGCAATGAGATCTCATTCCTGTGGCGGGAGAATTTAAATTGTAACCTCATTATTATTTTTTTTTTTTGATTTAGAGAGGATCAACTTACGTTTCATTTTCCATGCACAACGCAATCAGAACGGCTGCTGAGCTCTTTTCCCGCTTGTTGTGTGGCATTGCCGAGGGACGCTGATAGGCAGGCAGACTGCGCAGCTTAGCCATGCAGCGGTTACGCTGCTCATCTGACAGCAGCATAGGCCAGTCGGACACACTTACAGTATTGCTAATAGCAGCTGAAGCTGGTGCAGCGCTGCTGTTGCTTTTGTGCCTCATTTGGCGGCATAGATGTTGCAGGAGTTGTCGATTCATTATACGTGGACACAACGAGCGGACTCTTTCTATACACATAACAAACAATTTGTCACTACAACTTTTTTTTTTTTTAAATCAATTTCGATGGCACAATGATGTAAACAAATCTGAATACAAATGAACTTTGGATTGTCAGCTGGGTGTATGGGATTCAGATGTTGAGCATAAAATGAAGAGAGAGCAGAGCGAGAGAGGCGTGAAAGTATAACACGCAAGATTGCTTGCCAAAATGACGAAGGTGATCGAAGATTGCACGATCCGTTGTCAGTGTCTGTGGGACATTCGTTCCAGATGCCTTCTCATTTCAATCCATTGGCCATAAACTAATTCTTCCGTTTTGATCACAGGACAAGATACTCTCCTACTGTTAACGGTGTCATTTGATTGTTTGTTTACTTTGTGGATTCAGCTGTTTCTCCTTTTCGCTGCGATATAT
The DNA here is from genome assembly GCA_018151445.1 of Zaprionus inermis. NCBI lineage: Eukaryota > Metazoa > Arthropoda > Insecta > Diptera > Drosophilidae > Zaprionus > Zaprionus inermis. Next base: position 5,278,311 of record JAECXD010001052.1, read on the forward strand.
CGATTTACAAATGTTAGATAAGTTCGATTACCGCTTAAAACGATATACAGATTCTATTGCCGTTATCGGCTGTTGAGTATTTTCCATTGTGCTCTTTCTATCTCTCTCCTTCTCTCTCTTACAACCGTATGACGGTGTACTTGATATATTTGCACTAAAAAATACCAAAAAAATTGGAGACATTGTAAATTTAGAGGAGTCGGCAGCTTTAGTATTATTATTTTTTTTTTGTTTTTAGAACACGACACAGAGGGCTGTATGGAGCATTTTGACAGTTGGTACCCAAAGAGAAATCAAATAAACATTTCTTAAAATAAACAGACTTATTTACAATGGAACGCAACAATAGTAAAAACGCTTTTAATTTCGACGCCGATGCTTCGGGCAAGGACTTCTTCGATAAGATAAACAGGTAAGTGCCGACCCGACCCACCCACTCGAAGTCAACTCCATATAACCAAACTCTTCGATCCTATTGTAGAATTGAGAAACTACGTAATTTACGCCAGATATTCGAGGATGATGACAAGCCACTACAAAGTGAATCGAGCAATTTACGATATCAGCCACAATCATCACAAAAATCCAAACTGCAGCAACAGCTACAAAAGACCAAAACAAAGGGAAATCCGCTAGAAGTGGCCAATGCCAAGCCGGTGGCTAAGGATGCAGATGCTTGGACCACTGTGACGGCCAAGGTGGCCAGCGGCTACAAGGGCAGCGAAAACGTTGGCCGTGTCGGTGTCGCCTTGTCGCGTAACGGTGCCGGTGGCGTCAAGTTGATTGTCTACAAGAGCGGAAACAATCTGCTTAGCACGCTGCTGCTGACCATATCCACAAAGTCATCGAAACCACGCGGCGGTGCCTACAATGTGATATTACGTGAATCCTATATGCAGTTCTACGACGACGAGCAGCATTTTTGGAGTTTGCACTTTTTGGTGCCCAAGGATGAGTGCGAATTCATAGATGCGCTGACGAAACTCAGTTTGCCCGTTGAGCGAATTCAATCGGCGAACAAGTCACCTGGACAAGTCAAATCCACAGACACAAAGGCCACCGTTGAGTCGCTGTCCGAAAAAGATCCTCTGTTGCGTATGAAACAGGCAGCCGCAGCTGCAGAAAAAGCCATGGATACCACTGCCCTAGCAATATGCGAGGAATTCGGTGTGCCCAACAACTATGACAGTGGCAGCGAATCTACTCAGTCTGCCGAGGACATCATAGTAATGCCACGTTTAAATTCCGTAAGCAAAGTGAAGACCATAGTGCCAGTCATCACAAGCAACAGTACTCTCTCGCTGGCCATAACGACGCAATCAAAACCACAGACAACTACGGCGAGCAGCCAACTGGAGATGTATCTGGATGAGCAGCGTGCCACAGGACATGCCATGGAGAAGAAAATGGACACAATACTGCAGGCCATGGCGCGACTGGCGGCCAGCAGTAGTGTACAGATCACGGAGAGCGGCAACGATATACCAACGCCGCTTACCACCGATCCTGAGAAGCAAAACGACAAGAAAATGGGTGGCATATTGAATGCAATGAGTCGTCTGACCAATAACTCTGTGCAACAGTTCAACGACATGTTGAACACAAACCAGACTATCGACAACGAGGATGAACTGCTTGAGCTAGAGCAGAAATTGTTGAATTTCAAAAAGGAAAATCGCAGCCTTATGAAGAGTCTCAAGGCCAAAGAGCAGGCTTTGGCCGAACTCCGCGCCTCGACATGTGCGCTGTGCGAAGAGTTGTTGCTGCAGAACAACGAACTGAAGCTGCAAAACCAAACACTGATCTCAGCCATGTCCTCCTTGAATGTGAAGCAAACCAGTTCAAGCACACCTCCATGTTCTGCCTCCGCTTGCGCTTCCTCGTCGTCGGACAGCTGCTCCAACTGTGATGAATATCGAAGCAAAATTGCCAAACTTGAGAGAAGTGTCAGTTCATTGCAATCGATACTGCATAACTACATGAAGCGGGACGGTGTGCACAATGAGGATGGGTCGTGCAAGCCCACTGCCACATCCCCAGACTGTTAGAGGGATGGTATTCTTGTAACGATGTTTTGTATTATATATGATTTAATCAGTTATCTAGTTTATTGAAAGCAAAATTATAGTAAGATTGTTATTATACACCATTTTGACACCATCTGCCATTCCACAACGAGGATTAAATAAGAAAAATTGATAAACGAAAACACTTGAAGAATTCGCATTTTATTCTTCCATATTTATCTTCGATGTATTCCCCCGGCGGGGAATTTAAACTCCAAGTGAGCATTCAACAATTTTGTACAAACTAATTGGTTGTATTTGCAAATCATAAAACAGTTTCAGGACAGGATCATCAACTTAACACTAGGGACAAGACTGTCTGTGTGAGTGTACGCGTGTGTGTGTGGGTTGTGGATGTATAAATGTCGGGTCAGTCTGCTAACGTTTGCGGGAAGCGCTGGTCAGCTGGGAACCTTTGCTCGGCCAGCTGTGCTCATCACATCAACGTCGTCTGCGGTTTCATACGTATTTCAAGATGTGCGCGCGCGCGTGTGTGTGTGTGATTGTGTGTGTATGGGGGTGTACTTGTGTGAGTGGAATATATATTCATACATGCGATATATCTATATGTTTGTAGTATGTATATATATATATGTATATATATATAACTAGCCTAGGTTGCTCTTGTTCAATTTGAAACTAAATGCCGTAGAGTGCTTTGGGTAGTTGGAGTTGAAGTCGTTGCTAGTAGGTGCTGCTATCGCTGAGGCTGCTGAGGTAACTGCTTGCGCCGGGTGCACTGGAACCGCCAACACGATGCCGCCTACGCTTGGCCTTTGCCTTTTTGCGACGCGGCGCAGCCGTTTCCGCTTTGCGCTTGTATTTACCCTGACGTTTTTTCTTGCGTCCATACTCGTCGGACTCACTTGTGCTCGACTCTTCGTTATCGCTGGAATCCGATTCTGTATCGCTGCTCGACGAGTCCGACGATTCATCGGACGACGATGAAGATGACGACGACGACGACGATGATGATGATGATGAACTTGTGCTGCTGCTCGATGAGCTGCTTGTGGCAGCACGACGACGTTTTGATTTTTTGCTGCTGCTGTTGGCCTTCTTCTTCTTCTTCTGCGCTTTAGTTTCATCCTTGCTGCTGCTGCCTTTGATTTTGGTTTGATCTTCAGTCGTGCCGGCAACAATGCAGCTGCTGCCGTTGCCACTACTCTTCTTGTGCTTCTTGCTCTTTCTCTTGCGCTTCTTGTGCCGATCGGTTTTCTTGTTTTTCGTGGTTGAGGCTGTCTTGTTGTTATGATTTCGCTTGCTGCTGCTGCTGCTGCGGCTCTTCTTTTCTACTTTGCTAGACGATTTCGTTGTAGCTGTTGTTGTGGCCACGGTCTCAGCTGGTGCAATTTCGGCACCGCCTTTCAGCTCCTTGGCGCGCAGTTCGGTTAGCGGCGTCAAGTAATCGAGTTCCGAGTCCGAGCTGGTACTTTCCACATCCAGTAGAATTTCTCTGTTCGGATCCACCTGGATGAGAGGGTAGCGTAACGCGTGTTATTTTACTTTCATTTCTAGTTTTATATTGTTGCTGCTGATGTTTTTGTTGTTGTGGTTGTTGTTGTGTTTGCGGCATTTGCTTACCTTGAGAAAATTGCGGCATTGGTAGGTCAGGTGACCAGCGTAGCCGCACTTCTTGCATGCTGCTCGCAGCGTATCCTTGTTAGCGTTAGCCAACTGAAAATTCATTTTGTTGTTTGCCAAGTTGCTTTGCGCTTAGTTCTCCAGTTGTGTCAGTGGTCCATTAATTGACGTGAATTGCTGCGGCTCTGAATCAGTCTGGTCTGCTCTAACCACCACACGGCGGCGGCTGTTGTTGTTGTTCGGCTTGCATCGATTATCGATAGATTGTGTGCGATACGCAATCACAAAGAAAACAAAAAAGCCAAAAAAAATATCAAGCGGGCAATAGAAATCAAAACTCGATATATTTTTCGATAAAAAGCATTAATAGTATTAATTTTGCCGTTTTTTTTATTTATTTTGTCAATTATCGCACATGTATGCTGCTATTTAAAAAATACTTGCATTATATCAGTATTTTGGTAAAATAAATATTGATTAAAGAATGGATAATAAATGAAATAATAAATGCCTAGCATACGATCGTTGTAAAACAATAATGATAAATTTCCAAATTGATCAAAATATTTAATAAAATAATGGCGTTAATTATATATTCAAGCACTGCAAATTATTCCTTGCTTCGGCAGTGGAAACGTTTGCAATCGATATAGGCAAACTCTGTCGATTGCAGCAATCGTACTCGTGTCCACTTGTTATCGAGTGGCAATCCACAAATTTTGCAGTGCCAGTGATTCCAGTGAAAGGTACACCAATGCCAGAGTATTGCCAATTAATGTAGATGAAATTGCTGTGCGTTGCAAAGTGGAGTGTATCAGCAGGTTTCAGACACCATCGTCGACGTCGCTTACATTAAATTCGGACGCCCCCGCACGCACACGGCACACCAGAGATACATAGAACAATAGCTAAACAAGAACAAGCAGCAGCAGCAGCAGAAGCAGCAGCAACAACAACGACAACTGGAACAGCAAGGGAAACTACTCGAAATGCAACAGAACACTGCCAGCAATCCATTTTCGGTGGCTGCATATGGCGACCGACCACAGATGGGTCTGGATGTGGAATTCGGTTCAGATCCCGCAAGCGGAGCTGCATTCTTTCAAAGCGATGGCCGTAAGCATGATGACCTCAAGCAGATGTTGGACAGCAATAAGGATGGTCTCAAACTGGAGGCGATGAAGCGCATTATTGGCATGATTGCGCGAGGACGAGATGCTAGCGATCTGTTTCCGGCTGTGGTCAAGAATGTTGTCTCCAAAAATATCGAGGTGAAGAAACTGGTCTATGTCTATTTGGTGCGCTATGCCGAGGAGCAGCAGGACTTGGCTCTGCTCTCTATATCCACATTCCAGCGCGCCCTCAAGGATCCCAATCAATTGATACGCGCCTCCGCGTTGCGTGTTCTCTCTTCCATACGGGTCAGCATGATTGTGCCCATTGTGATGCTGGCAATCCGTGACAGCGCTGCGGATCTCAGTCCATATGTGCGCAAAACGGCGGCACATGCCATCCCAAAGCTGTATTCATTGGACCCTGACCAAAAAGACGAACTGGTGACGGTCATTGAGAAGCTGCTCTCGGATCGCACCACACTGGTGGTTGGCTCCGCTGTCATGGCATTTGATGAGGTAAGGGATCAACTTAGAATTGAAGCGCTTAAGTAGTGTCAACTGACTTCATCTCATTCGACAGGTTTGTCCCGAACGAGTGGATCTCATACACAAGAACTATCGCAAGCTGTGCAATCTACTGGTGGATGTGGATGAATGGGGTCAGGTGATTATTATCAATATGCTGACACGATATGCGCGCACACAGTTCGTCGATCCCAATGGAGATGAAGATTTGGGATTAATTGATGGACTCGATGGTGATGCGCCGGCCAATGAGCGTTTCTATGACGAATCTTCCAATTCGAGCAGCGACGATGCCGATGGCGGCGCCGGCGGCGACAAGCAGACTACCGGTAACAACAACATTAACAACAATGATAACGATAATAGTCGTGGCAGTGGCGGCAGTAGCTACCACATCGATTTGGATCATCGCCTGCTGCTGCGTCAGACGAAACCGCTGCTGCAGTCCCGGAATGCCTCCGTGGTCATGGCTGTGGCGCAACTCTATCATCACGTTGCGCCGCGCAACGAGGTGCAACTGATTGCCAAGGCACTGATTCGTTTGCTGCGCTCGCACAAGGAGGTGCAGAGCGTGGTGCTAAACTGCATCGCTTCGATGTCGTCGCGACGCAAGGGCATCTTTGAGCCGCATCTAAAATCGTTCTTTGTGCGTACCAGCGATCCCACGCACCTAAAGCTTCTCAAGCTGGACATACTAACCAATTTGGCATCTGCGTCCAGCATATCGCTGATCTTGCGCGAATTTCAGACCTACATCTCTAGCAGCGATCGACCCTTTGTGGCGGCCACTATACAGGCCATTGGACGCTGTGCGGCCAGCATTAAGGCGGTCTCCGAGACCTGTCTCAGTGGCCTAGTGCATCTGCTATCCAATCACGATGGTGAGTAAAGATTGGGAGGATGCAAAAGAGTTTAATATTAATCGTACTTTCTTCATTCGATCGCAGAGCATGTGGTAGCGGAGAGCGTGGTGGTCATCAAGAAGCTGTTGCAGAGCAAGGCGGCCGAACACTACGAGATTATTACGCAAATGGCCAAGCTGATCGATTACATCAATGTGGCTGCCGCTAGGGCGGCAATCATTTGGCTAATCGGCGAGTATAACGAGAAGGTGCCGCTCATTGCACCCGATGTGCTGCGCAAGATGGCCAAATCGTTTGTGGACGAGCAGGATGTGGTTAAGCTGCAAGTGCTCAATTTGGGCGTTAAGTTGTATCTAACAAATCCGCAGCAAACGTCGCTGCTGTGTCAGTATGTGTTCACGCTGGCACGTTACGATACCAACTACGATGTACGTGATCGTGCGCGATTCTTGCGTCAGTTCATCTTCCCGGTCAGCGGCGAGAGCAGTGTACTCTCACAGCATGCCAGGCAGGTGTTTCTCGCCTCCAAGCCAGTGCCGGTGCCGGAGAGCAAGTATCGCGATAGCAATGCGTATCAGCTGGGCTCATTGTCTCACTACTTGAACATGCCCGCCACGGGTTACAAAGAGTTGCCCGCATTTCCGACTGTTGCACCGGATTCCAGTGTACGCAACATTGCTGGATATATGCAGGAGAAGCTGCCCGGTGAGAGTCCGGGTCGTGGCAAATCGTCGTCGTCGGGTGCAGCTGGTGGTGCTAGCAAGGAGCAGCGCGAGAAGGGCTTCCTATCTGAGTCGGAGAAATCGTCAGCCTACTCGGAGTCCAGTGGCAGCAGTAGCGATAGCAGTGGCTCCAGCAGTGACAGTTCATCTGGCAGCGATAGCGACGATGAGGTCGATAAGAATGCGGTGAAGAACGAGAACGATAACAAGGAGGGCAAAGCACAAAAGAAGGCAACTAAAATGGCCCTTGTGACGCCCGTTAGCAGCACAAAGCAAACTGCAGCTGCAGCTGCAGCGCCTGCTGTCGGCCAGAGCAGCAACAATAATAACAATAGCAATGCTGAGGCAGCAGCAGAAGCAGATTCCGGCACGTCCGACAGCGGCGAGTCCTCGTTCTATAGTGGCAGTGGTAGCGGCAGCAGCGGCAGTGATAGTGAGAGTGGCAGCGACTCGGGTAGCGACAGCGACGAGGAGCCGAAGCAGGAATCAGCAACAGCAGCAGCAGCGACGACGACGACAGCAGCCGAGCAAAAGTCGAAGCACAAACACAAGCAACCCGCAATGCCGCCGCCGGCGACGAAAAGTAATTTAGATTTGTTGCTCGATCTGGATGATATACCGCCCATTGGGCCAGTGATGACGCCTTCGCTGGGTGGCTTCCTGACACCAGGTAAGCCGCAAGCTATAGATTGCGCTTATTTAACTGAGCTAATCCAATTTCGAATAAGAGAACGTGTTTAAATAAATGAGAGTGTGAAAGTATGATATGTACTAATTGTAACTTCCATTTTAGGCACCCCCTTGTTGCCCGGCCAGGTGGCACTGCAGCCGCAGCAAGCGCGCAATCGCATCGAGCTGGTCGGACCATCGCACATAGAGTACAAGCACAAGGAGCTGCTTAACAAGGTGACGGGTCATGGCTTGCAATTGTCGTATCGTTTTACCCGTTCACCGCATCTCTACTCGTCCGCGATGTGTTCCATTGAGTTGCAGTTCCAGAATCGTAGCGAACAGGAGTTGACCAACATTCGCATGGGACAGCAACAGCTGCCGTCTGGCATGCAGCTGAGTGAGTTTGCTCCGCTTGCCCAACTGCAGCCACAGCAAGTGGCCAGTGGCATATTGGGTGTGGATTTCAATGACACCACACATGCCATTGACTTCGAGCTGGTTTCAAGTGGCGGCATAGCACGAGTGCAGCTCAAGCCACCGGTGGGCGAACTGGTACGTTCCGTACAAATCGGAGAAAGTTGCCATCGCGAAGAGCGTTCCAAGCTGCGTGGCATGAACGAGCATCAGTGCGAGCTGCGGGGCGTGCAACGCGAATTGCTCGATGTGACCGCGCTCAAGCAGAAGATCTACGAATGCATTAATGTGGCGCACACATTCAGCTCCACCACGGGTCAGCTGCATTGCTTTGCTGGGCAGACGCTTAGCTCAAAGAGTCTAGTGCTGCTCACGCTGCAATGGCAGACAGATGATGCGCTTACCCTGCTGGTTAACTGTGAGAAAATGGTTATCGGTTCGATGGTGCTCAACGAGCTACGCAATGCACTCCAGCTGAGCTTCTCCATCTAATGAACAGGACGGCGGATACACAAGCCCTTTCAGCATATAAAGACATACATACATACTTGCAACATTTAGTTTTAAGTAAGAAAAATTTGAGGAAGAAAGTTTGTTATATTATTGTACGAGTTGATCTTGATCTGTCTGAGGATCTGTTAAAAACGAACAAATTGAATCTTAAGAAGAGCACGACATGGTTTCCATGGCCCACGCTACGCATATAGAACTAAAAGCCGCAACATAAAAGTAAAGATAAGCGTAAAATATACCATTATATATGATGTATCGAGAGAGCGCCCAGAACTGTCGTTACTATCGTACTATTGTCTGGAGAAAAAGAATTAAAACAAAGCATCTACCCATATATATATCATTCATTGTTATCTCCATATGGATAAATGTCCAAACGATAGTACTAACGATAGTTTTTTAGCCTCCCATATAGTTATAAAACAAAATGCGATTCCAAAACAAGTTAAGTAAAGATATTGAAGCAAAGTCCCCATTAATTCAATGTTGTTGCCTATAAGAAAGAAATATTATTGTAATCCAAGTGTGTATGTGTGTGAGAACATATATGTATGTGTATATTTGTATTTGTACTAAACTAATCATGACGTAACTGTGTAAAGTGTTTTTGATGTTGTAAATCTGTTGCCTTTGTGCTCTATGCGGCCTTTTCTCAAATCGTAGCAAAATCAGAACAAATAAGAAAACCAAAACATACAATACGCCTATACAGAGATATAAATACGTATACATATGTATAGATCGCAGTTTTTGAAGTCGGGGCGACTGGCAACAGAACTAATTATTGAAATGTTAACCGAATTGTTGCCTAATTAAAAGTTCAAACGACACAAGCGATGGAAAACCGAAATATACTTTATTTATCAATATATGTACGTATTATTTATCCTTTTCTATACACCCCTATATATATATATGTGTATACATACCTATATCGATAAATGATAAATTTTTACCTTGTAGTTGAAGCTTACGCTATATTTTCTATGATTTCATTTGGTTTTTCATTTGCCTAGCAAACTTAGGAGTCGCAATCCGATGTAAAAAGAATATATATATATATATATAAAGATAACGAATCGAAAGACTATTGAATACCAGCCAGTTAGCAGTTGAACCTTTGACGGAGCTTAGCTCCAATCGAAATAAAAAAAAAACAAATTATACAATTGCCAGGCACACATATGACGCAGATACTATATATGGTATATATATGGTATGTATCTACACAGTATATCTAATTCTAAAGCTAATCCGTGTTTCCTACGCCAACTTTTTGAGCTCCCCCCATATTTCGAGGATTTTTCTTTGCGCTTTTAAGAGAATAATTCACTCGATTCGAAAGTTAAACAACAAATTGAATGTTATCCATGTTTACATGAATCTTTTTATATGTATATCTTACTATTTACATATATGTATGGTAAATCAAGTTTCTGAAATCTCAATTAAAACAAAAACAAAACAATGACAAATCGATGAACAATAATTATTGGTCCGAGTTATGCGCAATTTTATTGTTAATCGGAATAAGAAAACCTAATGCAAATCAACATTATATTATATTTATTGTATGCTTTTTAAACCTATGCCAGATGAACTCAAAAACCTATTGAAATAAACGCAAAGTTTGAAAAAATTCAAGAGAAATTTATAGCGGGAAATTTAAGAACATTTTTAAGTAGTCATTTAAATGAAACATTATAAAAAAAGGCATCACTCTATTGTTTGCTTTCATCCACCCAAGTAATAGATCAAATGTTTAAGTTTTAAGTTATCTTGTTTATTCACGCTTGTTCTGGTTGCTTGCTCCGCTTTCTGGTTTTGGACATACACACAAGAAGCCAGCAGCAGTCGCACCTTTCTTCTACACATAGTCTTCCACATCGTCTTTATCTTTTATTCTGTACCACAGTTTCGGGTTATGGTCAATACCATAGCCGGACCCCTGCTGCTGGCATATGAAAGATATCTAGCCATACGGTTCTTTCTATTCAGCGCGGAGTTTTCTCACTTTAAAGATTGCTAAGGTTAGGTTAGGTTTAGAGGTTAAGGATAACCGGTGAACATAGGATGTCTAAAGAGGGCATGGCACACATACGTACACAGTTAGGCAGGTAGTACATACACAAATACATACATATTTATTTCGATGCCAACACAGCCGTTATTTTTTTTGCTTAGCTTTTTTTCTTCTAACGCGTCTGCTTGGATGCTCCTTTCATATTGTTTTCTTTTTTTTTTGGTATTTCGCTAAGGTTTTTTTGTGTTTTTTCTTTGCTGAATCTGCACAATTAAAAAGCTCAATTTATTTTTTTTGTTTTATGCTTATAATATAAACCGTTAAGCGTTTTTTTTTGTTAGCTTGGTTAGTTTTTCGGCTTGGTTGGTTAGGTTGCTTTTGTTTTTTTTTTTTTTTGAGGTTAAGTTTAACGGTTAAAATAGGACAAGCAATGTGAGCGATGGGTAAGTGAGACATTGGATAGAATGATGCGCGAAGAGACTGCCGGGCCGACTCCTTGCCGTTGAAAAGCAGATGCCGTTAGGATACAGTTACGATGATAATAATAATATAGGTTAGTTAGTATGTATGTAGGTATGTATGCACATAAATGTATGTGTATATGAGCAATGCGTTATATACGGGGCACAAGAGTAGGTCGTAGTATATAAGTATGAATGTGTATGCGTTGGGTATATAGTAGCATGGGAGCACGATAGCGTTGAATGGCGATGATTATTTTTGCGTTCTTCTTCTTCTCCAACATCTTTATCTTCGTTCAGTTTTCATATATAGTATAATCGTATAATATAATCCGACACGGCTTTGCGACTTAATTTCATATAAAACTAGTTTGTTTTTTTTAGTATATATATATATTCATGTATGTATGTATATGCAGGTAGTTTATATATATATATATATATATAGTATGTTGTATATATATATTCATATATATATATTTTTTTATGTTTTATATGTATGTCTAGGGATGATTTTCAATCACTTATTGTTACGTACGGTGTTTGGTATAACATGCTTCGCTTGGACTGACTGACGGACCCATAATTGGTCTTAATCATCGTTTATCAATAACACGTAAAGCATATTTTGTGTGTGAATGTGTGTATGTGTGTGTGTGTAGAGCAGTGCACAGTAAATCGAACATGGTAACGCATTGAACCCCAATTCGGATACCCTCTGTCTCCATGTAAAGACGGAGTGCCAAAAAAAACCTAATCTCAACTCACTCGATCGAGTTATTGCAAAACTATCGATAGTCGCCACGATAGTAAGCAAGCTAGACAAAACAAAAGCGTGCGAGTGAGTGAGAGAAGTAGACAGAGAGAGATAGCTTTTGTTTGATCGATTTGCTGTGTCCTGCAGTCGCCTGTGAGTCTGAGTGTGTGTGTGTGTGTGTGTTTGTCCATCTTCATGTTAAAGTTAACCTCAAAGTTAAAGAGACTAATCGATCCGAGACTGACAACTATCGGCTATATGCCATCGTTCGTGAAGACTCATAGACTAATTAAACATTAGAGTGATGGTCTATGGTTAAGACTATGTCAACTAACCAGAACTTTAACCGAACATGGACAACTACACTTACATAAGTTGAAAATTTGATTTGATTTTTTTTTTTCAATTTTTTTTTGCTTTTCATTGATTTGTATAAGCTACAGTTAAGCTATATTTTTGTATATAGTATGCATGTATGCAGTAGTATGTGGGGTATTATGTATTGTATGTGTATTGCGTGTGTGTGTTTGTAGTATGTGTAAATCTTTCGTTGGACTTTCTAAGCGGGGGAGATTGATGTAGTTTTGATTACGCCATTACAATTCAGTTATGTGTGTTTTCATTCACATATACATTATGCGTGCAGTTGTTGTTGTTGTAGTTTCTCCTGTGTTGTTGTTGTGATGTTGTTGTAGTGTTAGCTATGGCCTCGCCTAGTGGCTGTTGCTGCTTGCAGTGGGTTTTACATTAGTATTAGTGTCTAAGGCCGGCAAATCCTTAAATCGTTTCGTGTGCTTAAAGTTTCTTATACCAATACAGATAATGTTCTCCATCCTCGACCATTAGCTCATCGACACCTGTAAAATAGGGAATGTAAAGGTAAATCCAAGTAGGAATGAGTGTGTATATAGTACGGTACTTACCAACAGGCGCAATAAGCTGATTCCCGGGCGTATTGTTTGGATCAGGTAACTCGGGCAGTCGATAGAGCAGCCAGTAATGGTATCTGAGAGAGAGAGAGAAAGATAGAGAGAGAGCGAGAAAGAGAGATAATTTATTGATTATACAAGATTTCTTCTTAAGGTTTGCTCGGACTTACCCTCGTGGCTCCTCCTTCTTGCCATAGAGCGTGTGCACATAATGTCCGTTGGGCCATTCGCGGGCCTCGAAAATAAATCTGAAAAGGGCAATATTATATCATATATGTATAAATTATTGTGTTAAGTTCTTTGGCGGTGTTTTTAGTACTCGCACATACTCGAAATAAGTACAAAAACTTTGCTTTCCAGCAATTATTTGTACTCATTTTCTAATTACATTTCTCGTTTATCATTTAATACTAGATTTGGCCTCTTAGCGTCTATCGATAACTGCTCTATCGATACACACAGCTTTTTCTATGCCCCTGCCTACCTTGGATCCATTTCGGCTGCCTGTGTCATGGCCTTGAAGAAGCTCGAGTTCTTGGGTGAGATGAGGGACAGCGAGAAGGCCTCGGTGACATTGGATCCCACCCACAGTGTGTAGGTATACGAAATGTTCTTGGCATCCGATTCCTCGGCCGATGAGCTCAAGCCGAAGGGCAATGCCAGTTTCGGTTCACCGTTCTCTGCAAGCACAACGATTACTGAAGCAATTGAAGATTGAGTTGTGGTCAGGAGGTCCAAAACATACCTGTAGGATCGCTGCTCTCGCGTATGACATGATCGCATTGCAAGGCACGCACAGCACCCAGTCCCTTCCAGCCGAGGGCCAAAATGATGTCGGCCGTGAGGCCAACGCCAATGTCCGGCTCCTGGCCATCCTGTAGCGGCTCCTCGCTCCAGCCCCCGTCGCCACGCTGACGGCTGAGTATGTAACGCGAGGCGGCCGTACGATTCCATGGACCTGCCGGATCATATTCCAAATCCTGCAGCGCCTGCATGGCCAACGCCGTGCTGCGCAGCGACCCGAAGCTGCCACGCTGATCCTGCAGACTGGCCAGACCGCGTGCCGGACGGCGAACAAAGTGCTGCAGATGCCGATGCCGATGATCGGTGACAATGCAGCGCAGCGCTAGGATGACCATGGCAATGGCGTCGACACTCTGATCCGTCACGCCGCTGGCAATGTCCAGGAGTCGCCGGATCTGACGCTTGCGCACATGCGCAGCCGAGCTGCACGCCGACAATGTGGTCAACGCGAACTCAATGTCCTGGGCGGGCTCATGATGCTGCAGCGTTGCGACCAGATCGTGTCCATGGAAATGCTTCGGGTCCTTGCACAGCGAGCCCAGCGCAAGCACATAGCGTGCCAGCTTGTCGAGATTCAGCGGCTTGGGCAGCGTATGATGACGGTCCAACATGGCGAGAATTTCGATTTCCATCTCCTTGACGGACAGCGTATCCTCCAGCTCCTGTATGACCAGCATATGCGCGTCGGCACTCTCGTTCGGATCTCGTCCACCGGATAGCTCCTTAGCAAGTATGACCACGTGCGTATCATTGCCCCAGCCATAGTCCGAGGCGCGTTTCTCCTTTAGCCAGTCAAGAGCACGCAGTATGGCTTCCTGCTCCGCCTTGGTGGGACTGGCCGAGCCAATTATCTCATGCGGTAGCGGTGAAGTCGCTGCGGTTCCACCTCCTGCTGCTCCTGCTGCTGCTGCTCCAGCCCCCCCAGCAGCAGCTGTGGGCAACTCCGCACTGCCATTGCCTGTTGGCGGTAGAGCTGCGACGGTGGCGCCCTCTTGCGGCTGCTGCTGTAGTTGCTCGATGGACGACAGAGTTGCTGTGGCGCTGCTTGTTGTTGTTGTTGTCGTTGTCGATGTTGTTGTAGTGACAGCAGTTGTTGAGTTGCTGTAGTTGTTGTTGTTGTAGCTTTGCTCGGAGCTGGCATCGTTGTTGTTGTTGTTGTTATTATTGCTGTGGCTGCCGCTGATGTTGTGCCCGCTGCTGGCGGTCAGGCTGTCATAGTCATTGTTGTTGTTGTTGCCATTACCGTTTGCCAACGACGGCGCCGCTGTGCTCGAGCTGTAGCTAACGGCGCTGCCAATGGCAGCGCCAACGTCGGCTGCAAACACCAACGTCGAGTTCTCAGTCAGCGCCAGCGGCGGCAGCGTCAGGCAACCGACGATAATCAGCAACAGCAGCGGCAGTGAGAGCATCCTTGTTGCTGTTGTCGTTGTTGTTATTGTTGTTGTTGTTGTTGCTGTTGTTATGGTTTTGCTGCTCAGTCAACTGGAAGAGAGGGCGAAAGACGAAAGTCAGTGGCTGGCAATAAACGAAAGGGCGCAGCAGAATCAGCAGCAGAAGCAGCCGCGGCGGCAGCGAGCAGGCGTTGCCTTGAACTGAATTTGCTGCACACACACATACACACACACACACGAACAGACATACACGCGCGCGCCTTCACACGGTAGGAGTGACAGTGACACGGCACGTACACGTAAATGCAATTGCATTTTGCTAACGTCATTTATCGATAATTAAGGCATATGATCGATATGCCGCCACTCTCCCTGTCACTACCAACGTGTAAGTGTCGTTTTGCGCGCGTGTGTGTGTGTGTGCGTCCTGCCCAGCCCACTGTCAATTAGTCATAGAGCAAAGCAACGCACGGAAAGTTGCCAAGCAGCCAAAGCAGACGACACGAGAATCCAAAGCAAAACACCGAAAGTCCTTGCACAGGCGAATTGTGACTTCCCCTCTCTCTCTCTTTCTCTCTCTCTCTCTCTCTTTCCCACTTTCTCAGTTGTGCCCTGTGCCGCCGTTCCCACGTCATGTGAGGAACAATAAAACTTAATTAAGTGCCAACAAAAGTGTTGCTGACGCTTACATAATACAATAAATAAATACGCGTCTATGCCGAGCGAAAATATTAAATCGTATTAAAGACAAGGGCAGTGGCTGCGGTAGAGACTGAGACTGCGGCAGAGGCAGCGGCAGCGACAGCGACTATGACAGCGGTTCAAGCTGCTGCCGGAAAGTTTGCAATAACATTGACGCCTGCTGCTGCTTCTGTGTGCGCTGCCGCTGTAGCTGCTGCTGCTGCTGCTCTCATAATTAACTGCACTTTTTAAATACGCTCTTTCGTTCTCACTCTCGCGACACTTGCTCAACTTTAACTTTATTATGCCGCTTGCGCTACGTACCTGCGTTGTCTTCGTTGTGTGCGCCTCCCTCGCTCGCTCTCTGCCTCGCAGACTCTTGTTTTGCGCTCTCACACTCTCTTGTTTGCGCTGGTGTCTGTTGTCTATTATGCTCGGCTGTTGTTATTGCGTCTGCTGCTCCTGCTGGTGCTGCTGCTTTGCGACGACGACAACGATGACAACGTCAGCGTTGTCGTTGTCTTGTCTTGTCTTGTCTTGTTACTGCTGATGTCTATTGATTTTTTGTATGCCCAGCCAGGCTCCAAAAAGGACTAGGCGACTAGGCGACGTTTGTTTAACTGCGCTTAAATTTTTTTCCTGCCGCTGCTCGGCTTGTGTTGTTGTTTTATTCTCGCACACAAGCACACACACGCGCTCTCGAACAAAGGCAAACACGCACGCACACACACGCGCGCGCGACACAAGAACAAACACGCTCGCACAATCAATAAATTATGAATGACTAATTTTAGTTGCTTGACTCGATTTGCTTATGTGTGTTGGTGTGTGTGTGTGTTTTTTTTTATTTTATGTAATCGCGCGCACAGGACACTGCGGTAAAATAGTAATAGAATTAGTAGTAGGTAGGGTGTTGTCCGGCCGCTGCTAATGCTAATGAGGTCTCTAATACGTGTAGTAAGTGGATATTGCAGCGGGGGCGTTGTTGCTGCTGCTACTGTTGTTCTACTGCGGCTAATAACGTTCTGAAGTAACGGCACTTTGTGTTGGCAGCATTTCAGCCGCTTGCACGCACACGCTCACGCACAAATACAGTGACAAAAAACATACGCACAGGAACACGGACACGGACACGTACACGAACACGGACACGGACACTGACTCACACAGCTGTTCGTTGCAAAAGTAACGGAACGGAAGCTGCGCTGCTTACTGCGCTGTCGTGGGCGCTGCAGTTAGCTAGTAACAACTGTTGTTGTTGCCGTTGCTGCTGCAGTTGCTGAAGTTCTCGTTGCTTGCTCGTTCGATGTTGTTGTTGTTGTTGCTGTTGGAGTTGCTACTGCTGTAGCTTATTGCTGACATTGCTGCGTTATTCTTCTAGTTGTTTCTATGCTCTCTCTCTCTCTCGGTTTCACTGCTTTGTTATTGTTGTAGTTGCTGCTGTCGTCGTCGTTGTTATTGTTTCTGCTTGTTCTCGCCTGCTGCCTGCAATCGCAATTGCTTAATCAAAGTTGTTGTGGCGGTTGCCGCGTCCGCTCTCGACTGAGTGACTGAGTGTCGCCAGGCGCTGCTGCACGCACGGCCCAAGGAAACAGCATGTCAGCATGTGCGTTCGTGTGCGTAGCGTTGCCATCACGTCGCGGTGAGGTCATGCGCAGGATATGCACATGGTCTGGCAGCGCGCAGCACAGATTATTAAGTTCTACAATCATTTTTGAGAGTGGTATGTGTCTGTGCTGCGTGTCGTCAAGTAAGACACGTCACCTGCGTTAAGTTAGTTGGGTGTATAATATGCTAAGGGTTGGCAACTTGGCTTCACTAAGGTGCTTGTCCTGTATACGCCAGGGCTTCCATAAATATATTATGTTGTATTGCATATTTCGTGATCCCTCGTCATTAGTATGTAAATTGGTGTTAACATCTGCTAAGTCAAAGTATTAGCAACTCTGCTGCCACTAAGTTGGTTGACAGAGTTGTTAAAGCAGTGTCAAAAAAATATTTAATTTTACAAATTATTTATTTTGTGAATATCGTTGAATATCGCGCGCGCGTGTGACCCTCCCCCACCCGCCGCGTTTTGTGTTTGCTGCACTTTGACCAGGCAGCTGCCGCCCGGCATGAAATTCGATATAGTTTTCCGTGGTCCGCCAAAGCCGATAAAGAAATAACACAAAAAAATGCCGCCAAAACCGGCGCGACGTGGACGCAGTCCAGTTGCTCTCGCGTTGAGAGTGGTGTGTGTCTGTGCTGCAGGTCGTCAAGTGAGTCACGTCAGCTGCGTTAAGTGAGTTCGTTGTATAATGTGCTGAGGGTTGGCAACTTGGCTTCACTAAGGTGCTTGTCCTGTATACGCCAGGGCTTCCATAAATATATTATGTTGTATTGCATATTTCGTGATCCCTCGTCATTAGTATGTAAATTGGTGTTAACATCTGCTAAGTCAAAGTATTAGCAACTCTGCTGCCACTAAGTTGGTTGACAGAGTTGTTAAAGCAGTGTCAAAAAAATATTTAATTTTACAAATTATTTATTTTGTGAATATCGTTGAATATCGCGCGCGCGTGTGACCCCTCCCCACCCGCCGCGTTTTGTGTTTGCTGCACTTTGACCAGGCAGCTGCCGCCCGGCATGAAATTCGATATAGTTTTCCGTGGTCCGCCAAAGCCGATAAAGAAATAACACAAAAAAATGCCGCCAAAACCGGCGCGACGTGGACGCAGTCCAGTTGCTCTCGCGTTGAGAGTGGTGTGTGTCTGTGCTGCAGGTCGTCAAGTGAGTCACGTCAGCTGCGTTAAGTGAGTTCGTTGTATAATGTGCTGAGGGTTGGCAACTTGGCTTCACTAAGGTGCTTGTCCTGTATACGCCAGGGCTTCCATAAATATATTATGTTGTATTGCATATTTCGTGATCCCTCGTCATTAGTATGTAAATTGGTGTTAACATCTGCTAAGTCAAAGTATTAGCAACTCTGCTGCCACTAAGTTGGTTGACAGAGTTGTTAAAGCAGTGTCAAAAAAATATTTAATTTTACAAATTATTTATTTTGTGAATATCGTTGAATATCGCGCGCGCGTGTGACCCTTCCCCACCCGCCGCGTTTTGTGTTTGCTGCATTTTGACCAGGCAGCTGCCGCCCGGCATGAAATTCGATATAGTTTTGCCCGGTCCGCCAAAGCCGACAAAGAAATAAAACAAAAAAAAATTCCGCCAAACCGCCGCGACGTGGACGCGGTCCTATTTGCTCTCGCGTTGTTGTTGTTTTTGTTTTTGTTGGTGATTCCTGCTCGCCGATTGCCTACGATCGTTTACGGGGCGAGCAATTAAAAGAACAAGCAGCCGTATCGCTTACCGCAGACCATGTGCACGTCGGCAGTGGCAGTGGCGGCGGCAGCGGCAGCGACGTCGACTGAAATGTATATGGCGAAACAATGGAGGCGGCAGCAAGGTAAGTCGCATCGCGTCTTCGGCTGTGCCCATTGTGCAGTTATGACAGGCGTCCCCCCGGCATGACACACGGACATAGGCCGAGGGGGGGATGGCGCGGTGGAATTGTGGGGGACGGGACGGGGCGCAGCGGTCGAGGCGGCCTACATCAAAGCGTGTGCGAAGCTTTTGTGCAGATTCTTCACAGCTGCAGGACGCGGTAGGGATGACACGGCGCGGCACGGCAGGGCAGGGCAGGGCTAAGTTGAATGCACCTTGCGGTGCCTGCCACACGGCTTAGTACGCACAATTTGAGGCGGCAATCGACGGCGACAATTATCCTGGTAATCCTAGACAACTCTTTGACCCGCTTAAGCCGGGGCTACTTAGCTTCTCAACTTGATGCCGCTATCTAAAGCGGAGCACCCGAGAGAGAGAGAGTGAGAGAGAGAGAGTGAGAGAGAGAGATAGAGAGGATGAGGCACAGGCAGAGGCAGCAGATGAGCGAGGGAGGGGTGAGGCACGTAGGTAGCAAGCGGCAGATCCTTGTCTTGAGGGCGCAATTGTCGATTGTTTGTTTCCTTCTCAAAAGGATGCGCCGCGCCGGCGGTGGGTGCTGCCGCTCTTGAAGATCCTTCACTCGCGATATCCTGCGCAATATTTGGCAACCCAATTATGTTCTGCCTCTCTCCGCGCGCCGTCTCTCTCATCCTGTCTGTTTGTTTAGCCGGTGAACTATTTATTCAAGCCTTGAGCGCCGCTCACGAGGATCACGAGCAGCAGCCTGGCCTGGACAATAGACGCATACAGCCTTGAGCTATTATCCTGCCCGATCGTGTTTTGCATTCCCCCATCCCTCGCCCCTTGCGTAATCGAAACAATTGAGAGCGGCAGAGGGAGTGCGAGCGAGAGCGCGAGAGCGTTGCTAAGGGCGCAGCTGATGAGCCTGATTAGATGCCTGATAAAAAATCGAGTATAAAAGAAAACACCAAACAAAACAATGCGAAACCAAAGCGAAGCCAAGCAAAACGTAACGAAACGAAACGAATCGAATCGGAATGAAAAACAATGAGAGAGAGAGAGAAAAAGAAATGAATTCAATCGCAATGGAAACGTAACGAAAACAATCGACAAAAGTGCAGCCAAGCAGCTGTGTGTGTGTGTGTGAGAGAGAGTGTGCATGTGTTGTGTGTGTATGCATGAGAGCGCTGCATGATCAGCATAAGGATGAGAGAGTATGGTGTGGGGCGAGCAGGCCAATAAAGCAGAGATTACCAAATATGTATGTAAATGTTAAAAAGCTCCTCGAAAGCTTAAGAGCAGCAGCAAAGTTTAGTAGGGTGACTCTGAGAGAGAGATAAAGGGGGAGTCATGACATAGTAAAGTTATTCACATAAGGGTGTATAATAATTCGATTTTTGTTACCCAAAAAATACTATTGGCCGTAATTTATCTTTTGTAATTATAAAAAAGCAAAATTTAAAGAGATTGCGAAGGTAAATTTGATTAAAATTACATTAATTTAATTTTTTGAAAGCTTATAAATATTTACTTGGTTTTTACTGTCATATTTATTATTTTTTATTTTATCTGAGTTTTAATATTTATTCTAACCAGAATATAAATCCAAATATTTTCATTCATATTTTTGACGTTATTTAAGATCAGTAATTATAGCCTGTCTGTCTGCCTATCTGTCTGCCTGTCTGTCTGCCTATCTGTCTGCCTGTCTGTCTGCCTGTCTGTCTGCCTGTCTGTCTGCCTGTCTGTCTGCCTGTCTGTCTGCCTGACTATCTGTCTTGTTGTCTGTGTGAACGCCTAGATCGCGAAGACTATATAAGCTGGAGTCATCATCAATTTTTTGTACAATACTCTTCTGTACTGCAGTTGCTTTTTGTTTGTTATAGAATTTGTCCACGCCCCTTTTCGCAACCGTAAATTACTAAAAATCTAATTACAAGCGTAGTTTCAATGCTAGACGTTTTATTTTTAGTGAACACATTAATTATCTCAGCATACCATTTTTTTAAACATTTATATTGACTAATAGGTATATAAATTGTTTATTCATTACAAATTCAAAACTGTATACATTCAAATCTGGCATATGTATAGCATTCCTTTCCTCTGGCAATCTTACAATCACAGGACTTTCAATTTCCGAATTATCTTCTCAGTTTACTTTATGCAAAGTTTTAAGACCCTCCCTTCTCATCCCTTTACATCATAAGCTCAATTTGAAAAACATTTTCACAACTCTCTGAGATTTTTTTCCATCATATTTCGCATATGTCACATGCATTTCTGACGCTTTTCGCTTACTTTCTTGTTTTTTTTTCCCTTTTCTGGGATTCATTCCAGTTAGTTGGTATTTTCTACTCTGTATATCCAACTTTTTCCGTTGGCATCGACAGGTTGGGTGAAAATTCCAGCTTGAATGATGACCTGTCATTGGATCCACGCTTTGTGCTGCCATTCTGCAAAGGAAAAAAGAGAAAGTGAAGCGAAGAAGGCGAGAGATGAGTTGAGTAACGGCAAATGGCCGCAAATCAACAAATAAAGAAGTGAACAAGCAAAAGATAGAAAATGGAATGTCAAAGTGGGAGGAGTGGGGGAGTACAGAGAGAGAGAAAGAGTATAGATAGATGGACTAGGATGTAGAGTATGTGTGTGGTCAGAGAGAGGAATGTGTGTGCAGCCAGGAAGTTGGGGCGAAGTGCGCACAACAACAGAAGCAACAACAACAGGCAACACCTAAAAGCACGGCATAGACGGTGGGACTAAGGAACGGTGGGGATAGAGGGGACAGAGGCAGCACACGGTGCCAAATGCTCGTTCCGGGAAGCTATCGCTGCTTTTCTCTGGTCTAGGCCAAGCAAAGTGAACTCTGTGAAGCCAAATGAAGCAGCACAAGGGTAGCTACACCCCCTGGGCAACCCTGTCTTCCTACTACACCCTGTCACCCGACTACACCCTGTCAGCCATGTTCAGTGCTGCCTGCGTGTGTGTGTTTGTGTGTACAAAGGGGGAGGGCTGCTGGGCTGCTCGCCGGGTTGGTTGGTCGCCCGCTTAAGGGAGGGTTCTCGGCCGCGAAAGGCAAAGTAAAGCGCTATAAGAGCAAATATGGCTGCCAACACCCGAATCCGACACGTAAAGTGACGCGTTAGCTGCGTTGCCATGACAACCCTGGCTGCAGCTACTACAGCCCAGGCTGCCTTCCTATCGTCTACGGCTTCGGTTGCCGCTGATGAAAAATGGTCGCAAAAACTTTTGGCGCCGCTTTTTTTCTTTTCTTTTTCTTTTTTTTCCGTTTTTCTCTTCTTTTTTTTTGTGGTGGGGGTGGGGGAGGGATTTGTCGTGCGCTCGTAAATAAAGTTGCCCAACGCACACAGACGGTTCTGGGAGAGGGGAACAGAAAGGACAGACAGAGAGCAGCACAGGGAGTGGGAGAGAGAGGGTGTAGAGCCGTGCAGGGTCGTCACAAACGTAGACCGTAGTCGAGGCTTTATCTATCGGTCAGGGCAAAGTGGATACATCATTGGCTCTCGCATTTAATGAGATTTTTCTTTCCTCTTTTTTGTTGCTTTTCCTCTTTTTACTTATATTCCCTTCTCGATTTGTCGCTTATTTCTACGTTTCTTTTTGCATTACCTCTGCCTTTCTTCCCTTCCCACTCACGCTCTGTGTGTTGACTGTCAGTTGATTCTTTTTTTTAAGCCCCAACCAACCAATGTGACAGGTGAGCCAGGCGGTTTTCACTTTGTGTGCTTGAGAATCGCATAGAGAGGCCCACGCTTGGCTAGCGGAAAATTTTCAACATTGATTACTACTTGATATTGACAGAGCTGACTGACCTCTAGCACTTAAATTAAATTTATCACAGTTTTTTATACATTAAAATTGTTTTAAATAAGCTTTGGGTGGTTCTGTCTATACGAACGTCTATATCTCAGAATCTATCAGATCTAGGGCCAACGTATTTTGCGAACAGACTCAAAAATATTGCAGGGTCTTAAAGATGATATTCTTTTGCGAATTATTTGAGTATTTATGGGGTACATCTATCCTAAATTATGTTATTTGAATATACTTTTTTTGGTTTATCTTGGCTTACTGTCACCCACTTATCTATTGCAAAATTACTTTATTTCAGTATATGGTTTATCTAACTGTCATTACCATGTACTCTTTCTATATCAATCCTTACTCTGTTTAAGTTTCCGTGTGCTTAAGTTTCCATCAATATATTTATCTTAGTTTTTTATAGAGTTGCAATTGGCAGTTCGTAATGATGAAAGTCCATAAATAATTTGTTCATTATCGACGAAGGCTAATTAAATGGGAATTATTAATTAATTTAACATTCTTAGCACACGAAATCTTTAGACCGAAGTTCGCAATTCCCAAAATGTAGTTAGTTATATTGTGAAACCTATGGATTATGGGCTTTAGAATGGAGGGGGGTGGATTGCTCGAGTAAGGAATGTATCTGATTCAATCCGTTGCATGGGCAGATTAACCACGCATGCCACGCCCATTCGGTTAACGCTCACATGGAATGTATAAGTTGCACTCAAGCGGCAGTTCTAACAGCTTACTGGACCAGTCCCTCGACCTCATCGAACCCCTCACCTTTGCGGGAAACCAACAACGTTGCATTTGCAATTGTTTTCTTCGTCCTCCTTGGCCCCAAATGGGATAATCAGCATCGCATTTGACTTTTCTGCTTCGTTGATTTGGTTTTAATAAAGTGCAAAGGGGGGAGGGGGGACAGAGGTATGAAAGAGTGGCGGCTGTGCAGTGTAGGGGGCGTTTCAACAAGGTGCAGCAAGCAGAAATCTTTTGTTTAGCGTCACTCGAGGAAATGAGCACGTCGTCGAGGACGCGAGTATGGACTTGGCTGGCTGGATACGGTAGTGGGGAACGGGGTGTTGGGGGTGACAAGGAGCAGTTGTAGACGATACAGCTTGGTAGAACACACACAGACACACCAATACACTCACACACACACACATACACACTTAGATGTTTGCGGTGAATGCCTGTGACAGTCGACAACCGCAGTTCGCCATATTGGCACATGTCCTTTCAAAGGACACGCTCACACATACTTAGCACCCTCCCACACACATCCACACACACATATATATGTACATATATATATATACCAACACATACACCACTCGTGCAAACGCTGCAGTTGTTGTAATTATGCGGCTTGGCAGACACACAAAATGAGAGAAAAATTGCGACGCCTTGAACGGGGTCGCAGAAGAAATGCACTAACTCAACGGGGAAGGCTTTTGAAGATAATGTAAAGATATATAGATATTTAGCCATCATCGCCCCATCAGTATAAGCTATATAGATTGATCGCAAATATTTAAAATACCTTATATATAGCACAATAATCAAAGCAACCTTAGGTCACAGAACAAATGTACTACCGCAGCGTGGATGGCTCGGACTGCAATTATGTGTAGCATTTGTTGCATTGATCTAAACGCTTCCATAGCTACCTTAGTACAATCACTGTAGATGCGTTAAGACAAATGTTGTTAGCTTGTGTTGTACCTGCCGAACCGTACCTTAGCCGCACTTAAAGCAGTTATTATAATTTTATGCAAAAGTATTACGATTATTTTGTTACAAATGTTAAGAACACGCTACCTTTGCTTTGCAGAAATCAAAGCACCCTTTCGGTAGGGTATCCTGCAGTAGAAAGCAGTAGAGCAAGTAAGAAAGAAAGCAACATGACAACATGCCTAGAAGCCAGTGGCATGTGAAGGCAATACACATACGTACTGACACACACACACAGGCAGACACCCTGTCACACACACACGTACAGACACCCTATCTCGCACATACACTCTCTCACTCTCATCTACTTGACAGTTATTAAGCTAACGACGTTGCAAAAGCTTTTTGTCATAAGCATCGTGACATGCAACAACACCGTAGCAACAACATCAACAGCAACAACAACAACGTGCAGATGAAACGTGCTTGTCGCCATATTGCTCTCCCTCCATCTCTCTCTCTATCTCTGTCTAAACTCATCATTGTCTTTGTCTCATCATTCTCCTCATCATCGTTTGTTTGCTCAGCTGCTTGACTGCAACACAATTGCGAGTTCTCTAGACCCAGAGCCCATACACCCCATTCGCCACATTCTTCACCTCATTCTCCTCTCGCTCGACTACTACTTCGATTCTTTTCATGACTACGTTTTGTGTCCATCTAATCAAAGTTTGGAGTCATTTCTTATACAGATCAATGTAATTTCGTAGGTTGCTTTCTCCGAAAATGTCAATTACATTCTTGCGGCTTGCAATAGGGTTAGGAAACTAATTATTTAAGCATTGTGGGGTTAACGGTCTGTTCTAGCACCTTTGTTGAGCTAAAGAGATTTTGATAATTGGAAAACCTTATTTTTCCATATGATGAGGTACTATTTAAGCCTTTAGATTGAAGTTTTGGAATTTTGGATTGTATTTTTAAAGTAATGAAAGAATATATAATATGCTTAAATATTATAATGAAATAAGCTAGTTAGAAACTAATAATGCAAGATCTACAAAGGTGCAGATCCAATCCGATATATAAAACATATGAACTTTACATAATATATTTAAAATATGTCGACCTTTATTTCAAATATTTTGATAAAAAGTAAGAAAAAATGAAAATATTGTTGGGTTTTTTTCGGGGAATTAGCATGTAGTCGCCCACATTCGTGCAAGCTCGGTACAATTGCCTTACCCTATACCCTTAATATTGCGAGCGAGTACCACTTGCCACGCCTCCTCGCGTACTCCTACTGCCAACGCTTTTGCAGCTCCATTTGCGACCCTTGTCACATGCCTTGTTCGACCCTTTGGCGTTGCTTTTTTAATTACGCATATTGCGGCAAGGCTGAAAGAGCAGCTAAAAATGCCTCAACAGCTCAACGGACCCGGTACCGCTCCACGCTGTTCCCCACCCTCCACACTGGCTGCGTTTGGCACTCGAGTCGTGCAAATCCAAACGGAAATATGCGCAAATTAAGCCGTTTGTTATTTACGGAAATTATAAAACGCGTCAAGTGCGGCCCAAGTCGCAGCCAATTCAACCCTGTGGCACCCTCTTGCGACCCTACACCCGCGCAACCCTTGGCTCAAAAATGGCAATGGCGGCGACGACGACAGAAAACAAAATACAAAACGGCAAATTCAGCCTCGTTTCGAAAGTCAGATCCAAAATGTAGCTACCTCTTCTTACCCAGCACTACCCTGACGTTAAAGGCAACTGGTGGCACAGTCAATGCAAGAAAATGTCATGAATGCGATTTGCTTAGCTCGGGATTGCAGGTGTAGGGTAGAGTGGGGTAGGGTAGAGTGGTATAGGGTAGTGCCTTTCAGTCTGCCACTTGAATGCATGTGAATGACTGTGACTGTTTGGAGAGACTCCCGCAGCTCGTAGCTGGCTAAGATGGCTGCCAGGCCAAAGCACTCGGCGCGTACTTAAACGGTAATGCAGCGCCATGCAATTTTTACAAGCTTCAATACCTAGGCATGGCTCCCCCCCTCCCCTCCACCCCCTTCGCATACACAGTACTTCCCCAATCCACTAGATCTTGGACTACCTACGTTGCTTGTGTTTGACTTGCATTTAGCACAGCCAACGACGACGACGACAACGACATCGAAAGCCGACGTTGATGATGAAGATGCGAATGCGGCTGATGATGTTGATGTTGTATGAGGAGAGAGAGTGAGAGAGAGATAGAGAGGTAGGGTAAGGTACCAGCCGGCCCAGACACGGCCCATTTCATCATATTTGCTGCGACAGGGCAGGCTGACAGCACTACCAATTGCCCAGTTGGACTCGAACGAAGAAATAGTGTTCAATTGCCTTATAAATATACTATATATGAGTTGGGTGGATTAAAAAGTCATTCTTATCTTTTAAAACATATTTATTGTAAGGAGAAAAAAACTCGAAAAGAGAAAACTCCTTTTTAGAGTTAAGTTCTATTTGAAGCAATAATATTGTAGCATATGTTATAGAAATAGTAAATTTATCTATAGGGTTATATGCAAAATATGATGAGAAACTTAGTTGGAAAAGAGATATCACGTTGTAGGGTATAAAACCATAAACATTCGTATTTCTCTTCCCTTTAGCTACGCTATGGCTGTTTCGACTCCACACTCGCTTCTCATTGCACCTGCGGGAACAGGCTCCCACTGGGTAATCGGTTTGGTCTGTTGCTGTGTTGTATCTTTGGCTTGCCGCATGTAAATGCCACGTTGATTTGATTTTGCCAATAAAGTAAGCTGTCACAGTCAGCACTTTTGTGAACTGCCCCCTCCCGACTCCCTTCCACCAGTCTGGCGTGCATTTGCTTTTGTTGTGCACTCCCCCTTAGCCCCCTTCCGTTGCTGTGACTGATCCGCTGGCAGTTGCCCATTGTTGACTTCCGGCAGCGTCTGATTATGCCGCAATTTTCTAAGTGCTACAGCGACCTGCCCTGCCCACCCCGTCTCCCCCTGGTAAAGCCGGCAATATTTTTATTTAAGGTCCAGTTACATGTGGCGCGGGGATAGGGGCACGGACGGGAACAGGGTACCTAGTTGGGCAGCAGTTCCATGGGCTGTTGTGCTATTTGAGGGTCACTAATTGGGCGTTGCCAAAAGTTGCGAATAGTTTGTTTGCTCTGCACCAGTTTGGCGACCAGTAGGATTAGGGTATAGGTCTCATTATGCCAGGGAGTCGGAGCGGGCTGCAGGAGCTACAACTTCGGTTAAGGCGACTATTCAAAGCGAAACCCTTGAGACAAAACCAAATTGAGAGCAGTTGCAAAAAATTGCAATTAAATGAATGTTCTTTCTGTTTCTAAGTATTCGTAAAGTGAGTGGATTGCAATTTCATTATGGGTTAGGCTATTAGTACTATAAGTAGACGAATTGGTAAGCTAAGTACAAGCACGTTTTTAAGGCATCATTTTTGTACTTATTAAAAATACTTGGAATACTGAAACACCGCATAAAAAGTAACTAAATTACTGGTGCCCTCATGAAGTGATTCAAATAGAGATCTTTTGCAATAGAAGTTATAAGTGTTGAAGCGATCCTTAAATCTTGCAAGGGGGCAACATGGAAGATCCAAAATATTTAAAAATTTTCAATTTATAGTACTTTAATTAAAAATGATGCTATCGGAAAGAAAGAAAATACCTTTCCCCAGGACATTCTTATGATTTTTGAGAAATTTATGTGTGTTGGAAGTTCAGATAGCGTCATACCTGGGACGAGGCGCAGCATGAATGATCCAAAATTTTTTGTAATTTTAAACTTACAATATTTTGATGAAAAATAAATCTAGCGATCAAACTATGGAGATAATGTCACCCCACGCGGAAATCTGATGACTTTGTATGATTTTGTGAGTGTTTGAGGTCTAGGAGAGTCCTACAAGGGGTAAGGCAGCAGCATGGATGGTTCAAAATTGTTAAACATTTTAGATTCTCAATATTTTAATGCAAAATCAATCTAGAGATCAAATCATGGGAAAAATGCCATCCCACGCAATAATCGGATGATTCTTTATGAATTTATAAGTGTTTGAAGTATAGGTAGGGGGTAAGACAGCAAGAAAGTCCAAAATTTTTTGAAATTTTAGATTCACAGATTTTGATGCAAAATTAAAAAATCATGAAAAATAAGCCACGAGAAAATCTGATAATTTTTGATGAAGTTATGAGTGTTTGAGGAAAGACCAACGTTTTTGAGAATTTTATATACAATCGTTCACTTTTTGTAGCTAAAAATCAAATTAAAATAAATCAAGTGACTTGTAAATGTTGTGAGTAACTTGAGTGTTGCAAGTGATTTGCTTGTCTCACACGAATGTAGTCACAAGTAAACGCTGGAGGAGCTGGGCAAACCTGCTGCTGGTCAATTAGCTTCATATGATACCCTCGGGGGAGGTAACAAGTCGTAAATGTGGCTCAATTATCGACGCCAGCGTTCACTTGAATTAACCGCACACACGCACACACAGAGTTATGCATATGTGTAGTGTGTGTGTGTGTGTGTATGTGGCGTGGTGTGGTGTGGTGTGCTGAGTGTATTATTAATTGGCGTCCTGGCCGGTCATTTTGGAGCACAGTTTGGCGCCGTTAACAAAGTGCGGCAGGAAATGCGCTCAAATATTCATGAGGCACTTTTAAATTTGTCTTAAGCACCGGAAATACACACACACAAGCACAGACATGCACAAGCATGCACGTACAGGTGTGTGCGCCTGTCCGAGTGAGCATACAATATGTATGAGTCAAGCACAAGTCGGTACAGTCAGCACTTGCGTTGTGAGTCTGCACGTCGCTCTGCCTGTCTGTCTGTCTGCCTGTCTCTCTGTCTGTCTGTCGGTCTGTCTGCCTGTCTCTTTGTCGCCCTTTTGCGCCTAGTTGCTGACACGGCCTCCTGTTGCTGTGGACATCTTGGCAATTTCTTCGACTGTCACTTGCACTCCTGCCTTCTTCCTCCTGCCTATCTCCTTCTGCCTGCTCTTTTGTCCCACAGGATTTATCGTAGCGCTGTGTGTGCAAATGTAAATTAAACGTCTCATTTCCGTTATGGCGTGGCTCGACCCACCACCGGCAGCAGCAGCAGCAACGGCATCACCATCGCCACCACTGGCCACCACATTGCCAGGGTGAACTACCACCGAAATCCTGTTGCTGCTGTCGCTGCTGTCGAGGGGGAAGGCAATTTGCCCGGGTCCGTGTCAACCATTCGTCAGGCGAGACGAGGCGCGGCACGACGAGACGAGTCCCTCGACACGACTTTGATATCCTTGCAGCCGTCGCTTCTACTGCTGCTGCTGTTGTTGTTGGTGTTGTTGTTCTTATTGTTGTGTGTGTGTGTATTGGTGTTTGTTGTCGTCACCCAAGCGAACCCACGACTCGCCGCCGCCGCCAGCAACAGCATCACAGGCTTCGGCTCAATCTCAGTCTCAGTCTCATTGCCCACGCCTCGCCTTGACAACAGTTCCGCGCCCCGCCTCGCCAAAAAACCCCTCAAACCGCCTCCGGATGTTAGTTATTAAATTGAAGAATTTGCGCCCCGTATTTCCTACTATATAAGGCATATACATACATCTATCCATAGATGTATGCTATGTATTATGCTCGCCTGTTTGGTTGAGTGTTTCGAGTGTGCTGTTTGCGCCATACTGCGTGAATTTTTGCTCTCTAATTAGAACGCCTTTCATATTTGCGCTTTATAAACACGCACACACATATATATATATATATATATACATGAATATTTATGTATATCTGTAGACTGGCTACTTGGGAACACCCTGTGCACGTGTTGTCGCCCTCGACCGTTGATTGAACTCACGCAGTTTAGCTATGGTTGCCATTGCCGTTGCTGTTGATGATCTGAAGAAGCTGCAGATTGATAGATGTGACAGCAGGGCAAACATACATATGTATTATATTTGCCTAGATATATTGAGAGTAGAGAGGCTTGGTTTTTGGGAGGGGTGTGGGCAGCATTAAGTGCTCTCCTGAGCTTATATCTTCTCCCTTTGATGATAACTTTTTAATACCATGCTGAGTTTGATTTGATTTTAAGCGAAGTTATTGAACAATCTAGGAAGTTCTGGACTCGTTATTGCGACTTTTAAAGTACAGTAACATATTATGTATTTTCCTTGGGATCTTAAGTTCAATGGATTGTTTGCCGACGGAAAAAAATTTTTGTATTATATGTAGATTATGATTTAATAGAAATATGCTGATAAAATTGATAAATGATAAATTAATAAGGATATACATATATGAGATGATATAGTGAGATATCTTCATTAATCTATATTTAGTGGTATATGTTAAAATGAAATTTTTTTATATTTTCAAGGTTGATATAATATGATTGTTTCATTCGTTTATACAGTTTGTTAGTTTAAGGTCATATGATGTATATAAAATAAAACGGAGTCAGATGATGAATTATAAATTATTAATTTCGTATGGATTATATGATATGATTTAATATATTTAAATAATATTAAAGACATGACACAATTTTATTTAACAACTTTAGTTGATTTACTAAGATATTTTCACTCATTTATCGAGAAAGAAAGCTATAAAACATGACATATATTTTTTTCCGATTCTAGTTCTAGGAATCGCTCTTAGTTTATTTTGGTCGATGCACTCTACAAACTCTGTGTCATATTAACGCTTCGCAGCGTATACGAACTTATCGCAGTGTGTCTCTTTCTTGCCATGTCTCGCTCTCGCTCTCTCTCTCTCTCTCTCTCTCTCTCTCTCTCTCTCTCTCTCTCTCTCTCTCTCTCTCTCTCTCTCTCTCTCTCTCTCTCTCTCTCTCTCTCTCACGCTTTACTTCTCGCAGCATAGCATATTTGGCCCATTGTCTTACGCTCTCGTATCTTTTTCTTTCTGCATTCGCCCTGCATCCACTTCTTTTTTTTATAAAATGGCGGCATTTTTGCATTACAAGAGAGGTGGGTTGGGGTGTTTGGACTGGGGGATTGCGAGTAAATCCTTTGCACAAGCAGCACAAAACAAAAGCAGTCAACAATATGCAGAGACTTCTCCTTTCGCATTCCCCAATTCTCGCACCATTCTCCCATCTCATTGCATCGTACTCTCTTTCGCACCCTACTCTCAGTCGCAATCGCATCTCCAACGCGAGTGAGCTGTGTCAAACGCCCCCAAAAACAATTTTTTCCTACACTTTCCTGAAGGGAATATTAGCTATGAGGTTATATTGAGATTTAGTATTCGTTCTTTTTTGTAATACTTATTAGTTTTACTAGTTATATCTTTGAAATGTTGTGTTTTTCGCCATTAAAGATTTTCTTTTTGTTTTTTATAAATAAATGCTTAATATTAATTATAAGGTTGTCTTTTTTCTATATATTCTACAGCGAAAGAATCTAGAAAGAACAATTTGAAATAATAGTTAAATTTTTTAATATGTAATTTTTAGTTATTGGCAAGTGATTTTATATTCATCTTTATATCCCCGATAGTGCATCAAATTTTCGGCTCAAATGGCTCAGCTTATACATTATTTTGCATCCTTTGTTGTTGTTTTGCTCTACGCTACAAACAGAGAAAAGATTGCCGGGGGGGCGAGAAAGAACCGAGTGCCGAGGAGACGAACGAACGAAATGAGGACAAAGGGGCTTGCTGTAAGAGACAGAGAGACTGAGTGAGAGAGAGAGAGAGAGAGAGAGAGAGAGATAGGCAGTGAGAGAAATGGGGAAAAGAAAGTCGGTAGCTGCGACACTGGCAGTTAATTAAAATCGCTCACTTGTCCTGGAAAAGCATAAAAGAAAAAACAACGCAAAAAGTACAAAAAGATACAAAAAGTAAAAAAAAAAACCAATGGAAAAGCAACAAACGAAGCACAGCGAAATATCTTGAGAAATGACAAATGTTCCCTCTTAATTTCTATATATGTATGTTATGTGCGCTCAGACTTCTTTGCCTCGAGGCGGAATTTTCTTTTCAAACCATATGTTAAAACTGCTATCATCCACGTGCCAACAACCTACATATCTTTTTCATCTCTCGCTCTATCGATGCGATGTAAATTCAAAGAATTGCAGTGGGAGACGTCTTGAGATTGAGCTTACTTAGTTACTGTATCTTGGCAGTTTTCTAGAGTTATAAGATTTATTTTGTACTATCCTATAGGACTGAACTGATGGGTTTGACTATGATTATGATTATTACTTAACTGCACTGCAGTATTACGGCAGTATCTATATTTTTACTTTTAAATCTTTTGAAAAATGTTCTTAGCAAAGATTTGATGTCTTTATTCTGACTTTTTTTTAAAACTAAAGCTATCTTATGTATACACAGAGAATTACCGATGGTTTTATGCTTTATTTTGAATATTATCATAATGATTATATTAAATCCCAAATTTTGCTGTAGTATCAAAAATATCTGTATATTTTTACCCTGATAACTTTCTAAAAAACCAATCCTAATACAGACTTTATTCCATTACTCAAACTTCTTCGATATAACAGCAGTCTGACTAGTTTAACCTGATCATTTAAGAGATCCCTCACTCAGTAGTCCAACTGAACTTGCAATTAGGCGTTCTTTGTATAAGAACTACAGCTTATAAAACGTTTAATTTCCATTTCCACTTCTGAATACTTAAAGAAATGAAAGAAAAACAGTTTTCAAAATGCAAACAAAATCGAAATGCAATGCTCAAATCAATAAATATCGTAGTACAGTGTTGCCACCTCTCGTTGCTCGCGGCTAATCGCTGCGTTGTTTGTTTATCGAGCCGCGCACATTGCAAGCTCATTAACGCGCTTCAAGTTGCCAATCGGAAACAATGCCCAAAACCCGTACTAGAATTCAGGAATGAATCAGGGAAAAATCAGGGTAAAAATGAGGAGTGATGAAAGCCCTTAGAAATGGCGGTAAATGATGGTAACGTCAACGAGTCTGTCGACTAATTAACAGGCATAAATTATGCTCAAGTGTATTACGGCAACACCCAACACCAGCAACGGGTGCCTCGTTTAAGGACTGTGCAGATGCGGATGCGGAATATTGCATTGGGTATACTCAAACATATGTGTGTGTAATTTCAGCAGGGTTTTTCGCCTCGCCGAATCGAGTTGAGAGAGTAACAGAAATCGACACTTGAGTGGGCTCAACTGGGGTAGAAGGAGGCGGACGAGGAGGAGGAGGAGGAGGAGTAGGAGGAGGAGGAGCAGTAGCAGCAGCAGCAGGCGGAGTGGGCTCAGTTTCAGCGGCATATCCATTTCATTAAAAGTCAAAAGCCTCTGCCTGCCGCCCTCAAAGCTGATGCGGGTAAGGTGGTCGAGGCAGGACGAGGAGAAGTGAGACGGGAGTGAGTAAGGAGGAGGCTACACGTGTCGCGCTGACGCTTTTTTGTTGCGGACTGACGAGCAGTGGTGTGGGCGGCAGGAGAAACAGGGGCATTTACAGCAGGGTTGCCAGCATTTGGCATAATGGCGGCTTGGCTGGCACTTCACTTTAGCGTTTTGTTGTTGTTTTTCTCTCTTGTTGCTGTTGCTGCTGCTGTTGTTGCTGCTGCTGCCGTTGTTGCTGCTGCTGCTGTTGTTGCTTCTGTTTATTAATATATAATTCACATTTCAACCCTGAGAGCTCAACAAGCGAGCAACCAGAGCCAAAGCCAGAAGGAACAACCCTATGTACAGTTGCGCCCAGCCCTGCCCAGCTCACTCCCCACGCCAACACCCCCACCCTCCCTCCCGACCACCACCCGCCCTCGTCCTTGATGGTGCTGAAGATGCGGACGCGGACTGTGGACACGACGAGTGCGAGGAACGATGGCGATGGCGATGGCGACACAACGAACGTGTTATTTACCAAACACTCGACTCGGGGCACATAACACATAGGCAGAGATGGGAGCAAGGTAGAAGGTGGAGCAGGAGGAGGGAAAGCAGCAGCAAAAAGAGGGTCCTCTGTGCTGCTGCGACCCTCATCTCTCCACGCTTTTTTTCTTGTTCTGTTCTGCTCTGTTCTCTCTCCTCGTTATTTTGCAGCGCCATCCCGTTACATACATATACGAGGGCAGTTGAACTGTCTCTCTTCTGCGCTTCTTTCGTCCCTTTGGCTGTTCTGCTGTCCTTGTGTCCCTCTGTCGCACTGTCGCTTTATCAGTTGCTCCAACATGCGCTTGCCCATGCTCTGGGCACAGTGGGGCAAATGCATTTCCTTATTGGCAGCAGATAATCACGCTTTAGCTAAATATTTAGAAGAGGGGTTTGTTCTCCAGGCGGGAGAGTTAGAACTTTTTCCTGTTCTATAAAGAAACTACAAAAAAACTGTGATACGCCTTTTTGCTGCAGTTTTTTGTCAGTCTGTCTGTATGAACGCCTATATCTCAAAGACTAGGTGAGCTAGAGTCGCCAAATTTTTTGACAATACTCATCAATACTTGTCAGTACCTTAAAGTATGTTTTAGTATTCAGCTACGTCCCCTTTCGCCTATGAAAAACTTAAGAATTCGCATGGCAAATGTGGTTTTAAAACTAAGTTGTGATTTTTTGGTGTGTTTATTTGATTTATTTTTGGAGAATTCTACCTATTAGTGCCTTCTCTACTCTACTTCTTAATCCACTTGTTCTTTCATAAATTTGCTCATTTCAACACCCTTTTCGAGTACCTTGCCTCACTGTTCCGTAGCATATTGCGAATCTTTTGGTCTGCTCTGGTTTGGTCTTTTTGCCTGGTGGTCTCTGGTGTGATTAGCCAACGCATCATACCAAGGGTACATACATAGATTGTAATGAATACAACAAGAACAACAACAATTTGGTTTATATACAGCGACAAAAACAATAATAAACAAGAAGAGGAAGAGGAAGCTGTCAAAAAACAAAGTTGTTCATTTTGTTCGTTTATTTATTTTTTGCCATTTGCTTGGCCAGTGTGGGAGCAGAGATACGAGGTGAGAGAGACAGAGACAGAGAGAGAGTGTGAGAGAGACAGAGAGATATTTGAAAAGTGTGGAAAAGAGAGGCAAACATACACTTTGTTGTTTTCGTTGTTGTTTCGAGGATTTTCAGCTATCATATCCAAGTGTTTTTATTTTTTTGTCAACAAACACACGCACAAACACAATGACAACGCCCTCTGACAAAGGTGAAAGAGAAGGTGTGTAGTGGGGCAGGGGCTTAGGGGCCGGGAGGGGAGGCAGGGTGGTTGTAGGTTGCACAGTTTTCGAGAGCACACGCCAAATGTGTCGCTGTCACTCGACGGTTTCGACTGCCTCACACAGATTTCAGCCTGAAAATTCGCATCCTTCTCCGCTCCTCCCCGCACCGCACCACACCTCTCCTCCTTCTCTTTCTTCTGTGCACCTTGTTTGGGTGCTCTTGAAAAACATGCGCCGAGTCTGCTGAATCTTTTTGTGTAAATAGATTACAAACGACAAAACATTTTACCTTCCCCCCCTCCCCAACCGTCTGTGCACAGGCCAAAAGAGACCCCCCTTCCCGCAAAAGTAGCACGAAGCAACGAAGAGCAGCGCGCAACCCATATTCTTTGTGCTGCAGGCTCAGACAGAGGCACTCCATACAACGAAACACACACAGATATATACATATATCTTCGCTGTCGTACAGCACAACGCCCCGGGGGCGTGGCAGCAATATACGCCTGCCCCCTACAATAGCTACGGCCACGACTTCGTCACCAGCCACGGCTCCAGCTCCAGCTTCTGCTCCTGCCACGGCTCCAGCTCCTGCTCCTGCCACTGCTCCAGCTACGTCTCCACACTGCATTGTCACAGCAAACGGTACGAAATTGCGTTGTGGCAGCAGCCTCATCGAACTGGAGACCGGAGAGAGAGAGGGGAAGAGAGAGAGATGACAGTCGAGGTCGGAACAAAAGTTAAAAGGAATACGATTACACATCAATATTTCCGAAATTGGCAAAATATATAAAAAAAAAGAAATGCCCATATATCATAAATACACTCCACAGTAAAATACTTTATCAATGAACCCGAAATATCATATAAAAAGTCTGTAGAATATTGAAAATTGAATGCGGATCTGAAGTATAGAGTTAGGAATACAGAAAAAAGCTTTAGAAATTAAAGATCTTAAGTATACAGCATAAAATCTAGAATAGGTATAGATCTTAGGTATATAATGCAGAAAAAAGAAAGAGAGCTTTTAAAAGTAAGCTTAAATAGCTTGAAGAACACAAAATAAACATATTTTGCCTCATCCGTCTGTATAAACATCCAGATCGCAGAGTTTTTCATGTCTAAGGCAACCAAATTTTTTGATAATAGACTTTATTATTAGCATTATTTTTACCATCCGGAAATATTTAATTTTCCCATTAGGAAGATTTCGTTTAAAAAAGAAATTATTTGAAATTCAATGAAAACAAAATGTGAAGCGTGTGAAAAATGCAAATCTATCTATCGATATTGAGGGTCTGCTTGACCTTTTGCCTATATGTTATGAAAGTTCAAGTTGTAGCCAATTATTTCCCGGAGTTCTTGACTTATCCTTTTCACAGGGCTCTCGATTTGAAGGGAGTCTGCGAAGCGTGCTCTCGTTACTTAAGTAGAAATGTTTATTGTGCGTTCCCCAGAATGATGACATATGTACAGTATGTGAAGAGATTTGACTAGAGATGGGTGAGCGATGGGTTAGTGGTGGGAGACAGGTGGAATAGAGATGGGAGAGAGGTGGAATGGAATAGAGATTAAATTTATAGAGATATTAGGGCTATGTGTAGGTTAGAGATGGAAAAGAGATGAGCTAGAGATGAGTTAGAGATGGGTTAGAGATGGGTTAGAGATGGGTTAGAGATGGGAGAAAGATGGTAGAGAGATGGGAAAGGAATGGGAGAGGGATGGTAGAGAGATGGGAAAGGAATGGGAGAGGGATGGTAGAAAGATGAGAGAGAGAGATGGGAGAGAGATGTGTTGTAGATGGATCAGAGATGAGTCAAAGATGGAATAGAGGTTTATTTGACGATTGCTAGCTTAAAGAAGCGAGAAACGGCGTAGTTCTGCTTAAGCGTGCATCGAATATAGATATAACCTAAGCTCCATTTATTATAAAAAACATGTGGCATAGAAAGCCGAAGCTAAACTCACGCGTGAGACACGCAGTATCACGCTGCCATCTCGATGCAGTTGCTTCAAATCCAACTTAAATCGAAGATACTCGCATCATATTGTTTATTTTGTTGCTATTGTTACAGTGCCTCGTGTGTGTGGCTGTGTGTATGACTGTTATATGAGTGTGTGTGCGTGTGTGTGTGTGTGTGAGTATTTGTTGTGCACACTCGTGAGTGGCACCCTGGCACGCTGAGCAAATGTTCTGTCGAGCAGCTTTGCCACACATTGCGCTCTCGGGGTGCACTGGCAAAAAGTGTTTGCTTCCTTGAGGCACATTCAGGACATCCGCTTCGCATTGCTGTTGTTGTTAGTCAGTTGTTGTTGCTGTTGTTGTGGTTGTTGTAGCTGTTGTTGCTTTTTCTGCTGTTGTTTGAAAGCTGTAGACAGGATGCTGTAGCCTCCGTTGCCTGTGTGTAGTTTTCGCTGCTGCTTCTGCCTACTTCGGGGTTGTTGCTCGCCCAAGGGGGATGGATGGCCGCAATTGCCTAACATGGACTGTCCTCTGCTCTAACTGCCTCTACCCTTCTCTACCCGATTCTCTCCTTCTCCCCCTGCCACCGTCCTGCTACTGATCCCAAGCTTAGCACTTTTTATTGTGCGCTTTATTGATAAAAAGGACGCGCCCTGCACACACACACACTTCGCATATCGATTTCAAGTGCCATCGCCATCGTCATCGAGCTGCCTCCGGTCCCGCCGTCTGCCGCCCCTTTGCCGACCTACTTCATCATTATCCTCGAATGTTTTCATTATTTTTCCACTTGGCTCAACTCCTTGTCTGTTCGAATGCCGTCAATGGACGAGACGACATGTTTATAATGCGCGTCGAGAGTCGCCCCCGTATTGCGGACTGGTCGGGTGCTCGGGTGGCGGATTCTGCCATGTGTTCACTGTGTGTTGCGCTGTGGGGTGGTGGTTGTTGTGGGCTGCATCTGGTGGTTGCTTTTGCCACACACCATTTTGATATCGCTCCTGGGAATTGGCCCAAGCCATCCATAGCTGATGAAATGCCACGTAATCGCGCCGATATTCATGACACATAAGCACACTCTCACTGCCACTGCCATTGCCACCCTGTGTGCGTGTGTGTGGCATGTGGCAGCATTTGATTAAAAGCGCTGCAAAATTAATTTTCCACTCATTGATGAAACGAGGGGCAGGGGCAGGCAGGGGCGTTGGTTAAACAGGGTGTGAGGCGTTCGAAATTGTCGCAGCGTTGTCGTCACTACTTGAGCGCTAAACGGCGTTCATTGTGCCAGGGGTGAATTAATTAGGGCGGCTCACAGCATCAGCAACCCCCTCGCATCTCATCTCACCTTCTCCCCTAACACTGGCCTCGCCCACCCTCGAACATGGCTTAGAAGTTGACAAAGATGTCCGCCATTTTGGCATTTGTTTGGCTTGCGGAATGTTTTAGCTGGGGTAGCACTTTTTTTGGTTCATTCTCCTTCACTCTCTCTCTCCCTCTCGTTCTACCGCGCGCTACTTGCTTGAAGTGGCGCCACTGCTCAAGCAACGTAATTAAAAATGCTTTGCATACAAAGTGAAATCCAGCGCGGCGCCCCCCCCTTCCTGTCGGCCCCTGTCCAGTGTGTACCCACTGTCGCTGTGGCGCTCAACTGTAGCGTGGGGCAACACTTGGCATACGGTTGGCAACGACCTCATCGAACTCTTGGCGTCGTCGTCTCGTTGCCTCGACAATTTGTGCATTTTAATTAAGGGTCCAGTCGCCAAAACCGCAACTACCTTGCATTCCCCCAAACTACCACCACCCTCCCCTACCCTATTCCGTTGACATTTCTTGAGCTGCCCTTCTGTCCCGCCTGTTTGATTTTGCCCCCTACCCATCCGCAACCCCCTGAAAGCTGCTCGTCGTCGTCGCTTCTCCTCATTAGCCTCGCTTCTCATAATTTTGAATTCGAGTGGCACTTGGACTTGGTCGGACTGGGTGGTGCTGCTGCGTGCCACCCACATTTATTTACAACATGGCTGCCACTCGCAGTGTGCTTGCCACGCCTCCAAGTGGCACCAGCCTTCTGCAGCAGCGCCAGCGCCTCTTTACCCTCCTCCAGTGTTGCTGTCGCTGTTCGGGCTTCATTTATGCCAATTTTTGCAAACTAATTGGCTGCTGTTGACATCTTTTTTTTTTGCTCGCTCAAGCTGCCAGCTGGATCAGACCGCTTCCCACCATGCCCGACCCCTTCGAAGGGGACATTTGCATAGAGAGTTTTGCGCACAGATTGATGGCAGCGGCGGCTGGCATCGTTCTCCGACTCGTTCTCCTTTCCCACTTCTCTGGGCACAGGCCCAGCCGGCGACAGGGCTCCCACTAAAAGCACTCAGCAATGAAATTAGTGCACGCTGCTGCACTTGGCTTTTTGCGCAGTTACCCACCGCCTCCCGAGTTCTCTTAGTGACCCCCTTCCCAACATCCTATGCGCCACTCAACCTTAGCTCATGCTGCGAGCAGTGGCGCTGTCAAGCTCAGGCTGAGGGGAATATTTCTGCTTGGATACCAATAGACAGCGAGTGTGAGAAAAGTATAGAGAGAGAGAGAGGGAGGAGTAGAGTGTTTTGTTGGTTGAACCGAACCGACGAACTGCTTAAGAATGGTAAGGTATTCAAAAACTAGAAGATTGACATGAAGAATATATGAAAAATTGCAAATTTTGATTGCTAATCTTATCATTCCTGTGCAAAAAATATCGTATTTCATACGATTTGTCATAGGAAAAAGAATACTTATGCAAAAAAGCAAAGATATCTATAGAAAGAAACTGTAGTTAGGTATACAACTCCTAGGCCTTAACTAAAGTTTCTGAAACTTTTTCTGATTATATATGATTCAATTCAGTATTTCTTCTATTTCGGATAACTTAAAGTTTAAAAGAATTGAGGGGAAGCTGGAAAAATTTCAGAAAGAGAAGAGATATTACGTAGGAAAGGAAGAGCATTTAGTTAATAAATAGTTAAACTCCATAGTTCTCTCTCTTTCTCCTTTTCCTTTTGTATATTTCGATTTTAACTGAAATTAGTTTGGTTACAAACTATTTAATCAATTCTATTATAAGTTTATAATATTAAATATATTTTAAGATTTTCATATCTGTCTAAAACTATTTAGCCTCGTCATTGATCTCCCCCCCTACAATTGTAGCCCACTACGCCTCTGCGCTCAGCCCAACACATTCTTTTTTTTTTTGCAATTTGAGCTAATAAATCTGGTAAATGCAATAAATGTAAAAGTTGCATCATAAAAACTGCAGCTAAAGTGGGAGTGACACAGCGAAAGAGTGAGAGAAATGGGCTGCTACGGAGAGATGGAGAGAGAGAGAGAGAGAGAGAGAGAGAGAAGGAGAATCCTGCTCGATGGGGATTTTATCGCATATAGACAACTAATTGCGAGGCCTTCTTGCGTTCGAAATCAAGGCAAATATTTGCGAATTTGTTAGCAATATAGTGAGCAAATGTTACTCAAAATGGAACTAGATGTGGTAGTAGTATTATAATAGACTACGCTGTGGACCTTTAGTTACCTTTAGTATAACGGTTAAAGCGGCTAAAAGAACTCACTACAGCCTGCGGCAGGATTGGTCGAATAAAATGAAAAATGTTTCCACAATACGCGAGAGTCAATAATGTTGAACAATGGCCGTGTGTGTGTGTGTGTGTGTAGGTGGCAACCCTGCCCCCCTTGTTGCCCAATCAATTTTTGATGGACGTGCGAAAATTTATGGTTAAAAATATATTTGACTATGCACAATGAACCCGCGAGTTGGTAAATTGTGCAAAAGCTACGGAGTACCGATTCGACCAATAACCCTGCACCAAAACCAGTGTGGCTAGCCCCAGTGAGCACCCTGCTCTACCCTGCACACACCTACCTCCCCCATGCCCCCTTGCCGTACTGCACTAAGCCAACGCTTGGCTCCCAGTTCGGACGAGGGTCGCTATACAAAATATACTATATATTTTTATGCACATGCACAACAACAAGAGTGGAATACAATACGTTTATGTAGTGTTTTTTTTTTAATTTGTTGCGTATTTATGACGCTAGGGGCCGCTGCTGAGCCGGCCGTTGCTTGATACATTTGGATAGCCGCAACGGATTGAAATATTTTCAAGCATATTCATTTGATGGGCAAGTTGCGATCGTGATGGAAAATGAAGAGACGTATCTCTTTTTTAATAGATTTCTTAACAACTAACTGTCAAATCTGATAGCTCAGAGTGTACAAATAAATAATAATATATATTATATAGTAAAGTATAGCTTAATATATGCTGCAACTTCAAATATATGTTTAAAACTCTGAGATATGTCTAAGAAACTATTCATTCCAGAACTCTGTGTTTACGAGTAAAGTGTTTTTAAAATAATATATAATAAAATTCTATGCTATCTGTCTCTAATCTGCTTTAATATCTTATATAGGGTTTTCAAAAGTTTTCATCATTGTTTTTCAATCTCTAAAAGAAATCTGTTAACATAACTTTAAAGAATATATAAGTTTATTTTTAGAATGATTTACAAAGCAAAGTTTATAGATAAAGAGAATGTTTTCTTAAGAGATCATATTTTTTAACACTAACAGACGTGTAAGGGTATATGCTGCGTCGGGCAGTTGGCGTTGTTGTTGTTGCTGCTCTATGGAGCGTTTTAAAGTGCTTCCAGGCAATTTGCCGATAAACAATCGCTGAAATAACCAACATGAAATATTTAAAAAATGCTCAAATAGCCTAGTACAG
This sequence comes from Zaprionus inermis, assembly GCA_018151445.1. Classification (NCBI taxonomy): domain Eukaryota; kingdom Metazoa; phylum Arthropoda; class Insecta; order Diptera; family Drosophilidae; genus Zaprionus; species Zaprionus inermis. Next base: position 5,320,710 of record JAECXD010001052.1, read on the forward strand.
TTCTACCCCCCCCTCCCTTACCTTGCCTTTCTCCCTCTCTTTCTCGCTTTGTCTCTCTCGCTCGCACTCTCCGTTGGCGGTTCGCGATGGTGTTGCTGCCGCTTCGTTACCTCTTGCGCCGCATTTGATTTGATTTATTTGGAATTTGCATATTTGGCGCCATCCGCAGTTGCCACGCCGCGCCACTCTACACGCATGCCCCTATTGAACCCCCTTTTAGAATTTGGAAGCTGGTTGCAACTTGCATTTTAAAACATGTTGCATACTTTTGTGCGTTACGAGCCTCTCCCTGGAGTATTTCGATTACTCTCCACGTAAATCTCGCCCGTAACTGACTGTGTTACCGACTCCACTCGAGAATCGTTCAGCTCGAAGGGATAACTCGCTGGCCAAGTGAAGTGGAAGTTGCCAAAGAATTCTCCTTCATAATCTCCTCCATTCCGGTTGCCAGGTTTGCGCGTAAATTGCCGAAAATTGTAAAGTTTTCAATAATTTTCAACACTGCAACAGTTTGAGCGTGTAAATTGCAGTATAGTGCAATTTATTTGTCACAGTTGACTAATAAATCATGTATTTATCATATTTAATTTCTTATTTTATACAAGTATACAAATAAATAATGCGCTTAGTATAATTTTGAACATTCCCTTGTCAGTTGTAGTATTCCGGTATATCAAATATTCATTTTACTCGAACTTTATTCTCATATTTTGATATGCGGTTGGGTATCGCAATATTTGCTGATGTTCAGGTACTTTATAGTTTTTTGATGAATAGATTTCGCACTATATAAAGAGAATGCATGGAAAAAAGGGGATTTTTACACTATATGCTAACAAATTGTATGTTATATTATATGTTTCTCTCAGAAGATTATTATAATAACAAATATAATATAATAATCTTATCTATATATATATATATATATAATTTTCTTTATATAAATTTTAAATTATTTATATAAAAATACTTGTATTTTTTAAGCCATGTTTGTCTGACTGTCGTTTCGTCTCTCTGTCTCTTCATATGTCTGTCTGTCTGTTTGTCTGTACGAACGCTCAGATCGCAGAGAATAAAAGAACTAGAGCCACTGAATTTTGGAACATTACTCGAAAATATTGCTGTGTCTAAAATTTAGTTTTATAATTTGCCACGCCCTCTTACACCTGCAGATGATTTTCAAACGTAATTATAATGCTAAAACGTTAATTTTTTGTATATATAAGACTAATTACCATATAAATGATATCTGAAAAGGTAGTTGCGATCGTCTAGTATATATACTAGTTAAATCTACTTCTGAATATTCTTCTACAACTTAAAAGATATAAAATAAAAAATAAAGTAATTCGATATCTCAAAAAAAATATATATTTTCTTCTATATAGTAAATGAAATTTAGCATAAATATAAATGTGTTAAAGCGACCTACATAGTATTCCTTATGCATTTGCATTCCATGCCCGAATTTCTTCTTGTTTTAAACCTTCTTCATTGCTTATGCCTTTCGAATATATTTTAGAAATTTATTTATTTTCACAGTCGAATGTTTCTTCCACATTCCACACTTCCACATAATTTCAACTAATCGAAGCAAAGCTCAACGTAGTATTGGCAGTTTGAATTGGATTTCCTAAATTCCGTATATAACGCAAATCGAGTAAAATGCGGCACTCAAACGATAGAGATAGATATAGAGAGAGAAATATAACTATAAAATATACAAGTTATGAAATATTTTCACAGTAGGCAGGTGGAGGGATGAGCAGGAGCAGGAGGGCAGCATAGGCGTCGCTTTTTGGGGTTTTCCAAAATGTTGTTGGCCATGAAAATTGCAACGGCTCGGATTTGGTTATTAGAATTCCAACGAATTGGATTTGAAATTGAAATATTTAACACATATGCGGGGGGAGGGGGTGGAGATAGAGAGTGATTGAAAGAGGGGGGGGGGGAATCCCTGTTGAATATGCATAACGTTGAATATGCATATCCCTCTCTCCGCTCCACTCCTTCCGCTATGCAATTTTAATTCGCTGCCAGTGTAATTGCAGCTGACCCACTGTGCAATTGAAATTTTGTTTTTATTTCCTTTTTCTTTTTCTCTTCGTGTGTGTTGAAAAGCGCTTTCACTTTTCTCTGATACGCTTACGCAATCTTGCTTGCTTGGCCACCTGGCTACCCCCCACTCCGCACGCTCCTGCTACTACCCCCCCTCCACCCCCCTCGACCTATTCCCAATCACATTTGTCCTGCTCACAGCTGACTGAACAAACAAATTGCGCAATCAGGCGCAAATAACAAAAAAAAAGAAGAGAAGAAAATGTAATGAAAGCAGAGAGAAAGCAAAAGGAGAAGGAAAATGAAAAGCAGAAGCAAAGCAAAGCAAAACGCGCGTCAGCCCTTAGATCATATCAGCAGCCTCATCAATGCCCCAGGGGTATCTCGAAATACCGTATCTGACCAACTGGGTCGGGGTTTCTTCTGGCCGGAGATGTGCAGCTAACGGGAAACTGATAAAAGTATTTCAATTAGTGTCAGGAAATAGGCAGACACACACACACACACACATACAGCAATAAATGATGAATCTTGAATAATTTGCAAGTGTGCATTGTGTTAAATGTATTTGCCGTTATATATTATATACACACATACACACGCACACACACATCTCTCTCTGAACATGCTTGAATGCCTTTTTTTCACCCTCAGGCGACAACGCCAACGCCAAAGCCCAAAAACAGCAACAACAACAACAACAAGAAAAACAACAATGGCTGCCGCTGACGACGGTTGACACGAGACAAGGCGAGAGACGAGACACGAGAGACGAGACGAGACGAGGCGAGACAAGACGAGCCAAATTAAACAAGCAGAGCAAGACAAGCAAGCGCGCGCTGCATGTGTGTGTGTGCGAGTGTGTGTGAGTGTGTGTGTGTGTGCGAGTGTGTGTGCATTACATCATCGCTGTATCAGTCGCCTGTCGCAGTGTGGGCGTGGGGCGTGACACGCGCGCTGCCATTTTATTAGAAAACGCCATGTAAAACGACGAGACGAGGCGAGACGCGAGCGACGGCGGCGAATTCACCATTTTGTCACAACAGTCACACACACACACATATGCGGCATGCAGTCAACAATTTGTGGACAAACAAACAGCAGCAGCGGCGGCGGCTGCGACTGCGACAGCGACAGCAACAGCAACAACAATTACAACTACAACTACAGTAATAGCTGCAACAACAACAACAGCAACTACAACTACTGGCACAGCTGCTGCTGCTGTTTGGGTGGTGACAAAATCTAAAACGCAGCCCACGTCGACGTCAACTGCGCACACACAAAACTCACCACAGCAGCGACTGTGGCAGCGGCAGTGGCAGCGGCAGCAGCAACACACACACACAGACAGCTCGTCGTAGCCTTCTCACTCTGGCTCACACGCGACGCGCGCTCTCGTGCCCGGCAAAAACCACCCTCGCCTCGGCTGCGCTCTCGTCGTGTAGCAATCGTGCGACTATGACTATGTGCCTGTGTGTGTGCATTCGTGCATGTGCGTGGCAGAGAGAGCGAGTGCTGTGCTTGTTGTGCTTGTTGCTGTTGTTGCGCTGTGCAACGCAGTGGCCAATGCTGAGACATGAACATGAATGTTAGGCAGCGTCGATGCGGCAGCGCGATCAGCGCAAGCAGAACAGATCGAGAGAGTGCGAGTAAGTGCTGAGAGCAACAAATGAGTCAGCGCATTTAACTCTAAAAACAAAACAACAACAACAATGCAAAGTTGGTCGCGCCAACAACCCTGTCACTTTGCTGACAGGCGAAACCACCCCTAGCAGCAGCAACAACAACAACAACAAGCGTTGCTTTTTTTTCTTCGCTTCGCACGCAGTCAGTCGGACAGCCTGTCCGTCAGCCAAGCAAGCTGCAAAGACACGAGTTGCGCACGCTACACAACAGATGGCGCCGCAAGGCGTTTGTTGTTGTCGCCAACTGCGCACAGATGGCGCCATCAGCAACTGCAAGTGAATTGAGCGATTTTCGAGCGATTTCTTGCTGTTTTTTTTTGTGTTTTTATTTTCTTGTGGCGCACACTGAACAAAAAAAAAACGAGTGACTTGTTGAAAAAAAAAAGACGCAGGCTCAGAGAAGGCGCATAAATTTCACTGCCAGAGCAGCTGAGCGTGTGTGTGTGTGTGCGCGCGTGTGTGTACGAGAGGCAACACAGCAGCACAACAAACAGCTGGCGGTCATATTTTCCAGTCAACAAGGCAACAACAAACAAAACAAGGCA